>OY986965.1:18354868-18575302 GCA_963920575.1 Narthecium ossifragum
GGGCTGGATCTTCATCTGGAACGGCATCCTCTCCAAGAGATCTCCAACCTCTGCTCGCTTCCTCCCCCTCGCCGTGAGGTAAGTAGTATTACTCCCGCTACAACTCCATTTCTGGTAATGATCTAATTTGAACTCTAGATGAGAGGATCTTCCTATCAATTGGGTTCTACTTTCTTGGCTTCTTGATTTATTTTTTTCATCCAGCAGTATTCGATCATAATGTAGCTTTTTGGTTCATGTTTGTTTAGTGGAAAGCATAAATGAAGTTGCTCTGTTATCCTGATCATAAAGCTGGGATTTTGGTAATGATCTAATTCCAAGAATGGATGTCATCATCACACAGGTAACAAGTTGCTCTATTCCTTTTTTTATCTATTAAGTAACGTGTTATGATTCTTTTGGTCGGCCTTTTGAATTTTTATTAATTAAGTAAGGTGTTAGTGGAAACTTAGTTATTGGATTACAGGTTTCTGAATTTGTATTTCTTTTACAAGTCTTAATTTGATTTGCATGGCTTTTTTTCTTTGATATGGCATATTAGTTGAATCAATCAATTTAACACTTGCTAAAGGGTAACTGGACACAGGCAAAGATTTCTTTTGCAATTGACTTCCTGCTTCATTGAAGTCGTATGTGACTAGAGGATTGTTTTATTTGGTGGTGCATGTGACTAGAGGATGGGAAATAGCACTTGCTATGTCTTTTGCAATTAAAACTTGCTATGGGTTTCCTCTTGATGAAGGATTATTTAGGAGTAAAAGAAATACATTATTTGGTGGTGCATGTGACTAGAGGATTGTTTTATTTCTTTCTTGAACTTTAATTAAATTGTATCCATGCTATTATTTTGATATCTACTTGATTGAGCTAAAGAACTGTCCAAAAAAATTGCGTGGATGTCACATTGGCTGCGTGTGTTTCAATGTTTATGAGACATTGACGGTTTTTTAAAGAACACCATGACTATAGGTTACCTTGGATGGGTTTCTAAAGAAAAAAACATGGATGGGAATGATGCAGTAATTGTTTATTAGACATGGATGGTTTTTAAAGAATACATTGTAAAGATGCATTGTTGATTAGACAAAGAAGTTAATACATGGTCATTATTTGTTATTGCTTTTTGGAAATAGCACTCTATGCCATGCTGCAATTTGAGCATAATTGTTTCCTTTTGAGTATTTATTGTCTTTTTCCATGATGTTTAGGTTTCACCTTTACAAGGAAAACAAAGAAACCCAATAGGCTTTGGGAGTTATTGGAAAGATGGTAGGTGGTCAGGTACATAATGAATCGATTTACCTTAGCAAACCTTATTTGGATTTGTTTATTCCTGGTTTGATTTCGTAAAGGAGGCGTGAAAGATTTCATCCTTTTCTTTTGGTTTGTTTATTTTTGGTTCCAAAATCGCATGATGGTAAGGAGACACAGCAATCGAACAAGGTTCGCAGCATCGCGGGGTAGGGTTGTTGTGCGAGCAGCTGAGAGGTACATCACTCGAATACTCATTCTAATTAGATGTTTTCCACTTTGCTTGCTCCTTTTCTAGTTTTACTCATTTATTTTTAAACCAGTGATTGTGGGGCTTATCCTCGAGCCTGTTTTGGATTGGAATCAACGATATGAACTTGGAGGCATAAGATATCTCACCATTCGAGGTCGGCAACCATATGCGGCGAGGCCATTACCTTTCCCTTGATGCCTGTCCATAGTTGATTGGTATTGTAGATTCTTTGGACAGGTCATGTATGTTGTATTTAATTGTATGCTTAAAATAGCTCAAAAATTCACATTGGGATAGCAAATGCTAAGTGTTTGGAGTCAGAATGTATGAGTCTAAAGCATGGCTCTTGGGACATGTTACGTATCTGTAATATTGTATACTTAATTTAGGTTAAGGTATGTGTCTATGTGGTTTGTGGGGACAAGGTTTGTCCCGGGGACAATTTCACCCCTTTTATACTGTGATTTAATTTTTGTATTTGAGGAATGTTGTCAAATTGTCTCATTTAGCCCTCGGTATAGGGGAGAATATGCTGAATTTTTTTGAAAGAAACCCCAAATATCTGTGTCGTAGGCACGGGCATTCACTATTATATAGATATAGCATGTTTATCGGTAAACTGCTTGAAAAACGGTAGAAATCGGTAAAACAAGGGTATTTGTAGAGATCAGAACCGATCTCGGCCGTCCGACCCGATATTTCCCGATCGAACTCCGATCTTCCGATCGAAAGCACCCCTAAGGTCCTAATCAATCACATACATCAATTCAAGGCAGTGTGTGCAACACGGGTGTGAAACTGACCACCATGGAGCATATTTACCAAATTACCCCTGAGTCAAAAACAACCATATGAACATCCGATTGTACCCGACGCGAAACCAAACCAACAGGAAACAACCCTTGACCTACGTAGTCAGGCTAGGTTAGAGGAACGGGTCCTCACACAGTTTGCTCATGCTTTCATTTTCCGGGTCTTTTTGTTGTTGCTCTGATGCTTGTGCATCAATGGTATGCTGACTGCCCTACATTCCAGTTGTTATTAGAGGATTAGAAACCATAGTCATACTTTGGATTGAGAATTAATGATGCAAAACAAGAAATGGGAAAAGAGAAAAGAGAAAAGAGAAGAGAATAGAGATAACTGGTTGATAGCACTTACATCAGTTTCAATGTCATGATGATGTGATCTAGAAGTGCTTGGTTCTTCATATCCATGATCATAATCATCGTTATCTGATGTTTTTGATGTGGGGACATTGTTGTGGCCAGCATGATGATCATCTCCATATTGATTCTCTTTTCCTTCATCATCTTGATGACCATCACCAACTTCATCGTCCTCCCCTTCTTCTTTTTCATCATCCTGATCATCTCCCTCATCTTGATCATCTTCAACCTCAGCTTCTTCATACTCATCTTCGTCTTCACTATTTTCAAAAAAGCTTTTATATAACCATGTCTCATTAATTGTGCCTTGCAATTCTTCTAACATTAACTATAAAGAGAACAGAGAAAAGAGAATTGTTAAGGAGAATGAGCATTGACAGGGCATTGAATATGTAGAACCAATTATAAATGTTGACATTGCATATTCAATCGATTTATACTCTCTGGCATGATTCCTCTGCTCTCGTTTTTCAAGTCCCACTTTATGTACCTTGGCATCCGATGTCTGTACCTCACAGTACTTTTTCCCAATTTGGAACTTTCCATTGTCTCTGTCGAACCTCTCAATCAATCTTGTAATGTCCCATCATGTTTTCTACACGCTGCCTTTGTGATCTTGTTATCATGTATTGCGATCAACAATGTAAAGAATGATGTCTTGTGAATGATATCAAGGTGCTCTTCAGTAATATCATTGTGTATTTTTTGCATGACATTTGTGATTATCACTAGTGTAGACCTTTACTACTCAGCTTGTTGCAAGCAAAGGATTACGAAAGAGAATAAACATTAACACAAAAGAGAAAAGAGAATACTGCGGATCATTCATGAACACCAAATCCTGTTTGATAGGTATTCCCTTTTTCAAAAGGAAATACTGTAATCCATTCATGAACATTATTGAAAAAGAGAAAAGAGAATACTGCACACCTTTCATGAACACCAAATTCTCTTTGATAGGTATTCTCTTTTTCCAAAGAGAATAATGCAATGCATTCATGGATATTAATGAAAAAGAGAAAGGAGAACACTGCAAACATTGCATCAACAACAAATCCTCTTTGATATGTATTCTCTTTATGGAAAGAGAATACTGCAATCTATTTATGAACATTCATGAAAAAGAAAAAAGAGAATAATTCAGACCATTCATGAACACCAAATCCTCTTTGATACGTATCATCTTTTTCCAAAGAGATTATGTAATCCATTCATGAACAGTCATGAAAAAGAAAAAAGAGAATACCATAGAAAATTGCAACCATGCATGAACATATAAGTAAAAGAGAAAAGAAAATACTACAAAACATGCACGAAGAGTAAAAGAGAAAAAAAGAACCAAATTAAAAACCCTAGATTCTTGAAATTCTCTTTTATCTTTTATTGTTGGTACTAATATCAATCTCCTTCATGATTTTATTTAGGGTTCATGTTTGTGTTATAATGGTGCACAAAATTTGAACAAAGATTGAAAGAGAAAAGTGGTACCAATTTGAAAACCCTAGATACTTGAAATTCCATTTTCTCTTTCCCGTTAATTTTGATGTCGAAAAATTCGAGGCCAACTTATTTATCAAAATTGGTACAAAATAATAGGGGAATCGTCTATACCTCTTTCTTTGCCATTTTTGATCGATGAACCGAGAGAAACAATGCAGAAAACTCCAGATTGATGAACTATTGCTAGCGTGGTGGATGAGATGCTTCCTTTCTTTAGGAAAGAGAGAAGATGAAGTCAAAAATCTCGAAATCCGATTCAAAAATCACCATGTTTTGGAAGATTCTAGTTTTGGGAAGGATTTAGTGTGGATTTCGCGCGTAAATTAAAATTTTGAGTGGGTTTCGAGCGGTTTCAATCGTGGATAGAACTTGCCACGGATGTAGGGTCGGGGGTATAAGAGTCTTTTAAACTCTATTTTGGTGTTATGGCGTTAAATATAATGGTTGTTGTTTTATTAGTAGGAAAAGTTCATTTTATGGTGTTGCCTACTAATCCCCCTATAAACTTCTTCCTTATCCACTTAATATATAAGCTATTGATATCCATATATATATTCATTTATATCTAACAATCCCCCCTTAGCTTATATTATTAAGTATTCTGTCATACAATAATAGCATTATGCATAGCGGAAGGTATCTTTCGATTTAAACCTTCTACTAATGTAGATATATAAAAGGCTTAATAGCATCAATGGTAGCCTAAGCTTAAACCAAGATCCTTAATATTAAAACCGGAAATATCAAACACATAACACTATTTAATTTTGTGAGAAATTCACAAAAATATTCTTAACACTGCTATGTCCATGTGCTACATCCTGGATTCATGAACATGTACAAAAGTAACACCCAACTTTTGCTAGAAGTTGCACCACTTCTTATGTTCATATAGATGAAGTTCTTTACATGTCCCTATTGCCCAAGACAAATTTTATAACTCCATTAGAGTATAAGCACTCACCCTAGCAAATGCAACATTTAAAGCACTTTCCTTGGAAAGGTAATAAAGAAAATTTCAAGCGCTACCCGGTCACTTATCAATAACTTGTTTTGCCCTTTAAACCTCTTGGCTAGTTGTTTGCTAGTAAGAGGTTGGGTTTCTATTATTGGTGACCTTTTAAATGGTTTTGAGACCCATTCTTGCATATGTGAGCTTCACCGTATCTCTCGAGAGTCCCTTAGTAAATGTATATGCCAAGTTTTTACTTGACCTCACATATGATATGGCTATAATGCCATCTGACACCAATTGTTTGATGTACTCATGTCGAAGGAAAATATGTCTAGATTTTCCATTATAAGTCTTATTATATGCTCTAGACATTGTAGCCTCACTGTCGTAGTGCAAAGAAATGGCTGAGATCGGTTGTGACCACAACTCAGTATCAAGTACTAGATTCCTCAGCTATTCAGCTCCTTTACCAGCTACAACCGGAGCTATAAATTCAGCTTTGATGGTGGAATGTGTAATGCAAGTTTGTTTCTTGGATGCCCAAGAAATAGTACCTCCCGCAAGAGTAAATATCCAACTAGATATGGATTTGCTCTCATTCTCACTAATTATCCAACTAGCATCACTATAGCCCTCTAATACAATCGGAAAACTATTATAACATAATCCTAAATTGATAGTTCTTTTTAGATAACCAAGAACCCTTTCAATAGCTTTCCAATGTCCTGCACTAGGATTTCCAGTATATCTTGACAGCTTACAAACTACAAATGCTTTGTTTGGCCTAGTGGAATGCATAGCATACATCAAGCTTCCTATTGCACTAGCATACTCAAGTTGAGCAACTGCTCTCCCAACATTTCCTTGCAATTTCACAGAAGAATCATATGGAGTACTTGCCTCTTTAAAACCCAAATACCTAAGATAGTTTCTACTTCATTCAAGTCTTTCATTTTGAAACATGAGGTTAGATACTTCTTAGTTTCATTAACACCATTCATATGAGTTCCAAATATAAGCATATCATCCACATACAAACAAATAATTACCCGATATTCATTTGTTAATTTAGAATATATGCATTTATCAACATTATTATGTCTAAATCCATTAGCAACTATAGTAGAATCAAATTTTTCATGACACTGCTTGGATGCTTGCTTTAGCTCATACAGAGATTTGTTTAATTTGCATAATTTCTTCTCATTCACTGGCATAATAAAACCCTTCGGGTTGTTCCATATACACCTCTTCATCAAGATTACCATTAAGAAATGCAGTTTTAACATCCATTTGATGTACAAATAAATTTTAAATGGATACTAATGCTAATAGCATTCATATGGAACTTATTCTTGCTACTGGTGCATATGTATCAAAGTAGTTAATACGTTCTTTTTGCTTAAAGCCTTTAGCTACTAGTCTGGCTTTAAAGGTTTGAACAGATCAATTAGTATAGTATTTTCTCCTTAATACCCGTTTACAACCAATAGCTTTAGAGCCCATAGGTAAATCAACTAAGACCAAGTAGTATTAGACATTATAGAATCCATTTCATTATCCATCGCTTTTTTTTCGGAACACATCTCTAGAGCCCATGGCTTCACTAAATGCATTTGGGTCTTGTTCTACATTTAATAATATGGGTATTTTGTTTAGAACTATTGTTCTATTTCCTTCAACCAAAAATACAATTGCTTGAGATTAAACAAAATCTGGATTTAGATCGTTTTCTTTTCTTGCTCTTTTGCTTCTTCTAGCCTCTAACAAATCATTAGTCATGTTTCTTCTAGGACTAGAAGAAGAAGCAGAAACTATGATTGGTTGTTCTGAAGATTCTATATCATTGATGGAATCATTAGAAAATTGATGTTCAAGGAAATCAACATCTCTAGAATCCAAGTCCAACAATCAATAAGCCTTATAATTCTTAGCATATCCGATTAAGATACTTTTAAGAACTCGAGGTCCTAATTTTGTTCTTCTAAGATCCAATACCCTACAATATGCCAAACAACCCCATACCTTCAAGTAACTCAAATTTGGTTTCTTTCCTTTCCATAATTCATATGGAGAAGCCTTTGATTTGATAGAAGGTATCCTATTTGCAAGTATCAAATAGTTAACAATGCTTCACCCCATAGATTTAAAAGAACTTTAGCATTTAAAATCATAGCATTTACCATATCTACTAGTGTCCTATTTTTCCTCTCCGCAAGTCCATTTTGTTGCGGTGTATAAGGTGCACTAGTGGGGTGTATAATGCCATTTTCTTCGCAATATCAGATAAATTCATTTGAAAAATACTCCACCTCCATCACTAAGAAGTAGTTTCACTTTCTTATCCATTTGATTTTCAACAATTGACTTCTAGGATTTAAACAATTCAAAAGCTTCTTGCTTATGTTTTATTAAATAAACATAAGTATACCAAGAGTAGTCATAAAGGAAAGTAATAAAATATCTATTACTTCCTCTAGTTAGCATGCCATTTAATTCACATGCATCAGAATGAACTAATTCTAATTTACTTGATATTCTATCAACATTAGGAAAAGGCTTCTTAGTCAATTTAGCTTTAATGCATATTTCATATTTATCATTATTATGATGTGCAAATGAAATATAATCATTCTCAGGCATAAATTACAAAGATTTAAAATTTAAATCTACTAAACGAGCATGTCATAGATCAAATGACCTGACAATATAAGAAGAATTAGAAATTTTATTGATACTTAATTTGAACATTCCATCACAAGAGTACCAATTTCCTACAAATACATCATTCTTAGACAAGATCAACTTGTCAGACTCAAGTACAACTTTAAAGCCCTTATTGCGTCACAAATTTGCAGAAATAAAATTCTTACGAATTTTCAGGACATGCTGATGAGTCATGAATTACTCATAATTAAGCCCCTTAATTTATCTTTGCTAGGCCTAGAGTTATTTTATTTGATAATTTGTTAGTTGATTTCAGGTTTAATCATAATTTGAGAAGAAATACAAGACATTCGGCCAAAAATCATTAAACTATGCAAAAAGACTGTTTCGTCGACTGTTTGGAAAAACATTAACAGAATTCATTGCAAATTTTAAAAATCTTTAAATTGTGGGAGATGGAAGAATACTTCAATAGACAAAACTTTAATGTTGGACACTTTTCGAGATTCCTGCTGGATTGATACCAATTTTGAAGAATATAAAGATATACAGATGCTGGAAAACCGTTCTGTCGATATTCAGAAGAATATTCATAAATTATTCCAACAAAGTCAAAATATTATGAAATCTTAGGTATATGACAGAGGACTTCCTAATCTACATCTTTTGTGTTGGACATGTTTTGAGATTCCGGACTGACTGGACCTAGTTGGGATCAGAGTAGGGCTTCCAGAATTAATTCAGAAAATCCGAGTTGTAATAGAAGTCCAACTTAGCAAAAACTTTGATTTCGGGAGTTTCTCCTATAAATAAGGTTATTCCATCAGAAAATAAAGATCTTTTGGGCCACTTTTGGAGGAGAGGGCTAGGGTTTTCAAGACGAAGATCTTTCCGAGGGGATTTACAGCTTCCTTCCGAACACCTATGGATCTTTCCCAAAAGATGATTCTATGAATATGCTTTTCATTGTTAATATAGTTGAAGAAAAAGAGTTTGTTTGAGGTGTTGTCAGTCCTATATGATTTCTATGATTGATTGTAGAGATTCATAGGATGGTTTCATGTGATTTATGGTTTGCTATTGAGATTGGCTATGCTATACTAATTTTTTGTATTCTTTAATTTGATTCTTGTAATTTTCTCAAGATATGATCCTACAAATATGTTTTTCATTGTTAATAGAGTTGAAGGAACAAAGTTCGTTTGACGTGTTTTCAGCCCTACATGATTTCTGTGATTGATTGTCGAGATTCATAGGATGGATTCATGTGATTTATGATTTGCTATTGAGATAGGTTATGATATGCTAAGATAGGATGTGCTATGATTATTAGGAGTAGAATAAAGTAAGGTAATGGTAGGATCGAGGACAACCTATGTAAAGAAAGATACAGTATGCCGGTAGGAACATAAATCTTATTTTAGGAATTCATGCAAATTTAAGATACTATGAGTCCATAATGTTTAGAGAAGGAGAAAAAAGGATAACAGAAAAATACAGAAAGTGAAACTAAGGAGGATTGAGTAATCCCTACGTATTTCTCTCATTAGTTTAACAACAACTTTTAAGTGCTTTCTTAGATAGCTATAAATAATTCAAACCTACCATTGATAATTCAAACTTTTAATTGATTTCAATCTTTCCTTGTAAATTCCCTGTGGTTTGACTCTGGATATCACCGCTATTCTACCCTATAAATTAATGATTGAATAAGGATTATAAATTTAATATTTGATTGAGTCTGCAATGTTTTAACGACACGTTCACAACACATCAATTGTTGATTGATTTTCTCGTTACACTTTTTCTGGGCTTAGTTAGATTTCTCGTTTTCTTATTTTTCCTTTTCTTTATTTCATTACTTTTTAGGAATTTTTCATACAATTCTCAGAATTATTGCAACTTTGAAGTGGAATTTTCTTGGAATAGAATTACTTGTGTTGCTCGCATGGACGATCAATCGGCCAGACCACCGATCCATCGTCTGGAAACTGATCGATTGGCCTCCCAGCTGATCAATCGTCCACCTGTCAGGTAAGTTTTTTAATCTGAAACTTTTAATTCAGTTGTGGTGTTCCATGGTTTTCTCATCTCCCCCGAAAAATATGTTTTCTTTTTCTTTTTTATCTCTAGGGTGTGCATGAACCTTTATGCAATGTAGAAGAACCCAAAGCTTTTCAATGACACCTTTTGACCCTATGATTGAAAGCACTCTTAGAGTCATTAGTAAGGAACGATTTCGCCAAAGAGCTGAAAAACATGAAGCTCCTGAGCTACCTCTTGATTCATTCTAAACAATGAACCCAACACAAGGAAACGATGATGGAAACGGTGGGGGAAACGGGGGCCACAATAACAATAGAGAAGGCCCAATTAAGAATCACTTTTTACCTGAACCTTACACCTATGATTCTTATATCAACCCACCTGCCATTAAAACTATACATTATGAGATTAAGCTTAACTGGATTACTGCTTTACCTTCTTTTTATGGGCGTGAGAATGAGGACCCTTATCGACACATTGCTAGTTTTATGGAAATCCTTTCCATGTTCAAACTCGAGCACTTTAATGATGATGCCTTTAGACTTAAGTTTTTCCCTTCGTCTTTGAAAGACGAGGTTAAACATTGGTTTCAAACCTTAGCTCCAAATTCGATTTCAACATTGGACCAACTTCAGGATGTTTCCTTCAAAAATATTTCCCTGTCATTAAAACTCAAAAATTATCGTATCATGATTATCTCTTTTATGCAAAATGAGGATAAGATATTTCATGAAGCATGGGAAATATTTAAGGATCTACTTAGAAAGTGTCCCCATCATGAGGTACCTCATTCGTTTTAAGCAGCTAGCTCATTTGTTTTACAACGGTCATAATGATCGTTATAGGACAATGGTCAAAGCATGCTGTGGGGGTGTTGTTCTTAGTAAGTCTTGAACTGATCTTTTGGAAATGTATCACAAAGTTGCTGAAAATTCATAACATAATATCTCAGTTTCTATGAGTCGGTCTACCACTATTCGTAATTCTCAAGAATTCATGAAATTTTTGAATTCCAAAGTCTCTCCGCATAAGTAGCCCTCCTAACTAAAGATTTGAATCAACTAAAAACAAGTCAAACTCTTGGTCAATCTTTTGCTCATTCACCGTTTCAGACTAAACTTGAGACATGTTCCCTCTGCTCTAGTCCTCAACATCATATCACTAATTTTCACTTGGCCCCCAACTTCCCCGACTTTGTTGAGGAACACTTCAATGTAACATATGCATTTTCTAAACCTCAACACAATCCTTATTCCAATGCCTATGACCCTGGTTGGAGAAATCATCCTGACGTTAGTTGGATACCACCACAGTCAGGAACATTTCTAGGGCAGAGTAATACCACTAAGTCTTCCTCTGCTTTTTCATACCCTCCTAAACCTCAAGTCACACAAAATTATGGGTACCCTCCACGTTATTGATGAGTGCATGAAAGTGCACTCTAAATAGCCTTATAACCATATCAATTGCTAGATTATTATCCTTAATCACCATCTTTATTACTATTTTTACATCTATATGTTGCTTCACATGGTTGTTTGGAAAATGTAGGAAATTGGGGCTAAAAGAAGCTGAAAAGAGTATATAGATCACCTTCAAAAATTAATCTATACCTGTTCATGAAGAACCAGATGATGTGCCATATATGGTTGGAAAGCTCTTGAAGTCTAGATTCTGGAGAATTTTACGGTTCATGATTCCGAGTTTGCTAGAGAAAGTTACGGCACTTTTAGTACCGATGGCGCAGTCTGAATGGCAGAACAGAAAATAAGCTGGAAGTCCGATTGATCCGCCGATCAATCGGACTACGCAGAAACGTGACAGAACATATATTTTTCAGGCATAAGGTATCCGATCGATCCCTCCATCCCTCCTAAGGGGTCCGATCGATCGGACACCTAAAGTCCGATCGATCGGACTTGGGAATAGCCAAAAACAGCGGATTTTTGCGCAACCGATCGATCCAACACCCATACTCCGATCGATCGGACTTGGGAATTAAAGATTGACAGAACGTATGCTTTCTAGAGGAACACAGTTCGATCGATCCATCCATCGATCGGACTCGGGAATAGCCAGAGACGGAGGATTTTTACGAAACCAATCGATCCGACACCCTTAGTCCGATCGATCGGACTCAGGCGAAGCCAAAAATTGAAGTTTTTAATGAGAGGGATCGATCCAACACCCTGGGAGGGATCGATCCTACTTTCCCAGTGAAGAAAATCAACGGTTTAGATCAAATCCGTGGATGGAGAGACTTTGGGGCTATAAATAGGATATTTTGGGTTATCAAAGGGGATCTTTTGGAGGACTTTTCTGGAGCATCTGGAGGAGAGGAAGCCGCGTTAGGGTTTGTTTTCTTTGTCTTTCTTTTTTTATTTTTCTTTGAACACTTTTGTCGTCTTCATGATGAACATGAGTGGCTAGTTTCTTCTCTAAGGTGCCGATGTAGCCCTAACTGAATCATTCTATGTTATTGGATCATATTTATTTAATCAGTTTATTTTCCTTGTTTCATTCATTATTATAACTGGGATCTTAAATACCTTTATCTGGCCAATAGAAGTATTATAGATTGTTGTATGTGAGATTGGGCGAGGGTTCATTCCCTAATCTTGCAGGATCTATGAATGAATGAGTTTATGTCGAGGCCGGGTTCAAGCTTAGAGTATTCTTGGTTCATAATTGTTCTTCAGAGCTTAATGGATTCTTGGTTAACACTTAGTTATGGGCTCATTAGCTAGGGTTAATTGAGGGTACTTGGTGAAGACCGCGATCGAACGGATCATCATACCGGAAGAACGAGCCCTTGGAATTAAACTGAAATCTTTATTGATTCAATGCATAGAATGAGGATGTTATGGTGAAATCGGAACCTTACTATTCATCCATCATATTTCTATCATTTTCTTATTTCGTTATTAGATCTTCTATTCTCAATATCTCATATCTCTTATTTTCCCTTCCTTATTTTCTTTCTTTTCTGTTCTTTAGCGTTTTACTCTAATAATCTCTACAAATCTCTGTGGGTACGATACTCGTCTTGCTACTATACTGATTGCACCGATTCGTATACTTGCGAGATATATAATTTATTCATCAAGTTTTTGGCGCCGTTGCCGGGGATTTGATTAGAGTTTGTTAGTAGTGAATGCAAGGTCGCCGATCACGGAAAGGAAAGTTGTTGCCCTTGAACGATAAAGTAGATCAAATTGGTTGGAAGAAGAGATCTCACAAAGACAGCTTGTCCACATCAGATCTAGGAGTTCAAGAGGAGGAACAAGAAGAGATGGAGCTTAATAACAATGTACGTCCTTTGGAGGAGTACGCGAGGCCTACTATTTCTACCTCACCTTCGTGCATCGCATTACCTGCAGAGGCTAGGAATTATGAACTTAAAAATCTACATTTTTCTATGCTTCCTGAATTTCATGGTTTACCTTCTAAAGACGCACTAACATTTGTGAAAGATTATTATGCTACTATTCAGACTTTTCCTTTAGGTGGCATTTCTGAAGATCACTTGAGGATGCGATGTTTTCCTTATACCCTGAAGGATAAAGCGAAGAGATGGTTGATGTCATTGCCTCCTGGATCACTCACTACTTGGGATGCAATTTATAACAAGTTTGTTAGTAAATTTTATTCTCATGCCATGACTACTAACTTGAGAAGGCAAATTCCAAATTTTCAGCAAGCTGATGGAGAACCATTCCATGAAGCATGGGATAGATTTAAGATGCTTTTGATGCAATGTCCACATCATAATTACTTTTTAGAAAATCAGATGCAACATTTCTATGATGGACTAAATCTTTCTTGTCAGACTATGGCAGATAATGCTGCAGGTGGAGCGATGTTCAAAAGGACACCACCGGAGGCATATGAAATCTATGAGATGCTAGGATCTAACTCGCAGCAGAGAGAGACAAGGAATAAGGCGAGAGGCATCTATGAGCTGAACCAGAATGACGACACGGCAAGGCAGATTGCAGCCCTTAACAAGAAGATGGACGCGATGATGTCCACACAAGCAAAACCGGTTGAGGTTTGTTCAATTTGCAATGTTGTTGGTCATAGGTTTGACTCATGTCCTTCTGGTAGTGAATTTCCTGAATATGTGCAAGAACAAGCTAATTTGATGAATGCTTATAACCCGAGACCTAGATTTGACCCTTATGCAAATACTTATAATCCTGGTTGGAGGGAGCATCCGAATTTTTCATGGAAAAATACTGCTAATGCTAGTATGCCTACTGCTAATCAGTCTAACCCACCTGTTAAGTCGTCTTTGGAAGCGACTATGTTAGCTTTTATGCAGAAAATAGATTTAAAGATGGAAAAACAAGATTCAGCCATTGCTCAACAAGGTGCAGCCATTGCTCAACATGATGCGGTACTAAAGAATGTTGCAGCATCCATTGGGAAGTTGGAAGTTCAAGTGGGACAACTTGCTGATGCTGTAAGACCCCACGTTCCAGGCAAATTTCCGAGCCAACCTGAGCAAGCAAAAGCGGTCACAGTTCTTCGTTCAGGTAAGATAATTAATAATAAGATTAATGCTGAAGTTATTGATGAGTGTAATGATGATGCAAGTGAGGAAGTCGAAACGGAGGAACCCTCGAAAAAGACACTAGTGGCCACATCAGCTTTTGATCATGAAAAGAGACCAAAGTCAATTCCAGAGGTTCATCACAACACTCCTCCACCATATGTGCCACCGGTTCCTTTTCTAGGACGCCTAAAGAAAGCCAAAATGGATAAGTCATATTTTGAAATTTATGATATTCTAGCTAAGGTTAATGTGAACTTACCATTACTTGATGTGATCAGGAACATACCAGCATTTTCAAAATTCTTCAAGGAACTAAGTACTTCTAAGCGTAAGTATGAACCTCATGAAAAAGTGATGGTTTCAGAGACGGTAAGCGCGGTTCTACAAAGGAAGCTTCCACCCAAGCTTAAGGATCCAGGGAGTTTTAACATTACTATTACTGTTGGTGATACAAAGATAGGAGAGGCAATGTTTGATTTAGGAGCCAGTGTTAGTTTGATGCCTTACTCTGTTTTTCTTCAATTAGGGGTGGGTGAATTAAAACCTACTACAATGTCTCTACAACTTGCAGATCGTTCAATTAAATATCCATTAGGCATTGTACAAGACATTTTAGTACAAGTTGATAAATTAATTATCCCTGATGATTTTGTGATATTGGATATGGATGATGCGCCCTTACATGATAGGAATTTACCAATTTTGTTGGGACGTCCATTTATGGCCACAGCCAAGACTATGATTAATGTTCATGATGGTAAGCTCAGCATGACAGTTTTAGGTGAAACTGTTGAATTTAAAGTTTTTGAATCTATGTCCTATCCTTCAAACTCTTTTGATTGTTTCTCAATAGATGTTTTAGACTCATTGGTGTTTTCTAGTTTCATGCAGGAGCAAGTGAAGACAAATTTGGAAGCGGCATTGACAATGGAAAAGGAGGAGTTACAGAATTACGAGGGAGCAGAGGAGGTTATAGCAGCCCTTGAGGCATTGCAGCCATGCTTCCCTGATGAATCTCGGTTAGACATGCTAAACAAATCTTATTCTAAAATGGTTTCATCAATAATTTCCCCACCAAAGCTTGAGTTAAAACCTCTTCCTAATAATTTGAAATATGCATATCTTAGTGAGAATGAAACCCTTCCTGTGATTATTGCTTCTGACATTACTCCATTGGAAGAGGAAAAATTATTGAGAGTTCTTAGGCAGCATAAAACTACAATAGGATGGACAATTACAGATATTAAAGGAGTAAGTCCTACTATGTGCATGCACCGCATTATTTTGGAAGAGGATGCCAAACCTATACGGGACGCCCAGCGTCGCCTCAACCCAAACATGAAAGACATTGTTCGGGAGGAGATCCTTAAGTTGCTCGATGTTGGCGTTATATACCCTATTTCTGACAACAAATGGGTAAGTCCAGTTCACGTGGTGCCTAAGAAATCAGGGATAACAGTTGTGAAGAATGAGAACAATGAGCTCATACCCACGAGGATGACTACTAGATGGCGTGTCCGCATCGATTATCGCAAGCTTAATGCAGCTACTAAAAAGGACCACTTTCCTTTACCTTTTATTGATCAAATGCTTGAACGCTTAGCTGGTCACTCATTTTATTGTTTTCTTGATGGATTTTCAGGTTATAATCAAATTGCTATCGCCCCAGAGGACCAAGAGAAGATAACTTTCACCTGTCCGTTTGGAACATTCGCATACAGAAGGATGCCGTTCGGATTGTGCAATGCACCTGCCACCTTTCAAAGATGCATGATATCGATTTTCTCCGACATGATAGAAAGGTTTGTCGAGGTATTCATGGATGATTTTTCTGTATTTGGGAATTCTTTTGATAATTGCCTTGCACACCTAACCTTGGTGCTTAAAAGATGTGAAGAGACAAATTTGACATTGAGCTGGGAGAAGAGTCATTTCATGGTAAGGCAAGGTATTGTTTTAGGACATGCTATTTCTAGTAAAGGTATTGGAGTAGATAAAGCAAAAATAGATTTGATTGAGAAATTACCGCCCCCTACTTCTGTGAAAGGTGTGCGGAGTTTTTTGGGCCATGCAGGATTTTATCGCAGATTCATTAGAGATTTTTCTAAAATTGCACGACCTTTGTGTGATTTATTGGCCAAAGATAGTGAGTTTAAGTTTAGTAAAGCTTGTCTTGATGCTTTCAATACTTTGAAAGAGAAATTGATTACTGCACCAATTATTATGCCTCCTGATTGGTCGTTGCCCTTTGAAATAATGTGCGATGCTTCTGATTATGCTATAGGGGCTGTTTTAGGACAAAGGGTAAATAAGGTCTCTCATGCTATTTATTATGCAAGTCGTACTCTCAATGATGCTCAAATCAATTATTCAACCACTGAAAAAGAATTACTTGCTGTTGTTTTTGCACTGGAGAAATTTCGCTCTTATTTGATTGGATCTAAAGTTGTTATTTATTCAGATCATGCAGCATTGAAATATCTATTAACTAAAAAGGATACCAAGCCTAGGTTAATCAGGTGGATCCTGTTGCTGCAAGAGTTTGATTTGGAAATAAGGGACAAGAAAGGGAGGGACAATGTAGTGGCAGATCACTTGTCACGATTGGAGCACATGGACGGCTTTAAGGATGTACAAGCCATCCAAGAATGCTTTCCCGATGAACAACTCTTCTCTGTGAATGGTAAAGAGCCCTGGTATGCGGATATTGTTAACTATTTAGCTAGTAATGTTCTGCGTACTGAATTGAGTTCACAGGAAAAGAAAAGATTTTTATCTACTGTTCGATATTATTTTTGGGATGATCCTTATTTATTTAAGCATTGTCCTGATCAAATAATAAGGCGTTGTGTTCCAGAATATGAGCATGATGATATATTGAAATTTAGTCATGAATTAACTTATGGAGGACACTTTGGAGGTAAGAAGACTGCTTTTAAAGTTCTTCAATCTGGTTTCTTTTGGCCTACATTATTCAAAGATGCATTTCATTTTGTTGCTAAGTGTGACAGATGTCAACGGTCAGGAACCATAAGCAAAAGGAATGAGATGACTCTTACAAATAATCTAGTGGTGGAATTGTTCGATGTTTGGGGCATAGACTTTATGGGACCGTTTCCTCCATCATACGGGTACACGTATATTCTTGTTGCTGTAGATTATGTGTCTAAGTGGATTGAAGCAATTGCAACCAGGAACAATGACAGCAAGACCGTGGTGGGATTCTTGAAAGATATGATTTTTACAAGGTTTGGTACACCTCGGGCGATTATAAGTGATGGGGGATCACACTTTTGCAATAGAGCATTTGATGCATTGTTGAAGAAGTACAACATCACTCATCGGGTCGCAACGCCTTACCACCCTCAAACGTCGGGCCAAGTGGAGGTGAGCAATAGGCAAATAAAAACGATCCTGGAACGAGTTGTTGGCACTACAAGGAAGGATTGGGCGGTGAAATTGAATGATGTTCTTTGGGCGTATCGCACTGCATATAAAACTCCTATTGGTATGAGACCTTATCGCATTGTGTTTGGAAAAGCATGTCATTTACCTGTGGAGTTGGAGTATAGGGCATATTGGGCAATCAAGCAGCTGAATTTTGACATGAGAGAAGCGGGGGATATGAGAAAGATGCAATTGAACGAATTAGATGAACTGCGGAATGAAGCGTATGAGAATGCTAAGATTTACAAGGAAAGAACCAAGCTCTATCATGATAAAGTAATACAACGGAAGGAGTTTACGCCAGGTATGAAGGTTTTACTTTATAACTCACGAATGAAATTCTTTTCAGGTAAATTAAGGTCAAGATGGACGGGTCCCTTTAAAGTGACACAAGTATCTCCTTATGGTGCTCTTGAAATTGAGAATGAAAGGAGTGGAAGCAAATTCAAAGTCAATGGGCACCGTTTAAAGTTGTATTTGGAAGGACCATCAGAAGTTGTGGATGCCGTAAATTTTGTTGAACCTTAAGGTTTTGCAGTACGTCTTGCCTAGACGTTAAATAAAGCGCTGGGTGGGAGGCAACCCACCAAGGTAACCTGTTTTTAAGTTTAAGTTTCAGTTTTCAGTCTTATGTTTGTCTTTTGTTTTCTTTTAGGTTTTCAACCACCCTGAGGATCCTTGAGGAGATGTTCACTACTCTATCAGGTGGCCTCTTTCTTATTTACAGTATCTTGTCTCTTCTTTCTCTGGAAATTTTTGGATTGCCACCTCCTACATATTTTTTTTATTGGATAAATGCACACATTGAGGACAATGTTGATTTCAGGTTGGGGGGTGCAGACATTCATAACCTTATTCGTACTACCTTGTGGGTATAATAGTGTTAAATTGTACATGAGTTGAAATTTTTATGCGTATTATACATGCTGTATTCATATGGATTGGCCTATACATTGATTGCATGTGTGATAACATGAAGGTAGAATATTATGTGACTCACACAAGAACACGTTCTGTGCAGTGGTAATTATACCCACCAAAGGAATGAGCATGCTATTGTCAATCTAGACCATGATTTCAGCATTAGCTAGTGTTGAGTATTGCATGCAGAGAAAAAAAAAAAGAGAAAAAGTTCTGGAGCTTGATTAAGCTGTGCCTAAACACCTATTAGGTGATCTACTGAGTAACCGGGTGTTCTTGCCTCAGGAAGCGGGCAGCTCGCGTAAAAAGGTATAATCACTAATAGCTAAAAAAACTACTCAGTGTTTTGTTAAGTAACCGGGTCTCTGCGCCTCATGAAGCGGAGAGTGCTCGTGTAAAAAGGCAAAATGTCTGATAGTTGCAGAAAAAAAAAAAAAAAAAAAAAGAGCATGTTGTACTTAAAGTGCGAGGGTTGGATGATTGGTTATGAAGATAGTAGTGTGTTTGGACTAATGGTGGGTAGAAGTTACTTCTGTACGTAACATTTATTTCTCACGTCACATGTGTTCTTCTGGATGGTGATTAGCATGTTTGAAGTGTAGAAGTTGATTTCATATGTTGGTAGTATCTGTATGAGTATAAGAAGTTTTCGTGCTCTGTACGATATAGAACACTATTGACTTGACAAGGTAGAACTCTTATTATGCATGTCTACAACCTACGACCGTTGGTGTGCTTAATATATTTTATGCGCTTAAAATTGCTAGAGACTAGCAATAAGCTGGTTGAGGGGTGTGATGAGTGCATGAAAGTGCACTCTAAATAGCCTTATAACCATATCAATTGCTAGATTATTATCCTTAATCAATATCTTTATTACTATTTTTACATCTATATGTTGCTTCACATGGTTGTTTGGAAAATGCAGGAAATTGGGGCTAAAAGAAGCTGAAAAGAGTATATGGATCAACTTCAAAAATTAATCTGTACCTGCTCATGAAGAACCAGATGATGTGCCATATATGGTTGGAAAGCTCTTGAAGTCTAGATTCTGGAGAATTTTATGGTTCATGATTCTGAGTTTCCTAGAGAAAGTTACGGTACTTTTAGCACCAATGGCGCAGTCTGAATGGCAGAACAGAAAATAAGCTGGAAGTCCGATTGATCCGCCGATCGATCGGACTACGCAAAAACGTTACAGAACATATATTTTTCGTGATTCTTATTTCGTTATTAGATCTTCTATTCTCAATACCTCATATCTATTATTTTCCCTTATTTTCTTTCTTTTCTGTTCTTTAGCGTTTTACTCTAATAATCTCTACAAATCTCTGTGGGTACGATACTCGTCTTGCTACTATACTGATTGCACCGATTCGTATACTTGCGAGATATAAAATTTATTCATCAGTTATCTACAGAATACAACTTCAGCCTAGCCCCTCCAACTAAAATTCAAAATTATGTATATAGAATATATAACCAGTGTAATTCTAATACCAAATCCATTGCTAAACTGTAGACTCAAGTTGGGCAACTGTTTAACACGGTAGCCAAGAGAGAGGAAGGCCACTTGCCCAGTCAACCCGTGACTAATCATTGGGGTTAGCATTATACAGACAACCAAAACATAGAAATTGCTAAAACAGTAGTGACCCTTAGAAGCGGCAAAAGTATAGATAATAAAGTAAATGAACCAGCCTGCATGACTGATCGATCGGATGATCTGACGATTAATCGGCCATTCGACGATCATTCGACTAAGGGGACGATCGATCGTCCATCCCGTGAAGACTCCCATATACCACTTGATTACGATCCATCGAATTCTAGGGAGCCTGATCTTGCTAGTTGATGATGATTCATAATGTCATATTTTTACCCCTTAATACTTAGTCTCTTGTACTTATTTGATACCTAAATACACTCATATTCATTATATTTTGATTTAGGATACAATTGGAGTCATTGAGTGCGAAACAGGGCAAAAAGAGCATATTTGGGTAGTTTCTGCATAAAGGGATTGATCTTCTATAATGGAGAGATTGATCTTATCATGACATAATGAAGAAATCCAAGCTGAAGGAACAAGGATCGATCATTGCCCTTGAAAGGATCAATCTTTTTTGGGAATTAAATCCTGACAGAGAGGATACTTTCAGATGATCGATCATTTCCCTTGAAAGGATCTATCTTTGTTGTGAAATAAATCCTGACAGGGAGCATATTTTCAGATGATCGATCATTACCCATGAAAGAATTGATCCTCTATTCACCCGAGAAAATTGAGAAAATCTTTGATGCAAAGGATTGATCTTCATTTATCAAATGAGCGATCTTTCGCGGGGCGTAGCAAGAAATTGAAGAAATTGAGATCAAAGGATCGATCTTTCCCTATGTAAAGATCGATCTTCCCTTCTTCAGTGAAGAAATTAAAGGGCTCAGATCTAATCCGAGGATGGGGAGACTTTGGGCTATAAATAGGACTCTTTCTAGGGTTTGAGGGGGGATTTTTTCTACATACTTTTGGCTGCTACTTTCTATTTCTTTTCTATTTCTAGGGTTCTTCCTTATTCATTGGAGGATTGTTATTGATGGCCTTGGGTGGCTAAATCTTGATTCTTGGTCAAGGAAACTGAAACCTCCGAATCAATGAAACTGTGAGATCTAATCTATTTTTATTGTTGAGTTTATACTTGAGTATTGAATGTTATTCTGTGATTATATTCATGATTGTCATGTCTAATTGCTAGGAGGCCTACTTGTGAGGCCCACTGGGTCTACCGTGGGACAAGATGCATGCGCCTGGAGGGCGGGGCTGAGTCGGGTAGCCGGGTAAGCAAGCCCACAACGCCAGGGTATGGTCCGGGGTTCGTTATAAGTATATAGTAAGCCCTTAATAGACACAACGCGTTTTAAAGCCGTGCTGGTAGTGATCCGCAAGAAAACTCCAAGGTTAAGCGTGGCCCTCGGGTGGATCCTGGTCGGACCGGGAGCCAGCGGGGCGGGGCCCAGTGGAGGGCCGGGGTGTTACAGTATGGTATCAGAGCCGGTTCCCATCCGAAAATTGTGCCAGCGAGGACGCTGGGCCCCCAAGGGGGTGGATTGTGAGGCCCGCTGGGTCTACCGTGGGACAAGATGCCTGCGCCTGGAGGGCGAGGCTGAGTCAGGTAGCCGGGTAAGCAATCCCACAACGCCTGGGTATGGTCCGGGGTTTGATATAAGTATATAGGAAGCCCTTAATAGACACAACGCGTTTTAAAGCCGTGCTGGCAGTGATCCGCAAGAAAACTCCAAGGTTAAGCGTGCTTGCCTTGGAGCGGTCCCGGGATGGGTGACCTACTGGGAAGTTTTCTCAGATTTCTGCGGTGAGCCAAAAGCGGATAATATTGTTTCATTGTTTCGGGTGGGGCCCTCGGGTGGATCTTGATCGGACCGGGAGCCCGGGGGCGGGGCCCAGTGGAGGGCCGGGGTGTTACACTACTAGTTTATTATTCATCGCAATCTACTGCTAGGTTGGATATCAAATCCGTAATTGTTTGATCCCTCTAATCTGTGAAGCAACTAAGATCTATTGATTTACTGCGTTTCAGATATTGTTAGATTTTAGGAAGAACGTTCGACTAAATTTTAAATACAACCGCGTGTGCTTGTATTGTTTAGCTTCATCGATCTCCCTATTCTTAAGGCTGCTACTAGATTAAATTTACAGCTCTTGTCTTAGGTTGTTTAGTAGTTACGGTTAATTGGATCGCTTGTTTCTAATTAACTATGATTGAAGAGAGATTCGAATTTAATTCGAACAGTGAATATTCAAGATATGGATTGATATATACTTGCATCAATGATCAGTTATAAAGATTCTGATGGTGGATGTTGACTTAGACCAAGCTTTGTTCTCTTGATTCAATTCGATTCTTCGCTTTAAACTGTTTCTTTGCTGTTTTCATTACGCTTAAAACCCTCCCATCTTTGTTCACATAGCACAAAACTTAGGCTAGATACTTCTCATGGTATCGACTCGTACTCGCACTACTACATTTATTTTAAAAAATATTGGTTTTATTTTTGGTTGCTTGCGACAACATATCAAATTTTGGCGCCATTGCCGGGAAGTGATTCTAGTTGATTTTTGTGCTTATTGTGATCTTTATTTCATAAAAAAAGAGTTTACTTCGTTTATTAGTGCTTTAACGTAGGATTTTTATTTATCTTCATTACCCTAGACCTTTTCTTAATTTGTTTCTCTTGGTTTATCAGAGTCTTCTTGATTGTTTATGACTATAGCTCGATCTTTTAATCAAGCTGATTTGCAGTACGATCCAGAGATAGAAAGAACTTTGCGCAGGTTAAGGAGGAAAGCTCGGAGAAACTTTGAGGAGAACGATTTGGATCTTGATTTCCCATTTGCTAGCGATTTTGGATTAGAAGAGGAAGAAGTCATGGTCGGAAATCGGACTTTGAAATAGCTTACAACCCCAGATTTAAATCAGCAACCCTTATGCATTACATTCCCTACTTTGGATGCTACTACTACTTTTGAAGTGAAATCCGGACTAATACATCTCTTACCCACTTTTCATGGACTTGCAGATGAAGATCCTCACAAGCATTTAAAGGAGCTTCATGTTGTGTGCACAAGCATGAAACCTATGGGGGTGACTGAAGATCAGATCAAATTGAGAGCCTTCCCATTTTCTTTGAAGGATTTAGCTAAGGATTGGTTTTATTATTACCCTCTGGGAGTATTACCACATAGAACGAGATGAAGAGGTTGTTTTTGGAGAAATAATTCCCAGCTTCAAGGGTGGCCAACATTCAGAAAGAGATATGTGGTGTAAGGCAGCATAACAGAGAATCTCTACACGAGTATTGGGAACGTTTCAAGAAATTATGTGCAAGCTGTCTCCATCATCAAATTAGTGAGCAATTACTTATCCAATATTTTTATGAGGGCTTACTAACCACTGACAGGAGTATGATTGATGCCGCTAGTGGAGAAGCTTTGGTGGATAAAACGCCTGAAGCCGCAAGGAACTTGATTGAAAATATGACGGCTAATTCTCAACAATTTAACACTAGACTTGATTCTTATTCAAAATATATTAATGAGGTAAATGTTTCATCCCTTGAAGAACAGATTGCGAGTCTAACTTCTCTTGTTCGTCAATTAGCTTTAGGTAACATGCTAACTGTCGCGCCCCGACCTGCGTAGGCCCAACCGGGTCAGGAGACGCGAACCGGAACCTAACCTACTGCGAAAAATTTGGCGATGTTTCCCTCTAATTGTAGTGGTCTCCCTAGCAATTCTTAATCATCCTGTATTAAACATCAATCACAAAATCTCAAAACTGAAACTGAATATATTACAAATCCTTAACAAGGTAAAAGTTATACAATTCTCCCCCGTAGGAAGCTAACTAAGCAAAAAAGTGTAAGTAGAATGATCACCGCTCCTCAAACACCACCAGACACCGCCACGTCACCAACCACCGGCCCGGTAGGGGCGACCGAAGAAGAGCTAGCGCCAGCACCAGCAAAACCCAGCCCAGGTAGGAGTGAGCACTAAGCTTAGCATGGACACTACACTACGACACTCACAAGGGAGGGAACACAACAGTGCTGCCCCCAAGTCTACCCTGGGTGTATACATGGGTCTCATAACCCTACCGGGAGTCCGTGAACACAGGCCCAAAACACTGCAGACTCTCAACAGGACACAGGACACTGTTTGGCGGGCAAGGACACCGCTGGGCAGGCACACCTCCTCCCAAGAGTCAAGAACACCGGACACCAGCTACACCTCAGATACACCTTGGAGACAACACGACCTCTAAACATCAAACAACAAGTATTCAGGTCATCTAACCCTAGCATCGATATCGACTGAATACTACAAATCGTGTACTGGATCAAGCTACCCGCAACGGTCCTAGAGCTAGATCCGGACTACCCGAAAGCCCTAGATCGGCGATCGATCCATCGCCAGCATCCTACACAGATACAACTAATGCACAAACAATGCATGCTATGATCACAAGCATGATAATACAGATACGCATGCAACAAAATGTGATGATATAACAAACAAAGTTTGGGCACGACACCCTGCCGGCCCGGAGCTGCATTGGAAAGCAGCCCCGCAAACAACAGTTCACAGATATCACAGATAAAGCCCTCGGCGCACGCCGGCATGCAAGGCTAAGGAAAGCTATAGGGCTACACGCCCGTTTATTCTAAACATCCCGGGAGTCAGAACTCCCCCGGTTCACCACTGCCCCTATTATAGGGCTAACATGCTTAAACATATGTACCAGGTATAAGGCGGTAAGGAAAAACCATCATTCAAAGCCCTGCGGGCAAAAGCCATTTGAAAAACACCCCTCAACTACTAAGAGATCGATCTTTCTTCTAGTGAAGATCGATCTTCTTAGTGCTTGGGAGAAAACTCGTCACTGTCAACCGAAAGAGATCAATCTTCTTCACCAGAAGGATCGATCTTCTTCGTGACATGGAAGAAAACTCATCCCTGTCAACTGCAAGAGATCGATCTTCTTCACCAGAAGGATCGATCTTCTTCGTGACATGGAATCCGCCATACCAGTCTAGGCAAGGACCAATCTTCTCCAACCAAAGGATCGATCCTGCTCGGGCTGAGCATGACGCCCCACAAGGGATCGATCTTCCCTCAAGGGAGATCGATTCGGATGGGTCCTCCGGCGACCGGACGGCGAGAAATACCGTCGGAAGATACAACCAAATCCCCCAAAACTCTGGGATCTGGTAAATCAAGGAACCACGAGTCCAAAACCGGTAAGATCATGGGAAACCAACATGTAGGTAGGATCCCTACCTATGCAATAACAGCTTCAATCCAAGCTACTAGGCCTTGGATCGTCCTCAAACTTCTTCAAAATCGCCAGATTTGAGCTCAAGATCCCTGGATTTCAAAAGGGTTTAAAGAAATCCGTTGCGTCCGCTTTATAGGCGGACGAACCGACCTATGAAGGATCGATCTTTCCTCAAGAGAGGATCGATCTCTCTTGACGATCACAACTTGACTTTCTGGAACAAGGAGATCGATCTCTTAGCCAAAGAAGATCGATCTTATTTGTGCAGAAAGCTAAACTTGGGCAAGAGCTCAAGTCCAAGTCCGGATCTTTCGATCCCAGGTCCCACTAACCATTCTAGCCAAACATTATCACAAACATGGTCAGTGTGTGCACACGCGGGTGTGAAACAAGCCGACAAGGCGCAATTTACCAAATTGCCCTTGCGGTCCACAGCGAGCCACAGGAGTAGAGGGACGGGTCCTCACATCCTAATACCCTTAAAGGAAATCTCGTCCTGAGATTCGATAAAAGTAGGGCTCGGAAACAGAAGGAAACAGCTACACTAGAAGACATGACAAAAGTTACCTCGAGAAGGGAACAAGTGCGGATACTCCAGCCGCATGCGCGCCTAGTGCTCCCAAGTCATCTCCTCGATGCCTATGTGCCTCCACCGTACCTTGACCAAGGGAATCGTCTTGCCCCGCAAGACCTGATCCCTCCGGTCAAGTACTCGAACTGGCTGCTCAACGAACGTCGCATCTGCCTCAAGCTCGATGTCGTCACTCTGATGACATGCGATGGGTCGGGGTAATACTTCCTCAGCATTGACATGTGAAAAGTCGGGTGCACAGCTGACATGTGCTGAGGAAGGTACAAGCGGTAGGCTACCTCGCCGACCCTCTTTAGGATCTCAAACGGTCCGACGAACCTCGGAGCCAACTTGCCCATGCTGCCAAACCTGACAGACCCTCTGTACGGTGCTGCCCGCAGGAACACACTATCACCAACTGCGAACTCAAGCGGTCGTCGCCTCTGATCTGCATAGCTCTTCTGTCGGCACTGAGCCGTCAGAAGCCTCTGCCTGATATGCACTAACCTCTTTGACGACCTCTTGACGAGGTCTGGACCGGTGAGTGAAGCCTCTCCAACCTCTGTCCAGCAAACCGTACAACGCCTCGAAAGGTGCTACTCCAAGACTGGACTAGTAGCTGTTGTTGTAGGCGAAGTCCACCAAGGGGACGTGCTCCTCCCAGCTGCCTCCTGAAAGCCCCGTCAGAACCTGCTAGAGAACCTGGGGTCGCGGTCTGACACTATCGACACTGGAACCCCGTGCAGTCTGACTACCTCTCTGACATACAAGCTGCTAAGCCTGTCAGTCGAGTTTGTCGTCCGCATAGGCAGGAAGTGCGCCAATTTGGTCAATCGATCAATGATGATCCAAATTGCATCATTCCCCCTAGGCGATCTCGGTAGCCCAGTCACGAAGTCCATCGTGATGTGCTCCCACTTCCACTCAGCTAGTGGAAGTGGCTGAAGTAACCCCGGAGTCCGCTGGTGCTCTGCCTTGACCTTCTGACAGGTAAGGCAGCGCGATACGAACTCCGTCTTTGCCCTCTTCATCCCGCGCCACCAGAACTATCGCCGAAGATCCTGGTACATCTTGGTGCCGCCGGGATGAACTGCAAAACGAGAGTGGTGGAACTCTCGTAGGACGTCGTCTCGTAGAACTGGATCTGCTGGAACCGCTACTCTGCCTATGAACCGTAGCCCTCCGTCTGACAATACTATCCAGTCCCCGTCTGCGCCCTCCGTGCCCGCCGATGTGTGTAACTCCTCGAGCTCTGGGTCACTGTGTTGTGCCTCCAACACTCTGGCTATGTCTGCTATCGTGCTGACAACCCTGCAACTGCTGCTCTGGTGTCTCTCACCTGTCTGCTCAGCGCGTTTGCTACGACATTTGGCTTACCAGGATGGTAATGCAACTCAAAGTCGTAGTCCTCCAGTAACTCCATCCAGCGTCGCTGCCTCAGGTTGAGGTCACGTTGGGTGAAAACGTGCCTCAAGCTCTTATGGTTCGAGAAGACAGAGAACCTCTCGCCGTAGATGTAGTGACACCAGGTCTTCAGGGCGAAGACCACCGCTGCTAGCTCCAAGTCGTGAGTTGGGTAGTTCCTCTCATGGTTCTTCAGCTGACGATAACCATAGGAAACTACGTGGCCCTCTTGCATAAGGACACATCCAAAACCCTCACCGCTAGCGTCGCAGTAGACACTGTAAACAACACCTCGCTCGGGGACGATCAGCTGTCGCGCCCCGACCCGCGAAAGCCCAACCAGGCCGGGCGACGCGAACCGAAACTTACAAACCACTGAAAATTTATTGGTGAGGGTTCCCTCTAACCTATTGGTCTCCCTAACAATTCATCAAAACACCCTCAATTTAAAAAGACATAATTAAATTACAAACCTCGAACCTCAGATTACAAAACTGAAGTGAATTTAATATACATATCCTCGGAGAGGGTAAGATTCAAATACAACATTTATACTCCCGTAGGAGACTAACTAACCAAGAATTAAAAACTGTAAAAGATCACCACCTCTCAGACTCCGCTTGGCGTCGCCTCACCGCCAACCAACTGCCCGGTAGGGGCCACAAAGGAAGAACTGACGCCTGCACCTGCAAAACGCAACCCTGGTAGGAATGAGCATAAAGCTCAGTAGGCTTCTACACTACGTCATACAGAAGGAAGAGGGAAACACAACAGTGTCGCTTTTAAGTAAGACCTGGGTGTATACAGGGGTCCCATAACCCCACCGCGTGTCCCTGAGGCCTAAGATCATGATCTTCCAGAAGAACTGGTTACATGTCAGGTCACACTCAGTAAGCTAACACTGCTGCCCCACAAGAAGGGAATGGCACTACAGGCGGGAAATTGCACCGCTAAGTAGTCAACCTCCTACTCAAGGGTCAATGCAGTGGAACACCGGCTACACATCAGAATCCGACTCGAGGCCGACACGACCTCTACAATCATCAAGCAATAGGTGTACCAGTCATCTAGGTCTATCATCGAGTTTGACTGGACACCACAATTCAAACCGGGTCCAAACTACTCAACCCCGGTCCTAGGGCTAAGTCCGAGCTTCCAGCCTCGGGACGGCGAGCCACAGATCACCCACGCCCTAACCAATGCAACTAATGCACAACAGAGAAATGCATGCTATGAACATACACAGACAAGACGATAGTCATGCAACAATATGATAAAACAACATACAAGTCCAACTGGATCGCTGCAGCGGTACTACCAACCGCTGCCAGCCGATCCGCAGCGGGTCCCGGCATTACGACGGAACCACGACCATCAACCGCGTACTCCTGCAACGGGAAGCAACCCCGAAAACCTCGATGAACAGCAAAAATATAATATTATATGTTCGAACATATAATATTATATAAAACACCAAAACTTCTCTACATAGCAGCTAGTTGACCCGGTCGATCTGACGTCCAAACGACGTCGGATTTAAGATCAAACTTAGACTCCAGTAGATCAATATGCCGGGATCAAAATATCCAAAATATAGAAACATCCAACGGCTGGATTAATGGAAAAACACTAATCAAAACCACTAATCAAAACTAACTTACTACTGCTTGCTGCAACGCAGCCCACCAGTGCGAAAATCATAACAAATCATAGGAAAATTGGAAAATTATGCAATCAGTTGGGTCTGAGAGCAAATTCAAGGATAGACAACTCTTATGTTCATCACAACCCAAGAACATGCACGTACTGGTCGGAAAACTCGCCGCAAACCGGATGTTCTTCAAGAACAGCAAAAACCGCAAAATCCGAGATTAAACATGCATAAATCCTACTAAAATCTCAACCAAAGTTCATGAAACTTAAACCAGAAATTATACTAAGCAACATGCATCCAACAACACAAATACAACAAGATCTAACGGCTAGATTAAGATAAACCCATTAAACTAACTCAGGTAGGTAGAAACCTACCGAAAACACTAATCCTCGGCTGATTCCCCGCTAAACAGCCGCTAACCAAGCAACTAAACCACGCCAGAGATCTTACTCATGCCGCCATGGATCCAACGAGCCTTGGAACGCCCAAAACGGTGGCCGGAGGAGGAAGAACGGAGAAGAAGAAGCTCGCTGGAAACAGGCGAAACAGAGCCCGCGAGAAGAAGAAGGAAGGAAGAAGGAGGGGAAAGAGAAGAGGAAGAGGAGAGAAAGAAGAGTGAGGGGGAAGGCCGGGGAAGGAGGGGAAAAGGGGAAGGAGAGGAGAGGAAGTCGTCTCTCCTCTGACAGTGGAGGGCGACGGCCACGACGGCCGTCTTCTCAAGCTCAACCGCCAGGACTTTCTGGCATAGAAGGATCGATCTACTTCTCAAAGAAGATCGATCTTCTTCTCAAAGAAGATCAATCTTCTTTGCAAAAAAGATCGATCTTCTAGCAAGGAAGATCAATACCCTTTGGCTAGAAAGCCAAACTTGGGCTAAAACACAAGCCCAAGCCCGGATCTTCCGATCCCGGGTCCATCTAACCATTCTAATCAAACACTAACACAAAACACGGTCAGTGTGTGCACTCGCGGGTATGAAACAAACCGACAAGGTGCAATTTACCAATTTGCCCTTGCGGTCCAAGAAACAATGTGATCCATCGAATCGCGCGCTCGATGCGAAACAAACAAACGAGCTGCGGGTCCGACCCAGCCGGTTGACCCTGGAGTAGAGGGACAAGTCCTCACAAGCACTGGCGCACTGGTCAACCTGGTCCTCAACTCAATGAAGGCTCGCTCACAAGCATCATCCCACACGAACGGGACGGCCTTCTGTGTCAGTCTGGTCAATGGTCCGGCGACTCTGGAGAAGTCCCGCACGAACCGTCTTTAGTAGCCCGCTAGGCCCAAGAAACTGCGGACCTCGAACACTGTCCTCGGTTTCTGCCACTGTACCACTGCCTCGATCTTGGTGAGGTCGACTGAAATCCCTGTTGCCGACACCACGTGTCCAAGGAATCCCACCTGTGCAAGACAGAACTCACACTTGGAAGCCTTGGCATAAAGCTGATGCCCTCGAAGTAGCTGCAACACTGTCGCCAAGTGTCACTCGTGCTCCGCCTCTGACCGAGAGTAGATGAGAATGTCGTCGACGAACACCACCACGAACTCGTCTAGGAAAGGCTGGAAGATCCTCTGCATGAGATCCATGAACGCTGCTGGTGCGTTCGTCAGCCCAAACGGCATCACAACAAACTCGTACAAGCCATACGGAGTCCGGAAAGCCGTCTTCGGGATGTCGCAATCCCGAACCCTCAACTGGTGGTAGCCGGTGCGGTGATCGATCTTCGAGAACACTGAAGATCCTCGCAGCTGGTCAAACAAGTCGTCGATCCTCGGAATCGGGTACTGTTCTTCACCGTCACCCTGTTGAGCCGCCTGTAGTCTTTGCAAAGTCGAAGGGTACCATCCTTCTTCTTTGCGAACAACACTAGCGCCCCCCAGGGAGACATGGTGGGACGGATGAAACCTCTGCTGGTAAGCTCGTCTAGTTGGATCCTCAACTCACTCTGCTCTGTTGGTGCCATCCTGAAAGATGGGAGAGAGATCGGTGCGGTACCTGGAACTAGGTCGATCTAGAAATCGACCTCTTTAGGTGGTGGAAGCCCTGGCAACACCTCGGGAAACACGTCAGTGTAGTCACATACGATCCTGGGAAAACTGCTCTGCTGCACTCCCTCAGAACCGGACAGGGACAGCTTGGCCAACAAGGCTGAGAGCTCGCTGCCACGCCTCCCCACAACACAAGCAAAGGAATTAGCGGATAACCGATCCCCCAAAAACACAAACCGTGTCCCGTCGGGTGTCCAAGCGACCACCCTCCGGCGACCACAGTCGATGACGGCTCGGTATGCTGCCAACCAGTCCATATCGAGTATCACGTCAAAGCCGGTCATGTCTAGAAGCCGCAAGTCTAGACAGACCCGGAGGCCTCCAACCTCCAACGAACACGATCGGCAGACCCGGTCCACCCTGACTGTCCCGCCGATCGGTGTGTCTACAGACTATGCCACCTCTAGCCTACTCGTCTTCAACCCTGGCGATGCCACGCACATGCTAGCAATGTAGGAGTGAGACGCCCTTGAATCTATCAGCACATCTACTAAGGAACTAGAAAGCTGAAAGATACCTCTGAGAACGGATGGCTCTGCCGTGGCCTTTTGGTATTGTAAGGGCTGCTGGTATTGCGGTGGTGGCTGATACGGCTAAATGGGGTCCTGCTGCTCGCGAACTGGGAGGGCAAACACCTGCCCCCGCTGGCCTCCTCCACCTCTGGGACGCCCCGATCCGCGCCCACCCCCTCTCCCCTGCCAGGCACCGGACCCTCCGCCTTTACTACGTTGCGGCATAGCGCTCCGCGCTCCTCGCAAAGGACAGTCTCTACGGTAGTGCCCCGAATGGCCGCACTGGAAACACGTGGTCGACGCGCCACCAGGCTGTTGACCCTGGCCTACCCTGAAGAAGCCTACCCAGATGGCCCGACCGTCAGTAGAAACGGGGCTGGTGGGCTCGGTAGTGGTTGCTGGTACTGTAGTGCACGCGGCGGCTACTGCTGAAAGGGTCGCAGACGCCGCTGCTGTCCTCTACCGAACCCCCTTTGCCCTGGGGTCGCTGCTGCGTGCTGGTGAAGGGTGCCGGTGCAACTGCCCGGCACCTGTCGTCCCGCAACTGAGCCTCTACTACGAAGGTATAGTTCAGGATCGCTGCGTACGACTAGAAACAGTGTGAGCTGGTCTGCCGTTGGATCTCTGGCCGAAGTCCTCACTCGAACTGCTGATGTGCTGTCTTAGGCACTCAAAAATAAAACCAATAGCCTTCAAAATAAATGTAGTAGTGCGAGTACGAGTCGATCCCACGAAGAGTGTTTAGCATAGTTTTGTACTTAGTGAACAAAGATGGGGGGTTTTGAGTAAAACGAAAACAATAAAGAAACAATCTAAAGTGAAGAATTGAATTAAATTAAGAGAACAAACCTTGATCTGAGTCAACATCCACCATCGGAATCCAATAACTGATCATCGATGCAAGTATATATCAATTCAAACCATGAATATTCACCGTTCGAATTAAATTCGAATCTCTCCCCAATCATAGTTAATTAGAAACAACCGATCTAATCAACCCTAACTACTAAATAACCTAAGACACGCGCTGTAGATTTAATCTAGTAGCAGCCTTAAGAATAGGGAGATCGATAAAGCTAAACAACACAAGCACAAGCGGTTGCATTTAATCTAGTCAAACATTCTTCCTAAGATCAAACGATCTCTGAAACGCAGTAAATCAATAGATCCTAGTTGCTTCGCAGATTAGAGGGATCAAACAATTACGGATTTGATATCCAACCTAGCAGTAGATCGCAATGAATAATAAACTAGTAGGCCTCCTAGCAATTAGACAAGACAATCATGAAGATTTAATCTCAGAAGAACATTCAACACTCAAGTATAAACTGAACAATAAAAATAGATTAGATCTCACAGTTTCATTGATTCCGAGGTTCCAGTTTCCTCGACCAAAAATTAAGGTGTAGCCACGCAAGGCCATCAAGAACAATCCAATCCTTTAAAGAAGAAGGAAGAACCCTAGAAATATCAAAGAAATAGAAAGGAGCAGTCAAAAACCTCTAGAATTCGCCCTCCTTAATCCCTAAAAAGAACCCTATTTATAGCCCATAAGTTTCCCATGCTCGGATTTGATCTGAACCGTTGAATTTCTTCACTGGGAAAGTAGGATCGATCCCTCTATGGGTGTCGGATCGATCCTTCTCTTCGGAATCTTCAATTTCTGGCTACGCCCGAGTCGGATCGTTCTTCTAAGTAGGATCGATAGTTGGATCAATCGGACTGTGTACAGCTGAAAAGTATACGTTCTGTCAGGTTTCTTCATAGACAGATCGATCCCACTAGGGAGACGGATCGACCGGACGTTCCGGTGTATTTACTGTTCTGCCATCCAGACTGCGCCATCGATACTAAAATTGCTGTAACTTCCTCTAGGAAACTCGGAATCACGAATCGTAAAATTCTCCAGAAACTATACTTGAAGAGCTTTCCAACCATATATGGCACATCTCCTGGTTCTTCATCAACAGGTACAGGTTAATCTTTAAAGTTGATCCATATACTCTTTTCAGCTTCTTTTCGAAGTTAAGGACTTCAATTGCATCCTAAATCAAAATATAAGAATAATGAGTGTATTTAGGTATCAAATAAGCACAGTAGACTAAGTATTAAGGGATAAAAATATAACATTATGCATCATCATCAACTGCCCCACCCTGGCTGTCTGATTTGCTGCAACTGACCCCGCAAACCGAACAAGGTGAGTGAACCTGGAGGCATACTGCTAAACGGAGCGAGTACCCTGCAAAAGGGACTGGTAATCCCAGGTCAGGGCGTCACGTGCACTCGCTGGGAAGTGCACGTCTAAGAACATCGCCCTGAACTCCTCCCACAGTGTGCTGGGCGGTGCGCTGATGTGCTGTCGTAGGCACTCAAAAATAAAACCAATACTCTTCAAAATAAATGTAGTAGTGCGAGTACGAGTCGATCCCACGAAGACTGTTTAGTCTGGTTTTGTGCTTAGTGAACAAAGATGGGGGGGTTTTAAGCGTGAGGTTAACAATAAAGAAATAATCTAAAGCGAAGAAACGAGTTGAATTAAGAGAAAAAACCTTAGTCTAAGTCAACATCCACTATCGGAATCCAACAACTGATCATCGATGCAAGTATATATCAATTCATACTATGAATATTCACCGTTCGAATTAAATTTGAATCTCTCATCGATCATAGTTAATTAGAAACAAGCGATCTATTCAACCCTAACTACTAAACAACCTAAGACACGCGCTGTAGATTTAATCTAGTAGCAGCCTTAAGAATAGGGAGATCGATGAAGCTAAACAACACAAGCAAGAATAATATATCTAGTCGAATGTTCTTCCTCAGTTCTAACAATCTCTGAAACGCAGTAGATCAATAGATCTCAGTTGCTTCGCAGATAAGAGGGATCAAACAATTACGGATTTGATATCCAACCTAGCAGTAGATCGTAATGAATAATATACTAATAGGCCTCCTAGCAATTAAACAAGACAACCATGAATATTTAATCACAGAAGAACATTCAATACTCAAGCATAAATTAAACAATAAAAATAGATTAGATCTCACAGTTTCATTGATTCCGAGGTTTCAGTTTCCTTGACCAAGAATCAAGATTTAGCCACGCAGGGCCATCAAGAACAATCCTCCCAAAGATTCCATAAAGTTAGAGAAAACCTAGGAAAAATATAAAAGAGTAGAAAATAGCAGCCAAAAGTATCCACAAAAACCCCCCTCAAACCCTAGAAAGAGTACTATTTATAGCCTTAAGTGTCTCCATCCTCGGATTTGATCTGAACCGTTGAATTCCTTCACTGGGAAAGTAGGAGCGATCTTTCTATGGGTGTCGGATCGATCCTTTGCATCGAAATCTTCAATTTTTGGCTACGCCCGAGTCGGATCGATCCTACCAGGAGTGTCGGATCGATCTTACTTGGTAGGATGGAGAGTAGGATCGATCCTACTGTGCTCCACTGAAAAATATGCGTTCTGTCAAGTCTGTTGTAAACCGGATTGATCCTACTAAGGAGACGGATCGATCTGTCTTTCCAGAGTATTTACTGTTTTGCCATCCAGACTGCGCCATTGGTATTAAAATCACCATAACTTCCTCTAGGAAACTTCGAATCACGAACCGTTAAATTCTTCAGAAACTAGACTTCATGAGCTTTCTAACCAAATATGGCATATCATCTGGTTCTTCATGAGCAGGTACAATGTAAACTTTAAAGTTGATCTATATACTCTTTTCAGTTTCTTTTTGGACTTAAGGACTTCAATTGCATCCTAAATCAAAATATAAGAATAATGAGTGTATTTAGGTATCAAATAAGCACAGGAGGCTAAATATTAAGGGGTAAAAATATAACATTATGCATCATCATCAAATTCACCCACACTTAGCTTTTGCTCGTGCTCGGGCAAAACTAAAATGCACTCTACTCAAGATATCAAGGCTGCAACGCCATCAACAAAGAACAATCAAGCTCTTCACAAAACTCATAACATATCATGAACAACATTTTTAGACAACTTAAAAATCAATCAGTAAGCATTTTCACTTGAAGATGCAACAAACTGCAATAAGTAGACCTTCACGGAAATAAACACTCGACTCTCATGTGTTTGAAGGGTATGTATTTCACTCAAATTCATTCCAATGAAAATGATCTACCATAAGCTTGCATATCTTCACATTCTCCACCACTAGAATTACATGCATCACACAAATCATAAGGACTTCAAAAGGTTGTAATGGGGTCTAGGATTAAGGTGGGAAAAATTTGGGATTGTAGCTCAAAAACCAATGGAAGTAATGGAGCAAAAATGCATCAATAAGACATGTACAACCAATCACTCCATTCAGCAACTTTTTCAATTTGTCTTTACCGTACTCAAACAATATAACATTACGACCATGGCAAAGAGATTGTTCAAAGGAATACTTTTTTAACTGAAATAGTGAACAATCTTCTGCAAAAACTTCCACCATTGAGTATGAATAAACATACCCCTTTCTTGGAGTATTAGGAGGATTCATAAACACATTTTGTAACATGTAAAACAGTTTCCTCCTTAACCTTCTTTTCTTCTTTTCTTTTTCTATTTTTCTCTTTTTTTTCTTCTTTTTTTTCAGAAACAACCTACTCACGAATTGAGTATGAAAAATATACTCCACTTCACCAATCATAGCCATACCACTATTCCAAACAGGCCCACACTTAAAACTTGTACACCCATACATGTCATAATGATGATCAATGCTCCACTAGTTTTATGGCTTGGGTAACGGAAATATTTTTCAGGTTTAAGGCTTGTAATGTGGGTTAACAATGAAGTCAATAAAGCTCAAAGGGGTTTAGCAAAAGGAAAAATGAATTACAAGGTAGGCTATTTGGCTTATATAGCTTATAACAAAGATGGCCTTAATCATGTTCATTTATACATGTGTCAATATGACCTCGAATAGAATCAAAATAAGTTCTAGAGAAACAAATCCATGGAAGAATATCTCTCATGAAAGAAAACAGTGAGACTGATATGAATGTGTCAGTCTAGAGGCTCAAAATCTGACCAGCTTTTGTCTACTAAATTTAGTCACTACCATCTCAAGGAAAATAACTCAACTAATTAATTCCAAGTCACAAGATTACTCATTCAATCATGTTATGAATATGTCAAGTTTCTTTAATTCTTGATCATGGCATATGCAACCTACATCTACTCCCCCACACTTGAAACTGACATTGTCCCCAATGTAAGGTGGAATGCAAAGAAAAGGCAAAAAAAACTAAAATGGAAATGCAAAAATAAAAAGAGAAAGGAACGAACTCCCCTTGGGTTGCCTCCCAAGCAGCGCCTTTGTTTATTGTCATTGGCTCGACTTCATGCTTTTTTCTTTGAATACTGTGGGAGTTGCCAAACTTCGAATTTCTATTGATAGAATAGCTGAAATCCTACCCAAGGCACCTCAGGATGGCCGAATTTCCATAACCATGGCTGGGCGAATTCTTCAGGTATGATAGGGGATGCTCGATCACCTAAAAACAAAAGCAAAGCAAGGCAAAAAAAAAAAACAACATGCAAGCACACAACCTAAAAATAATTCAAGCACGCTCAAGCACACAATAAAGCAGATAAAGCAAACTAAACCACTCTATACAATATAAAGAATTTTAAATCGTGCCCTCGGTGGACATACAATAGCACGATGGGATGCAAAATCACTGGGTGCCAAATTCTGAATGTTTAACCTCAGTAGTGCCACCAAGGTTAATTTAGCATAAGAATCCAAGTGGTATTTTTCAAAAATGAGAGTTAGCTTTTCCATACTAACACCAGTAAACAAGATAGCTAGATCTCTCAAACAAAAATACATGTCATCATGGTGATCAGGAAGAAAGGAGTCAACATTATTCTTAACTATAATCGAATCATCCATTGACCTATTAAGAATGTCGTCGTTCGCATTGTCAAGGATGTCAAGATCACATGATCGAAAATAAATCCGTCGAGATATGAAAATATCTACTAAGATCATCTCCTTTTTAACCACTAATGAAGAAGAAATAGTCACAAGAAATATACCTTGCGACGTAATAGGAATGCTTTCAAATTCAGCTGGAGGAGGTTAATCGAATAAATGCTCCTGGTATCCTCGGCGGTCTACGGAATCTTCCTCGCGATCGACTGGCCAAGACTAGACAGCTTCTTCATCTACCTTCTGTTGTGAGGACCCATCCCTCTACTCCTGTGGCTTGTCGTGGACCGCAAGGGCAATTTGGTAAATTGCGCCTTGTCGGCTTGTTTCACACCCGCGTGTGCACACACTGACCGTGTTTGTGGTAATGTTTACCTAGAACGATTAGTGGGACCCGGGATCGAAAGACCCGGACTTGGGCTTGAGTTCTTGCCTAAGTTTAGCTTTTAGCACAAAAAGGATCGATCTTCTCTAGCTAAGAGATCGATCTTCTTGTGCCAGAAAGTCAAGGTGTGATCGTCATGAAGGATTGATCCTGCCCTAGGGAAAGATCGATCATTCATAAGTCGGTTCATTTGCCTATAAAGCAGACGAGACTTTCTTCCTTGAATCCTTTTGAAATCTGGAGATCTGAGCTCGGATCTTGCGATTTTTGAAGGCGTTTGAGGATGATCCAAGGCCTAGCTGCTTGGATTTAAGCTGCTCTTGCTTAGGTAGGGATCCTACCTACAATCTATTCCGGGTTTTTGGTTTTTCCGGTTTGATTATGTTCTGATGCTTAGATCTCTCTCTATACATGTTTGTTTGCTGAGTTTTCACCGGTTTTGGACTCGTAGGATCTTGATCTATCAGATCCCAGAGTTTTGTTAAGTTTGGATGTACCTTACGGCGGTATTCCTCGCCAGAAGTACGCCAGAGAACCTATCCAGATCGATCCTTCTAGAGGAAGGATCGATCCCTCTGGGTTGGTCATGCTGCGCCCGATGAAGGATCGATCCTCTGCTTGGAGAAGATCGATCCTGGGTCTTGGGTAGCAAGATTACCCTTCGTCGCGAGAAGGATCGATCTTCCTGGGAGGAAGGATTGATCTTTCTTGGCGCGACGAGAAGGGTACCCTCTGTCTCGAAAAAGATTGATCTTCCTGGGAGGAAGGATCGATCTTCTTTGGCTCGACAGTGAGGGAAGCTCACTGTTACTTAAAAGATCGATCTTTTCTTAGGAAAAGATCGATCCTTTAGTAGTAGAGAGGATTTTTCACGGCCTTTGCCCGCGGGGCATGGTATGTCGGTTTTTCTTACCGCTTTATACCTTGTACATATGTTTAAGCATGTTAGCCCTATAATAGGGCAATAGTGAACCGGGGGAGTGATGACTCCCGGGATGTTTAGAATAAACGGGAGGGTAGCCCTACAACTTTCCTTAACCTCGCATGCCGACATGCGCCGAGGGCTTAATCTGTGATATGTGTGAGCTGTTGTTTGCAGGGCTGCTTCTCGGTGCAAGTGTTGTGGTGGACTGCTAGCAGTTGGTGGTGGTACCACTGCAGCAGTCCCTAGATCTTATTTACATGTTCACCACCCCGGGCCGGCAGGGTGCCGTGCCCAGACCTTGTTATTTTATATCATCACATACTGTTGCATGTTTAACTATATTACCCTGCGTATGTGCATATCATGCATTGTGTTGTGCATTAGTTGCATTTGTGTAGGGCGTTACTGATCCGGGGCTTTTGGGTAGTCCGGATCTAGCTCTAGGACCGTTGCGGGTAGCTATGTCCAGGATTCGATTTGTAGTATTCAGTCGTTTTTCGATGATAGGGTTAGTTTGACCTGAATACATGTTGTTTGAGGTTTAGAGGTCGTGTCGTCTCCAAGGTCGTATCCGAAGTGTAGCCGGAGTCCGGTGTCCTTAAACTCTTGGGAGGAGGAGTGCCTGCCCAGCGGTGTCCTGGCCCGCCAAACAGTGTTCTGTGTCTTGTTGAGAGTGTGCAGTGTTTTGGGCCTGCGTTCACAGACTTCCGGTAGGGTTATGGGACCCTTGTATACACCTAGGATAGGCTTGGGGGACGACACTGTTGTGTTCCCTCCCTTGTGAGTGTCGTAGTGTAGTGTCCCTGCTGAGCTTAGTGCTCACTCCTACCCGGGCTGCGTTTTGCAGGTGCTGGCGCTAGCTCTTCTTCGGTCGCCCCCCTACCGGGCCGGTGTTTGGTGACGTGGCGGCGTCTGGCGGTGCTTGAGGAGCGGCGATCCAGTCTTACCCCTTTTGTTATAGATAGCCTCCTACGGGCTTTTGTTATAGATAGCCTCCTACGGGAATGATAAATGTATAATTTCCCTATTTTGAGGTTTTATCATCCTTATATAGTAGGGTGGTTATAACTTAACCTTTCTATATCAGAGGGTTGGGAGATTGTTTGCTTAAATCCAACGATTCAGTGGAATCCTAGCCATACGTAGTCCTCCGCCTGAGATCGCCTTTAAGCATTTCCCCGATCCACTTCTTCCACCCCCCTCTCTCCTCGGTCCCTTCTCGCCAACCGCCTCTCTTCCTTCGCCACTTCTCCTCCACTGATTCCAGACGCTCTTCTCTCCCCTCTCGGAGGAACGATAGGGTCAGCGGGCGGCGATCCGAGAAGTTGAAAAATGCCGAAGTTGAAAAATGCCGAGGTTCGAGACATCCCCACTGTCGTCCAAGCCTCGCTACGGCCGGCTTCGGCGTCTGGGCGACGATGGTGTTGGCGGCTTCCTCGGAGATATCTCCAACCTCTGCTCGATTCCTCCACCGGCCCCCAGGCGGGCGTTGGCGGCCGGTCGAGGGCAGTCAATGGCGTTGGTGGCCGGTCAAGGGCTAGATCTCCAACCTCTGCTCGCTTCCTCCTCCTCGAATCGCCTGATCCGGCCGATCTCGGCATCCCCGCTGTTGTCGAAGCCTTGCTGCGGCCGGCTTTGGCGTCTGGGCGTCTATGGCGTTGGCGGCTAGTCTCATGCTACTTTCCCTCTCCGGCATCGACTACCGCGCTGTCCACACAAGTACAGAGGCTTCGTCATCGGCGGGGTCGGTGCAGTGCTCGATCCGGCGTTTCGAGTGCAGTGCGTGCGGGGAGAACGAGAATGGATAGGATCGCGGAGCGTCGGTAGGGTGCGGGAGGAGGCTGGGAGGGGCCAGCGGGTGGATTGGATATTGGGGATTTTTGCGGTTAAGCAGGTTAGATCTTCTCCTATTTTTGCTCTTAGAATATCTTTCCCGACCACGCCACCGCCGACCAAGCGCTGGAGTGCCGCCAACGCGACATTGCCGCCAAATCTCCGGTGTACCCACCATTCCCTTACAAGTAGCAGATGGTGCCCTGTTCCAGGATCTCCTCTCTTTTGCCTCACAATTTTAACGCCAGGTATAACCTTTCCTTTTTGATCTACATTACTATGTTTATTTTTTTTTTAGTTCTTTTTTCCGATTTGCTGTGCCCATTTCTTCGATTTGGTTTTATGGGGTTTGATATTTTGAGGGTTAGTTTGGATGTAGATTTTTTTGTCGGGTATTGGATGGATTTTTAGTGGGCCGTTCTTGCATGAGGTATTTAACACAACATCAAGACCCTGAATTCTAGCATTTGAACTGATTTCATATCTAAGCAGATCTTAGCAAATCTTAACTTGCATGCATCCCTTATGCTTATGGATGATCTCAAGGAGAGCGAGAGATGGAGGGCCATCAAAATTGCAATTGTTTGACATCTCTGTATTTGTGTTATGCAATTTGAAGTATCCCTATTTAGCAGGTATGCAAATCAAGAACCAGGCAGATGATCAATGACCACGGTATGCTTCATTCCACTAACAGCTCCAACTGCTTAGGGCGAGCCCTCATTTTGCTTTTTAACATGAAGCTAAGATAGAGTATCTCTAGATTCTTTCATTGTTATAACATTGCAAAGTTTCTTTTCACTACTGCAACCCGTCTGTCTCACCATTGGTTCAACTGGGATTTGACCTGCTAATTCCTCTCATATTTAGCATCGCAGATATAACTGTCTCAGATATACTATCTCTAATTAAGTTTGAGATGGAAGTGTATGATGCAACTACTAAAAGAAGCTAAAATTGCATGTACCTATGTAACTCGATCATAGGATTATGCTCTATCGAAAGGCATAAATTTACATCGATGGGCTAACATCTGGACAGAATTCTAATGCCACATAAAAAATAAGAAACACAACAATTGGATAGAAGTTTTAAGAACTCCAGTAAAGAGGTACACAACTTCACATATTATATCCATGTGTGGAAATAAAATAATCTTCATACTTTTCTTGGCTTACCCTGGGAATGTATAAAGGCAAGCCTTCCACACATACATAACAAGAACCTGAAGTACATATAGAGGGAAGTGAGCCTATGTGTTGTCTTTCATTGAGGAAAAAAATTCAGAAATATAGCAGCATTGAGAAAAATCAGCCTATTTATGAGCATAAAATCTTCAACCTTAATTTCTATGTAAAAAACCTCCATGGCAGTTGCAAATAAACAGTTTAAGATATAATAGTCCAATCTCATGAGTATTGCATAATTTCCTTTTTCTTCTATAAACTGAATTGCTTTTAACATTGGGCAATGTCTTGGTTAGCATGAGACAGATTTAAGATTTATTGCTAATACGTAAGTTTGTGGTTGTGCTGCTTCTTTAACTGGATTGTTAAAACATGTTGAGAATTCCATCAATCTTTAATTGGCTTCTCTTTGTGGCAGCTATGATGGGCAAATTGTAAGTCATAAGCTTGGAGAGGTTGGACTTGGCCATTTTTACAAGGTGATCCTTCTTTTCTAAGTTATAAGCTTGGATAGGTTGGATATGGCTAAGATTGGCAAATGTAGAATAGTTGTTGATAATTTGGTACTATTTTGTTCATCGTGCTCATAAATGTGTCCATAGTGGCGACTTTTCACTTGGATTCTGAATTTTCCGTTATGACATTCTAGCATGTAGATCTCTAGATGTTAGATATAAGTCATTATTTGATTTCAGAAGGATGAAAGGCTGGGGTTTTATCTTGCACATGCCACTGTTTAGTTAAAGTGCCAGGTATAGTGTTTAAGTTATAATCACTCTGTGAATGGCATGTGGCTTACACATATAATCAGACTAAATGAATCAAGTTTACTTAGCCAACACAATAATACAAGGAACTATGCTTCAAACCCATGTTAAGATGAAAACAAACAATGACATTAGCTGCATAGTAATGACCATAAGTTTATGTTTCGTTGGATGTGAAAGTCTTTGATACTTGGAGGTCCTTTTTTCCGGATATTAACATTCTCTGAGTATTTTTTAGATGGTTCTAATGTCATTCTTTGATATGCTAAAATTAACTTTGTTGGATAATAATGCTTATCAACACTCCCCTAGATTTATAATCAGACTAAATGTATTCCATGTGCTTAAAGATGACTCACAGTAAGGTACCGTAGCCACCATATCAATTGATCTTATTCCAAATTTGATGCTTGCAGCACACATGCTGTTTTCAGGTATTTTTTTTTTCAAATTCTCCTGTTCAGTTTGCAGTTTTTTTTTAAAAAGTCATCTAGCATATGAATGCCATGTGCTTAAAAGATGACTCTTAGCAAGGTACTATTGCTAGAGTTGAAGATGGCATCAATGTATTTTTTGTCATGTGTTTGTTACTGCTAGCATATCAATGTATTTTAAATGGTGCAATGCTTAAGCAAATGCTTTGCGTTCATGTTATCCTATGCGCATTGCTCATTGCTCATTGCTAGAGTATTGGGCCTATATATGTCGCTCTTTTGTTCTATTTTCTGTACTTTGAGTTTCAACAATATCTTGCTTCTTCCCTTTGTGTTTCTTTAATTGCAGTTGTTCATGATTGGTTCTTTTAATTGCTTTCAATTAGCTAACATGAGTTTCCAGTTTTCAACACCTAAGTTGATAGTTTAAACATAGTGCTATGATTTGTTATTTGACTGTTCTGTTGCTTATTTTCAAACAGTTAGCTATGTGAATTGAGGTTTTGCATATACAAAATAGCCCCTTAGTTACAGGACGGAAACACAACTATGTTATGTGCATACGTGGAAACTTTCTATGTAGGCAGCTCATGCCATGGCTATTGTTATGTGTTATCTGAATAGACATGGAGATCATGGCCTTTTTTCCTACCGAGCTATCGTCCAATAAACTTGATGTCACTTTTGGTTTTATCCAAGACATGGCAATTTTTGTGACAAAGTGAATTATGCCTTGTAGTCTGATTAGTGTGTCCACCAATTATGCGGGCCAAATTTCTTTACTTGAATGAAGATTTTATTCACTTTGCATTGTACATCTTTTCCTTCTAACCTGTCACTTTTGGAAATAACTGTTGTAAGCATGTCAATCTTTTGCAAGCTGAACTTGGGAAAACAAGTGCCCTATAACCTGACAAAGGAAAATATGCTATATTTGATGACTGCAACCCGATAGCAGCCCCCAGTGTTTGAGGTTAGTTTGCTAGAATGATTTACAATTGTGGTCATGTATTTATGCATGTTCATTCTCTCTTTGTTACTCACAGAGTGCAGAGCACATTTACTTCAAATGATATGAAATCACTACCAGTGGCACATATCACATTGTGAGTTTCTTTTGTGGCACCATGGAATTGGGACTTCCTTTTGCTGCCTACCACGAGGGCGATTAAGATATAATTGAAGGATGTGATCAACCTCCAGTCGAGCAGAAATGGATCTGAATCAAGTTGGGGAGACATTAAGTTGAAGATGCTGAGGAATTTCTGTGGGACATCTGTAAAAGCTGTTGTTGTCTGTTGTAGCCTTCCCAGGTTGTCCAGGCATAATAAGTGGGTTCATTTGTTATTTAAGCCAGCTTATACTGGGATCCTTTTGATACTGAGATAACATCTCACTCCAATTCTTGATTGTATGAAGCAATTTTGAGGTATTTGGCCAGGGAGATTTTATTTGTCAATGAGTGTGATACGGTAGTAAACATGATACACTTATTTACATCAAAAGAAACTTTATGGAATGCATGTAGGATCCGAACCCGTGCGGTGTTTTTTTCCTCTTCTTAAGTTATTAGCATATATCGTCTTCTGTTTTATATTATCATAAATTATACTATTTCTAATGACCTTGACATGTTCTATGTTTGCTTAATATAGATAATCTCAAAAGCAAATAAAATCCACACTAAAACCATATGTATGGTACACACGAAAACGAATGTCAATCAGTACATTAGCACTATTAAATAGGGAATGATGTGAATCAAGCTCGCACACAAGGGAATCTATCAGTAACTAGACCCATCGTTGCCACCAAATCGTTCTCAACCAGTACCTTCGGCATCCCCTGCTGTATTGCCTCCTCCATCACCAATTTGATTGCACCCAACTCTCCAAGAAGCACTGTATCCTCTTCATGCTCCTCTAACCTGTCTCGACCATGTTGGTCAAGAGCTATGTCTTTGAGAGCACCGTGCCCAACCGTGTCAGGACCCCTGGCACGGGTAAACACTAGCAGTGCTACAAGCATGTCGTTTTTGAGAGCACCGTGCCCAACCGTGTCAGGGGCACGGATAAACACTAGCATTGCTACTAGCATGTCCGTTTTTGAGAGCACCGTGCCCAACCGTGCCAGGGGCACGGGTAAACACTAGTATTATATATATCAGTTCCAATCCCTGTCTTTGAGTTTCTGAATGATTGTATAATACAGGATGTTTAAGAATTGCTAGGGTAACCACTACGATTAGAGGGAAACCTCGCCAAATTTTTCGCAGTAGGTTAGGTTCCGCTTCGCGTCGCCCGGCCCGGTTGGGCCTACGCGGGTCGGGGCGCGACAACTTGGTATTAGAGCATAGGCTGTAGATCCCAGGGTGTTAAGATCAGGTTCGGTTGAGTTTGAGCGTGGACTGGGTTAGTTCTATGTCTAGAACATCCGTGCATGCTCTCCTTGTGATGTGTTATGCTTTTCCGCTTTATGTTGTGTTGTTTGTTTTGCCGTTCTGACGAGTGAAAGCTCGTTTGCTGTTGGTGATCGTGCAGATGTCGGGAGCTCGTGGCCGACCTCCGGTTGCCGGTCGGGGTGGGGCACAATCTGGTCGACCCGCCCGACCGGACAGGGTGGTCCGGGCTAGACGGACTGTACCATCATCGGTGGCGGTTTCGGTCGAAGAGGCAGAGGTCTTCCTCGCCGAGGAGGAGGCCCCTGTTCCTGTCGACGGGCGGGCCTCGGTGGCTATCTCGATGGCTTTCCAGCGGCTGAACCCGCCTAGGTTCAGCGGTACGTCTAGAGATCCGACCGCAGCAGATGACTGGCTTGACGGAGTCTCGCGCGTCCTGGAGGCTCTCTTCGTCGATGACGACCGGGTTCGGGTCACCCTCGCAGTGTTCCAGCTCGATGGAGACGCTCGTGACTGGTGGCGCACCGTCCAACACACCAGTGATGGAGAGGTGCCACTGTGGGAGGAGTTCAGGGCGATGTTCTTGGACGTGCACTTCCCAGTGAGTGCACGTGACGCCCTGACCCACGAGTACCAGTCCCTCTTGCAGGCTACTCGCTCAGTTCAGCAGTACGCCTCCAGGTTCACGCCCCTTGTTCGGTTAGCAGGGTCAGTTGCAGCAGAGCAGGCCGCCAGGGTGCGTCAGTTCGAGTGGGGACTTCGGCCAGAGATCCGGCGACAGACCAGCTCACACTGCTTCCAGTCGTACTCAGCGATCCTGAACTGCGCCTTGTCAGTAGAGGCTCAGTTGCGGGACGACAGGTGCCGGGCAGTTCCACCGGCACCCCTCACCAGTACGCAGCAGCGACCCAAGGGCAGAGGGGGGGGGGGTTCGGTAGGGGGCAGTCTTGGTGTTATCGACCCTTTCAGCATCGGCCGCAGCGAGCACCGCAGTACCAGCAACCACTACCGAGCCCACCAGCCCCGTTTCTACTAACGGCCGGGCAATCTGGGCAGGCTTCGTCAGGGGAGGCCAGGGATAGCAGCCTCGTGACGCGTCGCTAACTTGCTTCCTGTGCGGGCAGCCGGGGCACTACCGTAGAGACTGTACTTCGCGAGGAGCGTGGGGCGCTATGTCGCAAGGCAGTAGAGGCAGAGGGTCCGGTGCCTGGCAGGGGGGCGGGGGTGGACGAGGGCGGGGGCGTCCCAGGGGTGGAGGCGGGCAACTGGGGCAGGTGTTTGCCCTCCCAGTTCGCGAGCAGCGGGACACCGTTCAGCTGTATTAGCCGCCACTGCAGCAGCAGCAGCCGTTACAGTGCCCGTAGCCGCAGCAGTACCAGCAGCCGCCGCAGTACCGGCTGGCCACGGCAGAGCCATCAGTCCTCAAAGGTATCTTTCAGTTTTCTAGTTCCTTAGTAGATGTGCTGATAGATTCAGGGGCGTCTCACTCCTACATTGCTAGCATGTGCGTGGCATTGCTAGGGTTAGAGACGAGTCGGCTAGAGGTGGCAAAGTCTGTAAACTCATCGATCAGCGGAGCGGTCAGGGTGGACCGGGTCTGCCGATCTTGTTCCTTGGAGGTTGGAGGCCTCCGTGTCTGTCTAGACATGCAGGTACTAGACATGACAGGTTTCGATGTGATACTCGGTATGGACTGGTTGGCAGCATACCGAGCTGTCATCGACTGTGGTCGCCGGAGGGTGGTCGCTTGGACACCCGTAGCGACACAGTTTGTGCTGTTAGGGGATCGGTTCTCAACCGATTCCTTTGCTTGTGGTGTGGGGATGCGTGGCAGTGAGCTTTCAGCCTTGCTAGCCAGCCAGTCCCTGTTTGGGTCAGAGGGCAGTGACGGAGTTCGTATCGCGCTGACTTACCTGTCAGAAGATTAAGGCAGAGCACCAGCGGACTCCAGGGTTACTTTAGCCGCTTCCACTAGCTGAGTGGAAGTGGGAGCACATCACGATGGACTTCGTGACCGGGTTACAGAGATGTCCTAGGGGGAATGACTCGATTTGGGTCATCGTTGATCGATTGACCAAATCGGCGCACTTCCTGCCTATGCGGACGACAGACTCGACTGACAGGTTGGGCGGTTTGTACGCCCGAGAGGTAGTCAGACTACACGGGGTTCCAGTTTCTATCGTGTCAGACCGTGACCCTAGGTTCACCAGCAGGTTCTGGCAGGACTTCCAGGAGGCAGTTGGCACACTCCTAACCTTCAGTACGGCATTTCATTCGCAGACAGACGGGCAGTCAGAGCGGACCATCCAGATCTTGGAGGACATGCTGAGAGCATGTGTCCTCGACGCAGGAGGCAGCTGGGAGGAGCACGTTCCCTTGGTGGAGTTCGCCTACAACAACAGCTACCAGTCCAGTCTTGGAGTAGCACCTTTCGAGGCGTTGTACGGTAGGCCGTGTCGTTCCCCAGTTTGCTGGACAGAGGTTGGAGAGGCTTCACTCACCGGTCCAGACATCGTCAGGAGGTCGTCAGAGAGGTTAGTGCAGATTAGGCAGAGGCTTCTGACGGCTCAGAGCCGGCAGAAGAGCTTTGCAGATCAGAGGCGACGACCGCTTAAGTTCGCAGTTGGCGACAGTGTGTTCCTGCGAGCAGCACCGTACAGAGGGTCTGTCAGGTTTGACAGCGGGGGCAAGTTGGCTCCGAGGTTCGTCGGGCCGTTTGAGATCCTAGAGAGGGTCGGCGAGGTAGCCTACCGCTTGGACCTTCCTCAGCACATGTCTATTGTGCACCCGACTTTTCACGTGTTGATGTTGAGGAAGTACCACCCCGACCCATCACATGTCATTAGAGTGGATGACATCGAGCTTGAGTCAGACGCGATGTTCGTTGAACAGCCTATTCAAGTACTTGACCGGAGGGATCAGGTCTTGTGGGGCAAGACGATTCCCTTCTTCAAGGTACTGTGGAGGTACAGAGGCGTCGAGGAGATGACCTGGGAGCGCGAGGCGCGCATACGACAGGAGTATCCGCACATGTTCTCTTCTCGAGGTAACTTTTGTCCTGTCTTCTACTGTAGCTGTTTCTTTTGCTTCCGAGCCCTAACTTTATCGAATCTTGGGACGAGATTTCCTTTTAAGGGTATTAGGATGTGAGGACCTGTCCCTCTACTCCTACGGCTCGCCGTGGACCGCAAGGGCAATTTGGTAAATTACGCCTTGTCGGCTTGTTTCACACCCGCGTGTGCACACACTGACCGTGTTTGTGGTAATGTTTGGCTAGAACGGTTAGTGGGACCCAGGATCGAAAGATCCAGACTTGGGCTTGAGTTCTTGCCCAAGTTTAGCGTTCAGCACAAAAAGGATCGAACTTCTCTAGCTAAGAGATCGATCTTCTTGTGCCAGAAAGTCAATGTACAACCGTCATGAAGGATCGATCCTTCCCTAGGGAAAGATCGATCATTCATAAGTCGGTTCGTGTGCCTATAAAGCAGACGAGACTTTCTTCCTTGAATCCTTTTGAAATCCGGAGATCTGAGCTTGGATCTTGTGATTTTTGAAGGCGTTTGAGGACGATCCAAGGCCTAGCTGCTTGGATTTAAGCTGCTCTTGCTTAGGTAGGGATCCTACCTACAATCTATTCTGGGTTTTTGGTTTTTCCGGTTTGATTATGTTCTCATGCTTAGATCTCTCTATATACATGTTTGTTTGCTGAGTTTTCACCGGTTTTGGACTCGTGGGATCTTGATCTATCAGATCCCAGAGTTTCGTTAAGTTTGTATGTACCTTTCGGCGGAATTCCTCGCCGGAAGTACGCCGGAGAACCCATCCGGATCGATCCTTCTAGAGGAAGGATCGATCCCTCTGGGTTGGTCATGCTGCGCACGATGAAGGATCGATCCTCTGCTTGGAGAAGATCGATCCTGGGTCTTGGGTAGCATGATTACCCTTCGTCGCGAGAAGGATCGAGCTTCCTGGGAGGAAGGATCGATCTTTCTTGGCGCGACGAGAAGGGTACCCTCTGTCTCGAAAAAGATCGATCTTCCTGGGAGGAAGGATCGATCTTCTTTGGCCTTTAGTAGTAGAGAGGATTTTTCATGGCCTTTGCTCGCGGAGCTTGGTATGTCGGTTTTTCCTACCGCTTTATACCTTGTACATATGTTTAATCATGTTAGCCCTATAATAGGGCAATGGTGAACCGGGGTAGTGATGACTCCCGGGATGTTTAGAATAAACGGGCGGATAGCCCTACAGCTTTCCTTAGCCTCGCATGCCGGCGTGGTGGTACCACTGCAACAGTCCCTAGACCTTATTTACCTATTCACCACCCCGGGCCGGCAGGGTGCCATGCCCAGACCTTGTTATTTTATATCATCACATACGATTGCATGTTTAACTATATTACCCTGCGTATGTGCATATCATGCATTGTGTTGTGCATCAGTTGCATTTGTGTAGGGCGTTGCTAATCCGGGGCTTTTGGATAGTCCGGATCTAGCTCTAGGACCGTTGCGGGTAGCTTGGTACAGGATTCGATTTGTAGTATTCAGTCATTTTTCGATGATAAGGTTAGTTTGACCTGAATACATGTTGTTTGAGGTTTAGTGGTCGTGTCGTCTCCAAGGTCGTATCCGAAGTGTAGCCGGAGTCCGGTGTCCTTAAACTCTTGGGAGGAGGAGTGTCAGCCTAGCGGTGTCCTGGTCCGCCAAACAGTGTTTTGTGTCCTGTTGAGAGTGTGTAGTGTTTTGGGTCTGCATTCACGGACTTCCGGTAGGGTTATGGGACACTTGTATACGCCTAGGATAGGCTTGAGGGACGACACTGTTGTGTTCCCTCCCTTGTGAGTATCGTAGTGTGGTGTCCCTACTGAGCTTAGTGCTCACGCCTACCCGGGCTGCGTTTTACAGGTGCTGGCGGTAGATCTTCTTCGGTAGCCCCTACAGGGCCGGTGTTTGGTGATGTGGCGGCGTCTGCCGGTGCTTGAGGAGCGGCGATCCAGTCTTACCCCTTTTGTTATAGATAGCCTCATACGGGACTGATAAATGTATAATTTCCCTGTTTTGAGGTTTTATATTATATATATCAAATCAAGTTTTGTCTTTGAGTTTCTGAATGATTGTATAATACATGATATTTAAGAATTGCTAGGGTAACCATTACGATAAGAGGGAAACCTCGCCAAATTTTTCGCAGTAGGTTAGGTTCCGCTTCGCGTCGCCCGGCCCGGTTTGGCCTACGCGGGTAGGGGCGCGACATCTGTAGAATCTCGCCCGAAGCATCTCCAACCACAGCTTCCAATTCCCTCACATCAATAGAATAAACAGGACAATCATTAGTAGGATACTTCTTGGCATCATATATTTCAAACTTAACAATTTTACTATCAAATTCCATAGTAAGTGTACCACTACGCATATCTATCTTAGTGTTGGATGTCTTTAAGAAAGGTCTTCACAACAAAATAGGAATAGTGTGATCATCATTCTCCATATCAAGCACATAGAAATCAGCAGGGAAAACTAAATAATTAACTTGCATAAGAATATCCTCAACTACACCATTCGAATAGGCGTTAGATCTTTCAGCCAATTGAATCACAACACCAGTTTCATTCAAAGGTCCAAGTTTTAAAGAAGCATATGTAGAATATGGCATGACATTGATAGAAGCTCCTAAATCTAACATGACCCTTTCAAATTTAGTGCTACCAATTGTACATGAGATAGTAAACATACCTGGATCTTTACACTTTGCAGGAATTTTTCTTTGAATAACTGCAGAAACATTCTCACCTACTCTCACCTTCTCACATCCTTTAAGTTTCTGTTTTCTCATAGTTGTACACAGTTCTTTCAAGAATTTAGCATAATGAGGTACTTGTTTAATAGCATCCAAGAGTGGAATATTTACCTCACATCGACGAAAAGTCTCATATACATCTTTATTTTGCTCCTCTCTTTTAGATCCTAATAAAGCATGAGGAAAAGGAAGTACAGGTTTATAATCAGAAAGAGGTGGAAACTTACGTTTAGGTACGTCGTCGTCATCGGGAAAGTCTTTGTCCGCAACAATGTCTTGCACTTTTCCTTGCGGTGACGATGCAGGAACTTCCTTTACTGGAGTCTCAACTTCTTTACCACTTTTCAAAATAATTGCACTTGCATTTTCTCTTGGATTTATTACCGTTTGAGAGGGTAATTTCCCCGAATTTTGCGCCTCTAGCTTGCTAATTGCAGTCGCCATCTGGCCCACCTGATGTTCCAAAGCTTGAATACTAGTCTTTGCCTCTTGTTGAAATTATTTTCTCCTGTTGAAATTGCAAAGTATTAGTAGCAAGGGAATTAACAATATCTTCCAAAGACATACCTGAATTGGGAGTTGGGTTTGATTGTGGTTTCGAGGGGTATGGCGATCTATATTTTTGGTATTGTTGTCCAGTTGGACGGAATTGAGTTGTGGGCTGATTTACTTGTGGATTTCCATAATTAAGATTGGGATGATCCCTCCATCTCGGATTATCCGTGTTTGAAAAGGGATCATACTTCCTTTGCGGTAGTCCAGGAAAACTACCCACGACATTTACTTGTTCAATGGGTTCCTCTTGAAGAGTTGGGCACATATCGGTTGGATGTCCTGCCACCGAACAAATTCAACAAACCTTCGCTGTTTGCATATTACCTATAGCCAATTGATGAATAAGAGAAGTTAGACTCGCAATCTGTTATTCAAGAGAGGAAAGATTTACCTCATTAACATGTTTTGAATAAAAATTAAGTCTAGTGTTAAATTGTTGAGAATTAGTCGCCATATTTGTAATCAAGTTCCTTGCGGCTTCAGGAGTTTTATCCACCAAAGCTCCTCCACTAGCGGCATCGATCATACTCATGTCAGTGGTTAGTAAGCCCTCATAAAAATATTGGATAAGTAATTGCTCACTAATTTGATGATGGGGACAGCTTCCACATAATTTCTTGAAACGTTCCCAATACTCATGTAGAGACTCTCCGTTATGCTGCCTTACACCACATATCTCTTTCCGAATGTTAGCCACCCTTGAAGCTGGAAAATATTTCTCCAAAAATAACCTTTTCATCTCGTTCCATGTGGTAATACTCCCAGAAGGTAAATAATAAAGCCAATCTTTAGCCGAATCCTTCAAAGAAAAAGGGAAGGCTCTCAATTTGATTTGATCTTCAGTCACCCCCATGGGTTTCATACTTGTTCACACAACATTAAACTCCTTTAAATGCTTGTGAGGATCCTCACCTGCAAGTCCATGGAAAGTGGGTAAGAGATGTATCAGTCTAGATTTCAATTGAAAAGTAGTAGGAACATCCAAAGTAGGGAATGTAGCGCATAAGGGTTGTTGATTCAAATCTGGGGCTGCAAGCTCTTTCAAAGTCCGATTTCCGGCCATGACTTCTTCCTCTTCTAATTCCGAATCACTAGCAAATAGGAGATCAAGAGTCAAATTGTTCTCCTCAGAGTTTCCCCGAGCTATCCTCCTCAACCTGCGCAAAATTCTTTCTATCTCTGGATCGTACTGCTAATCGTCTTGATTAAAAGATCGGGCTATATTCATAAACACTCAGGAACACGCTGATAAACCAAGAAAAACAAATTAAGGCAAGGTCTAGAGTAATGAAGATAAATAATAAAAAAATCTATACTAAAGCACTAATAAACGAAGTAAACCTTGATGTGATGTCGTAGGCACTCAAAAATAAATCTATACTAAAGCACAAAAATCAACTATAATCACTCCCCGCCAATGGCGCCAAAATTTGATGTGCTGTCGTAGGCACTCAAAAATAAAACCAATACTCTTCAAAATAAATGTAGTAGTGCGAGTACAAGTCGATCCCACGAAGAATGTTTAGTCTGGTTTTGTGCTTGGTGAACAAAGATGGGGACTTTTAAGCGTGAGGAAAACAATAAAGAAATAATCTAAAGCGAAGAAACGAGCTGAATGAAGAGAACAAACCTTGGTCTAAGTCAACATCCACCATCGGAATCCAACAACTGATCATCGATGCAAGTATATATCAATTCATACCATGAATATTCACCGTTCGAATTAAATTCGAATCTCTCCTCGATCATAGTTAATTAGAAACAAGCGATCTAATCAACCCTAACTACTAAACAACTTAAGACACGCGCTATAGATTAAATCTAGTAGCAGCATTAAGAATAGGGAGATCGATGAAGCTAAACAACACAAGCAAAAGCGGTTGCATTTAATCTAGTCGAATATTCTTCCTAAGATCTAACAATCTCTGAAATGCAGTAGATCAATAGATCTCAGTTGCGTCGCAGATCAGAGGGATCAAAACAATTACGGATTTGATATCCAACCTAGCAGTAGATCACAATGAATAATATACTAGTAGGCCTCCTAGCAATTAAACAAGACAACCATGAATATTTAATCACAGAAGAACATCCAATACTCAAGTATAAATTGAACAATAAAAATAGATTAGATATCACAGTTTCCTTGACCAAGAATCAAGATTTAGCCACACAGGGCCATCAAGAACAATCCTCCAAAAGATTCCATAAAGTTAGAGAAAACCTAGGAAAAATATAAAAGAGTAGAAAATAGCAGCCAAAAGTATCCACAAAATCCCCCCTCAAACCCTAGAAAGTGTCCTATTTATAGTCTTAAGTGTCTCCATCCTCGGATTTGATCTGAACCGTTGAATTTCTTCTCTGGGAAAGTTGGATCGATCCTTCTATGGGTGTCGAATCAATCCTTTGCATCGAAATCTTCAATTTCTAGCTACGCAAGAGTCGGATCGATCCTACCAGGGGTGTCGGATCGATCTTACTAGGTAGGATGGATAGTATGATCGATCCTACTGTGCTCCTCTGAAAAATATACGTTCTGTCAAGTCTGCTGTAAAACGGATCGATCCTACTAGGGAGACGGATCGATCTGTCTTTCCAGAGTATTTACTGTTTTGCCATCCAGACTGCGGCATTGGAATTAAAATCGCCGTAACTTCCTCTAGGAAACTCGGAATCACGAACCGTAAAATTCTCCAGAAACTAGTCTTCAAGAGCATTCCAACCAAATTTGGTGTATCATCTAGTTCTTCATGAGCAGGTACAGTTTAATATTTAAAGTTGATCTATATACTCTTTTCAGCTTCTTTTTGAATTTAAGGACTTCAATTGCATCCTAAATCAGAATATAAGAATAATGAGTGTATTTAAGTATCAAATAAGCACATGAGGCTAAATATTAAGGGGTAAAAATATAACATTATGCATCATCATCATGCGACACCAGTCACGAGCGTCACCATCGACCTGGAACACCGCGAGGGTGACCCGAACCCGGTCGTCCTTGACGAAGAGAACATCCAGGACGCGCGAGACTCCGTCGAGCCAGTCGTCCGCTGCAGTCGGATCTCCAGACCTCCCGCTGAACCTAGGCGGGTTCAGCCGCTGGAAAGCCATCGTGATAGCTACTGAGGCCCGCCCGTCGACAGGAACAGGGGCCTCCTCCTCGGCGAGGAAGACCTCTGTCTGCACCTTATTGGTTTGTTTCACACCCGCGTGTACACACACTGACCTTGTCTGTGTTCGTGTTTTTTTAGAATGGTTAGGTGGACCCGGGATCGAAAGATCCCAGCTCGGGCGCGCAATGTTTTAAATCTGTGGTTCGAGATTTTGCTAATCAATGTTGTTTTAATTGAGGGTGCTTTTGGTGAATTGTTCGGGAGACCAATAGGTTAGAGGGAACCCTCGCCATTCTTTTCCGCGTTTTGTAGGTTCCGGTTCGCGTCACCCGGCCAGGGTTTAGGATAGGTTGTAGATCCAGGGTTTAGGATCAGGATTTGGTTGAGATTGAGCGTGGAATGGGTTAGTTCTATGTCTAGAACATCCGTACATGCTCGTTTTGATGTGTTATGCTTTTCCGCTTTATGTTATGCTGCTTTGTCTTGGGTTTCGAACGAGTGGACGCTCGTTTGTTGTTGGCGATTGCGCAGATGTCGGGAGCTCGAGGCCGACCTTCGGTTGTTGGTCGGGATGGGGCACGACTTGGTCGACCCGCCCGACCAGACAGGGTACCACCTGTCAGGACGGTCAGAGCTCGACGGACTGGACCATCACCAGTGACGGTTGCGGTCGCACGGGAGGAGGCTCCTCTCCCCGAGGAGGGGGTCCTCGCTCCGGTCGACGGGCGGGCCGCGGCAGCGGTCATGATCGACTTCCAGCGACTGAACCCGCCTAGGTTCAGCGGTGAGACTGGAGATCCGACGACGGCAGACGGCTGGCTCCAAGGAGTCCCGCGCGTTCTCGACGCTCTGTTCGTCGGGAATGACCGGATCCGGGTCACCCTCGCGGCGTTCCAGCTCGATGGTGACACCCTTGACTGGTGGCGCACTGCCCAGCACACCAGTGGCGGAGAGGAGCCGACGTGGGAGGAGTTCGGGGCGTTGTTCTTGGACGCGTACTTCCCGGAGAGTACGTGTGACGCCCTGTCTCGCGAGTACCAGTCCCTCCTGCAGGGTACTCGCACCGTGCAGCAGTACGCCACCCGGTTCACGCACTTGGTCCATTTCACAGGGGCAGTGGCAGCAGATTCAGTGACCAGGGCACGGCAGTTTGAGTGGGGTCTTCGTCCAGAGATCAGGCGCCAGACGAGTTCCCACCGCTTTCAGACGCACTCAGCAGTCCTGAACTGTGCCTTGGTAGTGGAGGCGCAGTTGCGAGATGAGAGGTGCCGGGCAGTTCCACCGGCATCCTCTACCAGTACACAGCAGCGACCTAGGGCAGAGGGGGGTTCGGTAGGGGGCAGCCGTGGCGTCAGCGGCGGCCGTAGCGTGCACCGCTGTACCAGCAGCCACTACCGAGCCCACCAGCCCCGTTTCTACTGACGGCCGAGCCATCTGGGCAGGCTTCGTCAGGGGGAGACCAGGGACGGCAGCATGGCATGTCAGTCACTTGCTACCTGTGCGGGCAGCCGGGGCACTACCGTAGAGACAGCACTTCGCGAGGAGCGCAGAGCGCTATGTCGCAAGGCAGTAGAGGCGGAGGGTCCGGTGCCTGGCAGGGGAGTGGGGGTGGACGCGGGCCAGTTCGTCCCAGAGGCAGAGGCGCCCAGCGGGGGTAGGTGTCTGCCCTCCCAGTTCGCGAGCGGCAGGACACCGTCCAGCTGTATCAGCCGCCACCGCAGTATCAGCCGCCACCACAGTACCAGCAGCCGTTGCAGTACCAGCAGCCGCAGCATTATCAGCAGGCAGCGGCAGAGCCAACCGTCCTCAGAGGTATCTTTCAGCTTTCTAGTTCTTTAGTAGATGTGCTGATAGACTCTGGGGCGTCTCATTCCTATATTGCTAGCATGTGTGTGGCATCGCTAGGATTAGAGACGAGTTGGCTAGAGGTGGCATAGTCTGTAGACTCACCGATCGGCGGCACAGTCAGGGTAGACCGGGTCTGCCGATCTTGGTCCTTGGAGGTTGGAGGCCTCCGTGTCTGTCTAGACCTGCGGGTGCTAGACATAACAGGCTTCGATGTGATACTCAGTATGGACTGGTTAGCAGCGTACTGAGCTATCATCGACGGTGGTCGCCGGAGGGTGGTCGCTTGGACACCCGATGGGACACAGTTTGTGTTGTTGGGGGATCGGTTTTCAGCCGATTCCTTTGCTTGTGGTGTGGGGAGGCGTGGTAGCGAACTTTCAGCCTTGCTGGCCAACCTGTCCCTGTTTGGGTCAGAGGGAGTGCAGCAGAGCAGTTTCCCCAGGATCATGTGCGACTACACCAACGTGTTTCCCGAGGTGTTGCCAAGGCTTCCACCGCCCAGAGAGGTCGATTTTGAGATCGACCTGGTACCGGGTACCGCACCGATCTCTCTCCCAACTTTCAGGATGGCACCAGCATGTCTCCCTAGGGGGCGCCAGTGTTGTTCGCGAAGAAGAAGGATGGTACCCTTCGACTTTGCATAGACTACAGGCGGCTCAATAGGGTGACGGTGAAGAACCGGTATCCGATGCCGAGGATCGACGACATGTTTGCCAAGTTGCGAGGATCTTCAGTGTTCTCGAAGATCGATCTCCGCACCGGCTACCACCAGTTGAGGGTTCGGGATTGCGACATCCCGAAGACGGCTTTTCAGACTCTGTACGGCCTATACGAGTTCGTGGTGATGCCGTTTGGGCTGACAAACGCACCAGCAGCGTTCATGGATCTCATGTAGAGGATCTTCCGGCCTTTCCTAGACGAGTTCGTGGTGGTGTTCGTCGATGACATCCTTATCTACTCCCGGTCAGAGGCGGAGCACGAGCGACACTTGGCAACAGTGTTGCAGCTACTTCGGGAGCATCGGCTTTATGCCAAGTCTTCCAAGTGCGAGTTCTGGCTTGCACAAGTGGGATTCCTTGGACACGTGGTGTCGGCACCAGGGATCTCAGTTGACCCGGCCAAGGACGAGGCAGTGGTACAGTGGCAGAGACCGAGGACAGTGTTCGAGGTCCGTAGTTTCTTAGGCCTGGTGGGTTACTACAGGCGGTTCGTGCGTGACTTCTCCAAAGTTGCCGGACCATTGACCAGACTGACACAGAAGGCCGTCCCGTTCGTGTGGGATGATGCTTGTGAGCGAGCCTTCGTGGAGCTGAGGACCAGGTTGACCAGTGCGCCAGTGCTGATCGTCCCCGAGCGAGGTGTTGGTTACAGTGTTTACTGCGACGCTAGCGGTGAGGGTTTAGGGTGTGTCCTCATGCAGGAGGGCCACGTAGTTTCCTATGGTTTTCGTCAGCTGAAGAACCATGAGAGGAACTACCCGACTCACGACTTGGAGCTAGCAGCGGTGGTCTTCGCCCTGAAGACCTAGCAGCATTATCTCTATGGCGAGAAGTTCTCAGTCTTCTCGGACCATAAGAATTTGAGGCACGTTTTCACCCAACGTGACCTCAACCTGAGGCAACGACGCTGGATGGAGCTACTGGAGGACTACGACTTCGAGTTGCATTACCATCATGATAATTCAAACTTCGTAGGAGACGCGCTGAGCAGACAGGTGAGAGACACCAGAGCAGCAGTTACAGGGTTGTCAGCGCGACAGTGGCAGGCTCTTGAGACAGCGGGCCAGTTGGGGCTCGAGTTTGAGGATCGGGGATCCAGCAGTTTTCTCTATGCGGTGCAGAGTTTACCAGCAGTTCTAGCCAGAGTGTTAGAGGCATAGCACAGTGACCCAGAGCTCGAGGAGTTACGCACAGCAGCGGGCACAGAGGGCGCAGACAGAGACTGGACAGTATCGTCAGACGGAGGGCTACGGTTCAGAGGCAGAGTAGCAGTTCCAGCAGATCCAGGCCTACGAGATGACGTCCTGCGAGAGTTCCACCACTCTCGTTTTGCAGTTCATCCCGGCGGCACCAAGATGTACCAGGATCTTCGGCGACAGTTCTGGTGGCGAGGGATGAAGAGGGTAGTGACGGAGTTCGTATCGCGCTGCCTTACCTATCAGAAGGTCAAGGCAGAGCACCAGTGGACTCCGGGGTTACTTCAGCTGCTTCCACTAGCTGAGTGGAAGTGGGAGCACATCACGATGGACTTCGTGACCGGGCTACCGAGATCTCCTAGGGGGAATGACGCGATTTGGGTCATCGTTGATCGATTGACCAAATCGGCGCACTTCCTGCCTATGCGGGTGACAGACTCAACGGACAGGTTGGGCACCTTGTACGTCAGAGAGGTGGTTAGACTACATGGAGTTCCAGTTTCTATCGTGTCAGACCGTGACCCCAGGTTCACCAGCAGGTTCTGGCGAGACTTTCAGGAGGCAGTTGGTACACACCTGACTTTCAGTACAGCTTTCCATCCGCACACAGACGGGTAGTCAGAGCGGACTATTCAGATCTTGGAGGACATGCTGAGAGCATGTGTCCTCGACACCGGAGGCAGCTGGGAGGAGTACGTTCCCTTGGTGGAGTTCGCATACAACAACAACTACCAGTCCAGTCTTGGAGTAGTACCTTTCGAGGGGTTGTACGGTAGGCCGTCTCGTTCCCCAGTGTGCTGGACAAAGGTTAGAGAGGCTTCACTCACCGGTCCAGACATCGTCAGGCGGTCGTCCGAGAGGTTAGTGCAGATCAGGCAGAGGCTTCAGATGGCTCAGAGCCGACAGAAGAGTTATACAGATCAGAGGCGACGACCGTTGGAGTTTGCAGTCGGCGACCGAGTGTTCTTGCGAGCATCGCCGTACAGGGGTTCTGTCAGGTTTTGCATAGGTGGTAAGTTGGCGCCGAGGTTTGTCGGGCCGTTGGAGATCTTAGAGAGGGTCGGCGAGGTAGCTTACCGCCTGGATCTTCCTCAGCACATGTCTGCTGTGCACCCGACTTTCCATGTGTCGATGCTGAGGAAGTATCACCCAGACCCGTCTCATGTCATCAGGGTGGATGACATTTAACTTGAGGCAGACGCGAGTTTTATTGAGCAGCCGGTTCGGGTACTTGACCGGAGGGATCAGGTCTTGCGGGGCAAGACGATTCCCTTGGTCAAGATACTGTGGAGGCACAGAGGCACCGAGGAGATGACTTGGGAGCGCGAGGCGCGCATGAGGCAGGAGTTTCCACAGCTGTTTTCTTCTCGAGGTACCTCTTGTCATGTCTTCTAGTGTAGTTGTTTTGTTGTTCCGAGCCCTACCCTTATCGAATCTCGGGACGAGATTTCCTTTAAGGGTATTAGGATGTGAGGACCTGTCCCTCTACTCCTGTGGCTCGTTGTAGACCGCAAGGGTAATTTGGTAAATTGCGCCTTGTTGGTTTGTTTCACACCCGCGTGTGCACACACTGACCTTGTCTGTGTTCGTGTTTGTTTAGAATGGCTAGGTGGACCCGGGATGGGAAGATCCCAGCTCGGGCGCGCAACAGCCCATCTTTAGGCTGCTGGCGGCCCTCGAGCGATCGATCGCTCCATGGAGCGATTGATCGGACTCGTGAGCGAGACGGTGGGTTTTTGACCCGCTGGAATCGATCCGACTTAGTGTGGGATCGATCCCACCTGTCTCGGATCGATCCGACTTGAAGTGGGATCGATCCGGACTCGGAGCCGGTGGTTTCTTTCTCTTTCGCGAGGACGGCCGTCGGCCGTCGCTCTCTCTTGTCAGAAGGGGAGGACTTTCCATCCCCTCCTTCACCTTTCTCCCCTCTTTCCCGGCTGTCCCCTCCCCCTTTCCTCCTTTTCTTCTTCCCCTCCTTCCTTCTTCTTCTTCTTCTTTCTTCTCACCCGAAAGCTCTGTTTTCTCTCTTCTTCCGCCGGCGAGCTTCTTCTCCTCCGTTCTCCCTCCTCCGACCATCATTTTGGGTGTTCTAAGGCTCGTTGGATCCGTGACAACGAGAGGAAGGCTCCTGGTATGGTTTGGAGGCTTGTTGGTGTCTGGTTGCGAGGGATCAGCTGAGGAAAGCGTTGTTCGGTAGGTTCTTCTACCTACTGTGTTCTTCTTTGGGTTTCTTTAGATCTAGCCGTTGGATCTTGTTGATCTTTGTCTTGTTGGATTCCTTATGCCTAGTAGAATTTCTAATATGAGTTTTATGATCTTTAGTTGAGATCTTAGTAGGTTTTATGCATGATTAAGCTCGGTTTCTCTGTTTTCTGCTGTTCTTGAAGAACAGCCGGCTTGCGGCGAGTTTTCCGGCCGGCACGTACATGATCTTGGTTTGTGATAAATATAAGAGTTGTAGATCTCTTCGTTAGCTTTCCATTCCAGTTTATTTCATATTTTTCCGACTTTCCTACGAATTGTTATGAATTATTTGCTGGAGGGCTGCGTTGCAGCAATTAACTGGTAAGCTGGTATGAAGCTTTCGGATCGATCCAAATTGTTCGGATCGATCCCAAAGCTAGCTGATGGTGTTTTAATGGTCTATTTTTAGTGGTTTTGATTAATGTTTTCCGTTAATCCAACCGTTGGATGATTTTGGATTTTGGATATGTTGATCATGGTATATACACCTACTGATGGCTAAGTTGGATATTGAATCTGACGTCGTTTGGACGTCGGATCGACGGGATCAATTAGCCCCTAAGTAGAGGCTTTGAGTGTTTTGATTATAATATTATATTGTTTACTGTTCATCATCGTTTTCAGGGTTGCTTCCCGTTGCAGGAGTCCGCGGTCGACGGTTGCGGTACCGTCGTAATGCCGGAACCCGCTGCGGATCGGCTGGCAGCGGTTGGTATTACCGCTGTAGCGATCCGGTTGACTTGTATGCTAGCCTTGACATACTGTTGCATGCATATCTCCTGATTGTGTATGTCATAGCATGCATTGTTGGTTTGTGCATTAGTTGCATTGGTTAGGGCGTGGGTGATATTTGGGTCGCCGTCCCGAGGCTGGAAGCTCGGACTTAGCCCAAGGACTGGGGTTACGTGGTTTGGACCCGGTTTGAATTGTAGTGTCCAGTCGATTCGATGATAGGCCTAGAGGACTGGTACACTTGTTGCTTGATGATTGTAGAGGTCGTGTCGGCCTCGAGTCGGATCTGAGGTGTAGCCGATGTCCGGTGTTCTTAAAACTCTTGAGTAGAGGAGTTACCTACTCAGTGGTGTCTCTTCCCCCCAAACAGTGTTCAGTGTCCTATTGAGAGTCAGCAGTGTCGTTTCCTGCTACTGAGTGTGACCTGACATGTGACCAGCCCGGCTGGAAGACCATGATCGTGGGCCTCAGGGACACTCGGTGGGGTTATGGGACCCCTGTATTCACCCAGGTTCCACTTAAGGGCGACATTGTTGCGTTTCCCTCTTCCTTCTGTGTGTCGTAGTGTAGATCCCTACTGAGCTTAGTGCTCACTCCTACCCGGGCTGCGTTTTGCAGGTGCATGCGTCAGTTCTTCCTCTGTGGCCCCTACCGGGCAGTTGGTTGCCGGTGCGGCGGCGCCTGGTGGACATTGAGAGGTGACGATTTTCACTGCTTTTACCCTTTTGCTAGTTAGTCTCCTACGGGAGTAATGTTGTATTTGGATCTTCCCCTCTTCGAGGATATGTATATTAAACACTTTGAGTTTTAAATCTGTGATTCGAGATTTTGCTAATCAATGTTGTTTTAATTGGAGGTGCTTTTGGTGAATTGTTAGGGAGACCAATAGGTTAGACGGAACCCTCGCCGTTCTTTTTCGCGTTTTGTAGGTTCCGGTTCGCGTCGCCCGGCCCGGTTGGGCTTTCGCCGGTCGGGGCGCGACATCTTGTCCCACGGTAGACCCAACGGGCCTCACACTTTCTATTTCTTTTATATTTCTAGGGTTCTTTCTGCTTTGGAGGATTGTTATTGATGGCCTTGCGTGGCTAAATCTTGATTTTTGGTCAAGGAAACTGAAACCTCAGAATTAATAAAACTGTGAGATCTAATCTATTTTTATTGTTTAGTTTATACTTGAGTATTAAATATTATTCTGTGATTATATTCATGATTGTCTTGTCTAATTGCTAGGAGGCCTACTAGTTGTCTAGTCATCGCAATCTACTGCTAGGTTGGATATCAAATCCGTAATTGTTTGATCCCTCTAATCTGCTAAGCAACTAAGATCTATTGATTTACTGCGTTTCAGAGATTGTTAGATCTTAGGAAGAACGTTCGACTAAATTAAATACAACCGCATGTGCTTGTATTGTTTAGCTTCATCGATCTCCCTATTCTTAAGGCTGGTACTAGATTAAATCTACAGCGCTTGTCTTAGGTTGTTTAGTAGTTAGGGTTAATTGGATCGCTTGTTTCTAATTAACTATGATTGTGGAGAGATTCGAATTTAATTCGAACGGTGAATATTCAAGGTGTGGATTGATATATACTTGCATCAATGATCAGTTAAGAATTCCGATGGTGGATGTTGACTTAGACCAAGGTTTGTTCTCTTGATTCAATTCGATTCTTCGCTTTAAATTGTTTCTTTACTGTTTTCATTACGCTTAAAACCCTCCCATCTTTGTTCACATAGCACAAAACTTAGGCTAGATACTCCTCGTTAGATCGACTCGTACTCACACTACTACATTTATTTTAACGAGTATTGGTTTTATTTTTGTTTGCTTGCGACAACACATCACTAGTTATGTGCCCAAAGTGCCTTTTCCTCATACACTTGTGGATCCTTCCTGTATACCCAATAAGAAATCATATGTAGAAGAAATCACTGAGATATTAAAGAGAGTGAACATCAACACACCACTTTTAGAGGCCATCCGACAATTCCCTTCGTATGCAAAATTTCTGATAACCCTTTGTACCCAAAATCGCAAATCCAAATCTTAGGTCTGTAAGAAAATCTTTCTACTTAACATGTAAGCTTGATCCTGAAATATGACATTGCACCAAAACTTAAGGATCTAGGCACCCTAACTATTTCTTGTTGTATATGAGACTATCATATTGATGGTGCTCTTCTTGATCTTGGTGCTAGTGTTAATTTACTGCCATATTCCGTATATCAGAAGTTTGAAATGAATGATTTGAAGTCTATGACAGTAACCCTTCAGTTAGCTGATAGATCAATCAAGACACCGTGAGGTATCTTGGATGATGTGTTGGTTAAGGTTTATAGCTTTTTCTTTCCGATTGACTTCATTGTCTTGGACATGTATTAATTGTCGTACATGTGTTATGGATGTCTCTTTTGGCAACATGAAGAAATGTTTGAATATATTTAAGGATGCATGTTTTCCTGCAAATAATGACTACTTTGTTATTCATGTAATCAATGTTCGTGTCTATATTTCTGATTCATCCTTGTTCTACATTGACTTAAATACTCGGCAATATTGTGCTGATTATATTGAAACAAACTTGTGCATAGAGATGTCAATATTTTTTAAAGTTGAACCACCACCTCCTCCTTCACCTATATCTGCACCAACCTCCATGCCTACAATATCTATTTTCAAATTAGAACCTTCTACCCCTTCACTTACGGTACATCTCAAGGGTATGTTCACAACTATGGGGGAGACATACTGTACCCTGGTTGTAAGATGAAATATGAAGGTTTAATCCAAATTCGTAAAAAGGACGCTAGGTTGTCATTTATAGAGGGTGGGGTTTCTAATACACTTGTTGAGAGGAAGGAATCAATAGGTCTACATCATCAAATACTAGACATACTATGGCACATAGTAAGGTTTAAACCTTTATATGGAGGAAATTATTCTTGGTGGTGTGATCGAGTCCATCAATCTGCCGGATCTATACTATAACTGACCCCTTTTGGGACGTTTTGCGAGAGACGTTAATTCCCTGTGCTTGCTGGGAGGCAACCCGGTTTTTAGGAGTTTTTCTTAAATTTTTTTAAAGAATTTTTCCCCATTTGTTTCACCTTTTTTGTTCCATTTTTTCCTGTTTTGACCCCGGATTTTCTCTCTCCTCCCGCACCGCGGCTCGATCGTGGCTCAATCGAGGCCGATCTGAGCCTAGAATTCATCGTCTCGGCTCTACTTGGCTTCCAGCGGGTCGTTGATGAGTCACTGAATATTCATACTTAAACCCCTTAATTTACATTTGTTAGCCCGATAGTGTTTGTATTTGAGAGTTTGTTAATTGGTTTCAGGTTTAATGAAGATTCAAGTTAGAAAATACAGGAAAAGACTAATCTGTGGAAATTACGCCGCTCCGCTGTTAGTTTGAAAACAATTCACCAAATTCTCCAGATAAATCCTAAATTACTGCAATTTGGAGGACGTATAGAAGACTTCAAGATGAACAACTGTCATGTTGGACACTATGCGAGATTCTGGACACATTAATAGCAGTTTTCAAGAATATGAAGATAAACAGATGCTGGGAGACTGGTCCGTTGACGCTCAGGAGAATATTCACCAACTATTCCAGATAAGTCTAAATAATGTCAAATCTTCGGAACAGGATAGAAGGCTTCCTAATCTACATCTTTCATGTTGACTACATTTTCAAATTCCGGACGGGTTGAACCCAGTCGCGACCGGAAGAGGTTGTCAGAATTAAACTAGGAAATCCGAGTTGCACTAGAGGTCCAACTCAACCCAAAACCCTAATTCCGGGAATACACCTATAAGAAGGTGTTTGTTGGCCGAAAATTGGAGGTCCTCATAGAGAGAAATGAGAGAACTAGGGTTTGGAGGATTCTATGGAGAAGATGGAGCTACAACGTGGATCTCAATCGTTCTTCATCGAATCTAAGGCTTCCATCACAAAGATGAGTAGCTAATTCTATACTTAGGGATCTCATGAAGCTTTAGTAGATCTTCCTTGTATTTTTCTAGTTGAATCTTGTATTTTTTTTCTGGACAAGATCTTATAGATTTGGGTTTAATTATAAAAGAGTTGAGGGAACAGAGTTCCTTGACATATTTTCAGTCCTACTTGATTTCGGTGATTGATGGTAGAGATCTATAGGATGGTTTTTATGTGATTTGTGAATAACCAATGAGATATTTTATTCTTAGTGACGATAGCTTGTGCTAAGGTTAATCCGAAGACAATCTATGCTAATCAAAGACAAACTATGCCGTTGGAAAACACTTTTCTTGTTTTAGGGATTCATGTAAGCTTAAGAAGCTGTGAATCTATAATGTCTAAATAAGAAAACAAGAAGATAACTAGAGAATACAGGAAGTGAAACTAAAGTGGATTGAGTAATCCCTAGGTTTTCTCTCATTAATATATTTCAATCTTTTTACATCGCCTTCTTCACTAGTTTTAATTAATCAGTTTCCAAAATCCCAAACCAATCCATTTCGCTTTAGATTAGGGTTCCGAGATTTAATTCTGATTTCTCCTTCGTAATCAAAGTTTTTTATGTGGTTCGATCCCGTATTTCATCATTATTCTACCCCATAGTTTAGTATTCGGAATAAGGGTTTATAAATTTTATTCTTGATTCAGTTTGCAACGTTTTTAACGACGCGTTTGTGAGCGATCAATTTTTGGTGCCGTTGTCGGGGAATCTTTTGATTTACAACAGAGTATCGATTTAATTTTCTCTTAATTCTTTTTCTGAGCGTAGTTAGATTTTTATTTTTATTTTTATTTTTATTTACTTTATTTTACATTTTTTAGGATTTTTTTTGATAATTTTCTGGAATTTTTGCAGCATTGGAACGGATTTTTCTTGAAGAAAAACACAACTCGCCAGGCACTTGGAGCGTCCGGTCGAAATTGAATTCGATCGATCGGACTACGCCACCTGCTTTGAAGTGGCCTTCGAGTGAAGGAGCTTGCGGCCTGGAGCGACCGATCGGACTGGAAACCGACCGATCGGAACTGCATAGTCAGCTAAGACTTTTTGCTTCAAACCTTTTCGTTTCAATTGCTATTTGCCGGGTTTTGTCCTCTCCTCCGCACTTTCTGTTTTCTTTTTTCTCTTTTTGTGTGATCTTGCATGCAAGGCAGGCGATCCCTACATAATCTGTTGGAACCTTTGGATCTAGAAATAGAGGCCGCACTTCGAGCAGCTAGAACCTTAGGACAAAAATGATAACAATAATAGAGAAGTCCAGGAAGCCATAAGCAACTTGCAATCCTTATTGGCTGAACACGAGGAACATGTCATTGACCCTAATGATAGTATGGGTAGGGGTGGAAATGATAACAATAATAGAGAAGTCCCAATTAGGAATCACTTCCTAACTAGACCTTATACCTATGCTTCTTGTATCAGCCCACCTACCGTCAATGCTACACATTATGACATTAAACCTAACTGGATTACAGCCTTACCTTCTTTCTATGGGCGTGAGAATGAGGATCCCTATGAACACATTGCTAGCTTTCTTGAAATCCTTTTCATGTTCAAACTTCAGCATTTTAATGATGATGCCTTTAGACTCAAGGTCTTCCCTTTTTCTTTGAAAGACAAGGCTTTGGCTTCAAACCATAGCTTCAAATTCGATTTCAACATGGGATCAACTTCAGGATGATTTCCTTAAAAAATATTTCCCTATCATTAAAACTCAAAACTATCGAACCATGATTATTTCTTTTAAGCAAAATGAAGATGAGATGTTTCATGAAGCTTGGGAAAGATTTAAGGATCTTCTTAGAGAGTGTCCCCATCATGAGGTACCTGAGTGGCAGTTAGCTCATTCGTTTTATAATGGCCTTAATGATCGTTATAGGACAATGGTCGAAGCTTGCTGCAGGGGTGTTGTTCTTAGTAAGCCATGGTCTTCTCTTTGCGAAATGTATGATAACCTTGCTGAAAATTCACAACATAATGCCTCAGTTTCTAGGAGTCGGTTTACCACTGTTCGTAATTCTCGGGGAATTTATGAAATTTCTGAATTCCAAAGTTTCTCCGCACAAGTAGCCCTCCTAACTAAAGATTTAAACCAGTTAAAAATAGGTCAATCTCTTGCTCAACAATTGCCTAACACTTCTCGTGAGACATGTGCCTTTTGTCTTAGCTCGGATCATCATATCACTGATTGTCATTTGGCTCCCAATTTCCCTGACTTTGTTCAGGAACAAGCTAATGCAACTTATTGTTTTTCCAAACCTCAAAATAACCCTTATTCGAATACCTACAATCTAAGTTGGAAAAATCATCCTAATTTTAGTTGGAAACCACAACAATCAAGTAATTTTCAAGGGCAAGGCAACACAACCAATCCTTCTATTTTTAAGTACCCACCTAAACCTTCTACAAATCCAAACCCTGGGTACCCTTCACAATCAACTTTAGCCCCTCAAACCCAATCCACCTCTGAACCAACTTTAAGTTCCCTCCTTTCGGCTATGTCTGCCATGAATGACAACATCAATTCAAACATTAATGAAAACATTAGTGGCATAAGACGTGATTTGGCGAGTGAAGTCTCTAAAATTCAGAATTATGTTTCTAGAATAGAGAATCTGTGTAATTCTAATACCCAATCCATTGCTAAATTTGAGAATTCACTAGGCCAACTTTGGAACACTATAGCCAAAAGAGAGGAAGGTCATTTGCCAAGTCAATCTGTCACCAATCCAAAAGGCCAGCACTATGTAGTAAGCCAAAACATTGAGAGTGCTATGGCAGTTGTGACCCTTAGAAGTGGTAAAACAGTAGATAATCAAATAGGTGAACCTGGCAGTACGGACGATCAATCGACCATACTACCGATCAATCGTCCAACTCGAGATTACTCTTCTATTCCACCTGATTATAATCCAACTGATTCTAGAGAGCCTGATCCAGCTAAATACATTCCAAAAGTGCCATTTCCTGCAGCCCTTAAGGACCCGTACCCAACCATCAAAGCCCGAAGAGCTACTGAGCAAATCCTTGAAACGTTCAAACATGTCAACATCAACATACCCTTACTTTCGGCCATTCGTTAGATCCCTTCGTATGCCAAATTTCTTAAGGACCTGTGCACTCATAAACGCCAGACAAAACACAAAGGGGACAAGAAAATCCTTTTACCTGAACAAGTCAATTCGATTTTGAAACATGACACGCCACCCAAATTAAAGGACCCTGGTACCCCTACCATACCCTGTTGCCTAGGAGACTACCAGATTGATGGTACCCTTCTCGACCTAGGAGCCAGTGTTAACATTTTGCCCTACTACCTTTATAAGGAATTTGGGATGGAAGAGCTCAAACCGACACCGATCAGTCTACAATTGGCTGATAGATCCATGTGGACTCCTAGAGGCATTGTAGAAGATGTTTTAGTGAAGGTGGACAACTTCTTTTTCCCTGTCGACTTTGTTGTCTTGGATATGGAACCCGCTGTTCACTGTAAAAAAACCGTGCCTATCATCTTAGGACGTCCCTTTTTGGCTACAACAAATGCGAATATCAACTGTCGAACTGGTGTCATGGATGTCTCTTTTGGCCATATACATGTTAAACTGAACATCTTTAAGACTACATGTTTGCCTGAGCGTGAGAATGAATGCTTCCATGTTGATAGTTTGATTAACTGCTTTGATGATAAGTCTCATGTTATAATGACTGATAGTCTCATGGTATAATGACTTTGATGATAAGTCTCATGTTATAATGACTCTGATGACGATGAGGATTATGATCTTAAATTGCACAATGAAAGATTGTTTAATATTCTGGAAGAATATGATTCTGAAAATGCTGATAATGATGTGAAACTGCATGATGAAAGGTTGCCTACAATTTGGGATGAGTATGATTCTGAAGATGATGATTATGATCTTAAACTGCATGATGATAGATTGCCTATAATTTGGGATGAGTATGATTCTGAGGATGATGATGTTTAATTAAAGAATGACATTATGTCTAATATTTTGAATGCCTATGCTTCTGAATCTGATGATGATGTTAATCAGGACACTACACAATCGAAAGATGACATCAAACCACACATCTTTCCGAAACTATTTCTTGGGTGGTTGAGCTCCTTCCACCGTTATCTCTTACTCTTGCACCTAATTTAGATCCTGGACAAGTTCGTGCTTATTATGTTGACACACACTTTTGCATAGATGTGTCAGTATATTCTAAACTTGAGCCAGCACCTCCTCCTTTACCTATATTTGCACCATCGTCATTGCCTACACCCATTCTGATATCAAAACCCTTCCATGTTCACTTCCGGGTTCCAACATTATGAGGGACACATACCGTAGACTGGGTTGCAAGATGAAACATGATGATAGGTTGCCATTCATAGAGGGTGGAGTCTCTAGTTCACGTTTGGGGAGGAAAGAACTGATTGGTCTACATCATCAAATACTGAACTTATTGTGGGGCTGGGTTTATGGCGGAATTTATTTTAAGTGGGGTGATCGATGTCATCGGAATGATGGATCCATGCTATAATTGCATCTTTTCGGGACGTCTAGCGAAAGACGGAAACTTACGCGCTTTCTGGGAGGTAACCCAGTTTGTTAGGATTTTTCCTTAGCTTTTTAGAATTTTATTTAATTTTTACGATTTTCCCCTGATTTTTAGGATTTTCCCCATATTTTCCTAGAATTTTTCTCCACCTTCCGATTTGTCCTTATTTTGCCACTGGATTTTCTCTCTCCTCTCCCACTGTTTCTCGTCATCCCGGCTCGATCGGCTTCATCGGCTCGTCCCCGAGCCGTCACCATCCATCGCCCATCGCCGTCCCTCCGGCCACCCTCATCCCTCCATTCCACCACCAACACGTCCGCCATCATTCCAACCCTTCATCCACGGTCTAATTTCCTCTCGAAACTCTCTCCTCCGACGCCGGTGAGCCCATCGGCCGTCGTCAACACCTTCATCCACGGCCTCCCAGTGCCCGAAAACACCTCCAGAACCTTCCTCAGGCCACCACGAACCTTCCTCCACCGTCAAAACCATTCCTTGACGCCTGGATCATCGAATTCAAACTCCGACGGTCTCTACCCCTCCGACCACCTTCAATCCGCCGCTGGAAGCCTAATTCTTCAATCAGACACCATAGGACAGTTCCTTGGACTTCCAAGATCCGTTCTCAACCTGTTCCAACCGTGATTGTAGCTTGGATCGTCGGAATCTAATTCCGACCATCATCGTACTCCGATCCGGCCACCTCCATTCTACCACCTGGGACCTCCATTTTTCGATCAGAGCTCACTGGAGAACTACTCTGACCTCCACGATTCTTCATGTACCCTTCCCGTCCTCCGGCGAAGTCCTTTCACCGTTGATCACCGCTCGGCGAACTTTCAGCCGTTCGGTGGCTACGTGACACGATCCAGTGCTACAGTGTTCCGATTTCCCATCGGATGGACTAGATATTCAATTGGGACGATCACAAGCATCCATAAACCATCACAAACTTTCACGGGTGTTCACTTTTCTCTATCTCCGCTAATTTCGAATTTGATCTCGCCGTGGGCTGGAGACCATGGATGAGAAGGACTATACTGCGGAGTACGACTAATTTGGTGCTCTGCTTGGATGTTGTTGGTTCGTTATTTCTTTGTCTGTGATGTCTAGATCATGATCTATGATGTTACTGTCATCTCCTTTCCAGTTTCCTGTGCATTAGCTATTTTGTGTGATGAATGTTTGTACACATCAATATATCATGAAAATACAAAGGAGATTCTGCCGAAATTTTCTATAATTCTAATACCTTTTTGGACTTTTATTAGTTATATTTGATCTTTTTGGAAAGGTATATATTTTTGTGACAGGGTGTCGCGGCCCGACCCGCGAAAGCCCAACCGGGCCGGACGACGCGAACCGGAACCTACAAAACGTGGAAAAAGACGGCAAGGGTTCCCTCTAACCTATCGGTCTCCCTAACAGTTCACCAAAAGCACCCCCAATTAAAAGAGATTAATTTAACAACATCGAACCACAGATTACAAACCCAAAAAGTGTTTAATATACATATCCTCGGAGAGGGAGAGGTTCAAATACAACATTACTCCCGTAGGAGACTATCTAACATAGGATAAAAGCAGTAAAGGATCACCACCTCTTAGACTCCGCCTGGCGCCGCCGCACCGCCAACCAACTGCCCGGTAGGGGCCACGAAAGAAGAACTGACGCCTGCACCTGCAAAACGCAGCCCGGGTAAGTGTGAGCACTAAGCTCAGTAGGGTTCTACACTACGACACACAGAAGGAAGAGAGAAACGCAATAGTGTCGCCCTCAAGTAAGACCTGGGTGTATACAGGGGTGCCATAACCCCACCTCGTGTCCCTGGTGCCCAGGAGCAGCACACAGTAAGCTCAACAAACACTGCTGACTCACATGCAGGGAACCAACACTGCAGGCGGGAAAAGGCACCGCTGAGGGGGCCTCTCCACCACTCAAGAGTCAACACAGTGGAACACCGGCTACACCTCAGCATCCGACCCAAGGCCGACACGACCTCTACAATCATCAAGCAACAAGTGTACCAGTCATCTAAGCCTATCATCGAATCGACTGGACACCACAATTCAAACCGGGTCCAAACTACCCAAATTCAAGTTAGAAAATTCATACTTAAACCCCTTAATTTACATTTGTTAGCCCGAGAGTGTTTGTATTTGAGAGTTTGTTAATTGGTTTCAGGTTTAATGAAGATTCAAGTTAGAAAATACAGAAAAAGACTAATCTGTGGAAATTACGCCGCTCCGCTGTCAGTTTGAAAACAATTCACCAAATTCTCCAGATAAATCCTAAATTACTGCAATTTGGAGGACGTATAGAAGACTTCAAGATGAACAACTGTCATGTTGGACACTGTGCGAGATTCTGGACAAATTAATAGCAGTTTTCAAAAATATGAAGATAAACAGATGCTGGGAGACTGGTCCGTCGACGCTCAGGAGAATATTCACCAACTATTCCAGATAAGTCTAAATAATGTCAAATCTTCGGGACAGAACATAAGGCTTCCTAATCTACATCTTTCATGTTGAGCACATTTCCAAATTCCGGACGGGTTGAACCCAGTCGCGGCCAGAAGAGTGTGTCAGATTTAAACTAGGAAATCCGAGTTGCACTAGAGGTCCAACTCAACCCAAAACCCTAATTCCAGGAATACACCTATAAGAAGGTGTTTCCTGGCCGAAATTTGCAGGTCCTCATAGAGAGAAAGGAGAGAACTAGGGTTTGGAGGATTCTATGGAGAAGATGGAGCTACAACGTGGATCCCAATCGTTATTCATTGAATCTAAGGCTTCCATCACAAAGATGAGTAGCTAATTCTATACTTAGGGATCTCATGAAGCTTTAGTAGATCTTCCTTGTATTTTTCTAGTTGAATATTATATTCTTTTTTTGGACATGATCTTATTCATTTAGTTTTAATGATAAAAGAGTTGAGGGAACAGAGTTCCTTGACGTATTTTCAGTCCTACTTGATTTTGGTGATTGATGGTAGAGATCTATAGGATGGTTTTTATGTGGTTTGTGAATAACCGGTGAGATATTTTATGCTTAGTGACGATAGCTTGTGCTAAGGTTACTCCAAAGACAATCTATGCTAATCGAAGACAAAATATGCCTTTGGAAAACACTTTCCTTCTTTTAGGGATTCATGTAAGCTTAAGAAGCTGTGAATCTATAATGTCTAGATAAGAAAATAAGAGGATAACTAGAGAATACATGAAGTGAAACTAAAGTGGATTGAGTAATCCCTAGGTTTTCTCTCATTAATATATTTCAATCTTTTTACATCTCCTTCTTCACTAGTTTTAATTAATCAGTTTCCAAAATCCCAAATCTATCCTTTTCGCTTTAGATTTAGGGTTCCGAGATTTAATTCTGATTTCTCCTTCGTAATCAAAGTTTTCCCTGTGGTTCGATCCCGTATTTCGTCACTATTCTACCTCATAGTTTAGTATTCGGAATAAGGGTTTATAAAGTTTATTCTTGATTGAGTTTGCAACGTTTTTAACGACGCGTTTGTGAGCAATCAGTCATCCCCGCCAAATCAGCACCAACACCTCCACCAACCTTTCACATATCCTCCTTTGCCTTCAACCACCATCATCCCTTTCTCTTCGGACGCCGGTGAGACCCCGCCGCACCGCCAGCCACCACCCTAATCTCCTCATCCACGGCCTCCAATCACCCTTAATCACATCCAAAAACTTTCCCACCCTGCCACGATCCTTCCTATACCCATCTCAACCTCGATTGCAGCTCGGATTATCGGAATCCAACTTCGATGAACTCCACATCGCCGCCCATACTAGATTCACTTCCTAGAAGCCATGATTCTTCAATCAGCCCATATAGCTGGACTCCTTGGCCTTCCACGACTCTATCCCTACCGGTCCCGTCCTCCGACGACGAAGTTTCACCGTCGTTCCACTGCCAGAGAGCCTTAAGCCATCCGATTGCTATAGATCACGATTTTGGTGCTCCTAAGCTCTGATTTTCGATCCGATGATTTAGATTTCCGATCAGGTCCAAATCAAGTATCCTCATACTACCCAAATTACACTTGCTATACCCTAGCTTATTATTTGCTATTAAGTATTCAGACAAGTAGCATACATGGTTGGAGAATACGAGTCGTCTGCGATGTAGTATTCCACGACCCGAGTCAGTCCGGACCTGTCCCAAGGTTGATTTTTTGCACTTACAGTTGGAGATGACCCCATGACTTGACAACTTATGGCCGCGGTTCGCAATGGCTTTGCTAGATTGGTCATCTTAGCAGGCCTACCCCTCTAAAAATATGGGAACTTTTTGGATATTTTGAATAATTGTCTGTGTTGGTTCTTATTTCTCCTTGGTATTGGGATCAAGATGATGGTATCTTCTTTACTATTGCCTGTGGATTTTCTACTTTCTCTGTGGTGAATGCTTGTACAAATTGATATGTCTTGAAAATACAAAGGAGACTCTGCCCAAAGTTTCTATGATTTTCGTACCTTTCGGGGCTTTTATTTGCTATATTCTATCATATTCAATTGATCTTTTGGAAAGCTACATATTTCTGTGGCAGGATATTGTTGGGAGGGAAGTATTTCTTTTATTATCGCGGTGTTCAATATCTTTATTGATAGAGAACGGAAATTTTTGCACTTCATTCTGGTTATCTCTACCCTTTATTATTTGCTTTATTTTATGACTTAGTGTAATTGGGGACAACTACATTTATGTTTGCGGTAGAATTCTAGGAATTTCATGCTTAAAATTTTTGTGATAACTAAAATATTATACATCCCTTGAATTATGTCTAAAGAATGAAATTATGATATGATTTCACAAAAATCCATGTTTTAGAAATTTATCTTCTGAATTATTCTAAAACTTGTATGTCATATAAGGGATGGTAAATATTTGTTATGCATGACACTATTTCTATATATTTTTTTAACACTTTTTCCATGAAATAAGGATGACTTGACATATCCTAATGCACATGGGTACTTCCACATATTGATGAGTTGAGATTAGATTCTAAGCATGATACTATAATAGATTTATGATCTTATGTTATGTTATATGAAAGTATGTGTTGACATCGATTTTAGCTAAGTCTAAGTCGACTACATTTGCAGAAGTCCCCGGGCTGAATCCGCACGCACCAAACCCAAATTGGCTCACACACAGTCGAGTCCATCCAAATCTCCTACATATCCCCGGTTTTGACGGCATCCTATACAAACCGGAGGAATAAGGGTATTTTGGTAATTTTACCCCATCCAAGGGTATTTTGGGAATTTAAACCAAAATGCATGTCTAAACTCCCACGACACTCCAAAATAGCCCTTACATAGCTTTGATGGCATCCAAAATAAGCTGTGTAAATATAGGGGCGTTTTGGTAATTTTCCACCACACTTGGGAAATTACAGAAAATTCCCTGAAATAAATAAGGGAAAAATCCGAAAATTTAGATTAACCCAAACAAATACCCGAATTCAAATTCGCTTAAGTCCCGATAAAAAATATACGTGCACCACATAATGCGTGCACGTGTCCACGACACGCACAGAAATCACGTCGCCATGCGTCGCGCTTAAATAACCAAACCAAAAGGGTATTTTGGTCATTTAACCCCAAGGGGAATTTTAGTCATTTGACACCTTCAATGGTGTGAAAATCCGGAACAGAGATATTTCATCTGCGCCGGAGACATTTCGATCCAAAATATATGGCCGATAAAAAAGGATATTTTGGTTATTTACACCCGGCTTGCCCGGGGATATTTCAGTAAATTTTCCAAAGTATTATACGAAATATCGAAATTAAAATTTAAATAAGGCATTTCGAATATCTGAATAATTGGACAAATATTCAGATAATTCAAATCTGAACATTTGAATTTCAAATTCAAATTTTAAAACAAAATATCTACCCATATAAAATCAGCCAAATCAAATATATATATATCGTACCATATGAGAAATCAGCATCTTTAATTATGATTGGATTGCATTCTCATACCATATAAAAAATAAAAATAAAATCAACATCTCTAAATATGGTGGGATTATATGAGCTATCCTTATATAAAAGGATTAGCATCAATTAGTATCCCATAATCAGGATTCTCAATCCCATATTAACATATTAAGAGATCACCTCTCGTTCCTATAAAAGGAGGAGGGTGAAGGCTGGCTGGTTGGTTGGCAAATGGGGGTTGAGGGCTGGGCAAATGTAGAGAGAAAAGGCATTGAAGAAAGAAGCAGAGGAGAAGAGGCTGGAAAATTGAGGAGAAGAGGCTGATACAAAGGAGGAAAGAAAGACAAGTCAAAGAACAAAGAGGAGAGAAGGCCGACGGGGAGAAAAGAAAGGAAGAGAGGAGGAGTGTCGCCATAGTCGTCGCCCACCTTGCTCAAGCTCGAGGACCACCCTCGCCGTCGCCGTCCAGCCCAAGGATCTAAGTTCCAAACCCAAAGGCGTCTCCATCGCCGCTGCCCAACCAGAGAAACCCATCTCCATTCTTCATCCAACCCAAAAGCTCGTCGGAGGTGGAAGGCCGGAGGAAGACGCCGAGTTCCTGCCAAGACGTTCACATCGGAGAAAGAGTGCTCGGAGGCTTGAAGACGAAGAGTTTCTGGTGACGCTCCAACTTTGTGCACCACCGGACGACGTAGATCCAGCCAACGCAGCCGGTACCCATCGAGACGTGATTGGATGCAAATATTGCATCCAATTATTAGCTCTCGATGCCCGATTTAAGCATTAAATGTTATTAAATATTGTTTAATATCTATGATTTTTTATCATCGGTGTTTTATATCCTTAACAGTTGAAATGGGTTTAAACTGATGTGTTTTACATGTTTTCGGAGTCTTTATGGATTTCCAGATTAAAGAGTCTCTAGACAGCTGTTAGTAAATTGAGCATAACTTTCTCATCCAAGCTCCGTTTGGGATGATCCAGGATGCTGTGGAAAGACAAGAAAGAGCTCTACAGTTTTCATGTTTTGAATTTTGGGAGATTTTGTCTGTATAAAGACAGAAAAATCATACAATCTGCAGCTGTACTATTGCTTCTAAATCTATGTTGACAGTTTTTAGTTATTCCTTGCAGCTAAAGATCTTGGCCTTATACCTGGTGTCATGAAAAGGTTTGATTCATGTAATGGTCTTAGAGTACCTCATATTGGCTGGAATGCTCTCCAAAATTTCAGAATGCATTGGCTGTTGCTGGTTGCTGAAAGGCTTCTGCATTTTCTCTTTTTCTGCGGCACTTTCAGCCGATGGAACTCCCCTCACTGCTGCTCATTGGCTGTTTTTTCCTGCTTGCTACTGCATTGTCTGCTGATGAAAAAGCCTCATTGATTGCTGCATTTAGTTGGCTACCCCTTGATGAGAGCACTTGCAATGAATGAATCCAGCTGTTGTTTGTGCTGGCTTTAGTCCACATATTCCTAGTCGGTGGATGAAGGCTTTTTGACCACTCCAACTTACCCATCTACCCTGGAGTGGATAAAAAGCTGGGCTTAGAAACACAACCGACAGTGGTTTTTAGGAGAAAAACCCATTCAGATATCAGTAGACAGCAGAGAACGGAAAGAGGGCATGCCAGGATAGCAGAGAAAGAGGGGGGACCCATTCAGATATATGAAGAGATAGCAGACAGAAGAGGAAGGGACAGCGGGAGAGAGTAGATAGCAGAGAAAACAGAAGAGGGCAGAGGAGACGGGAGAGAAGAGAACCAGCAGAAACAGAGCAGGGCAGAGGATACAGCAGAGAAGAAAACAGAAAAGAGGAAAAGAAGAGCTCGTGGAGGAGATGACCATGTCTTCATCCATGGAGTAGTCCTTGGTTAGGCTAGAGGATGATCCTCCTCTAGCATGGGTTGTAATCCTTATCTTTTACCCTTGTATTGAATGGTTTTGAATGAATAGATGAGCTCTTTTGTTTTCATCCTTGTTGTATCTATAAATGCATTCAATGTATGTTTTGAATGGTCAATATACATATAGGTTTAGCCATGTTCTTCCTATGTGGATGTTGTTATTCATACATGCTTGGATGTTGATCTAATGTATCATTTCTATCTCTTTGCTATAATTTGTCTAAAGTGACATTAGATAATTCATAACCTTAGAGTAGGGGTATGCTTAGGTCACTTGTTCCTAGGAGCCCTCTGCTGCGGTGTGTCCACTAGTGACAGTTGATACATCACTGTTTTAGACCCTAGTGAACATGATTTATCTCTTAATAGTTGAGGATTAGGCCATTTGGATCATCACATTTAGCATGATTGACTTGTAGTTCCATATCTTCCGATCGAGGGATTGGGATGTCAATCCCTCGATTGTGTTACAAGGACATTAGGCGAGGATAGCTGCCATGTTAGGAAGGTGATTCCCGAGGCCTTGCCTCCTTTTATCCCTTGGTTCCCCCTCTGAATTTATTCAACAAAGCAACCATATTTTGTTATATGTTTTGTTCAGTTATTCTAATCCTGATTACCCCTAGTTAGCTAGCTTGTATGCTTGTGTTTTCATCTTGTTTTTCTGCCTCCCTGTGGACCGACCGTTTTTACTGCACTGCTGCGACCGCCGTTGCTGTATGCACGTTTTGGGCGTAATCAAGACGCTCGCGTCTCTGGGTCGACGCTGTAAGAGGCTCGTCGATCCCACGGCTCAAGCTCCACTCTCCTGCTTGCCACGCGGTCCATACCTCCAGCGAAGCCACTCCAGCTTGCTTCCTCATCAGCGACGGAGATCAGGCCAAGGCTCTCTCTCTCTCGTAGCCGGCGGCTTCAAAAAAAACAAAGCTTCCCCTGTTTCCTCTGTTTCCAGCCGGCGCCCTCAATTTCCAGCGGCAAGTTCTCTACTCCGGCCATCTTCTCACCACCGCGAAGCCCAGATCTAGGCGTCCTCAAGTTCCAGCCACGACTCCCCTGCTTCCAGACAATCCTCTGGTCCAGTCCAAGGAGCTCCGGCCATTCATCTGTTCCAGCCGACGTCTTCAAGCTTCCAGCACATCATTGAACTCCAGCTGCTGCTTTCTCTGATCCCAAAGCTCACACACCTCCCTTGTTCTAGCCAGCTCCCTCGACAGAGACCCTCTCCAGAGCTTGGCGAACGGCGCTCCTCGACAGCCCGGCTAGATCTTCATCAAGCTGTCTGTCGCCATCCTTGATCTCAAGCTTGCGGCGTTAAGCCTACATCCGGCGAGATCTTCTCCAGCGACGTCTCTGTCTCCAGCAACCCGCGTGATCAACACTTGGTGAACGGTGTCTTCCGACGGTCCGACGACGCAGCCTATGCCCCTTGGCTCCAGCTGCCATTCTCCTACAGCAACGGAGATCGGATCCAAACTTCGAAGCTCGGGTGCACCGACTTCGACGCTCGGACGACGCTTTCCCTGTTCCGGCTAGTACATCTTCACGGCAATAATTGGACCTTGGACGGCTCTTCCCAAACTCCGGTGGACTGAAGCCCCGGCGACAAAGATATCCTGCATGGCGATGAACGTGGTGGTCCAAGACCTCACGTCATTTCATTTTCCTTTTATTATTATTATTATAGGAAAATATTTATTTTTATTGGATCTAGAATTGAAGGTATTCTCTACGGGGATGTAAATGATGGATCTGCCGACTTGGCGATCGGCAGATCCAGGGGTGTGGTGCCTACAATTTCTTGATATGAAATTAAAATATGATTTGCTCGGAAATAAAATAGAGGTCTCGTCCCCGCGAGATCGACGTTTTATCCACGAACAGTATGCAATTGAAAAGGAAAAGAGCTTTATATGCAAAAAGGGTTTCATACTTAGTAACAGGGCAATGTGTCTAACAAGGTGTGTTGTTCGCGTAAAACAGTTGAAATTTCAGAAAAATGAACGACTAGTTATGATTTGTAGCCTTCATGGTTTGAGCATTAAAGTCTGAAGGGTGTTCTACACTTAGTGCTCTAAAACCATCTGGTTGAGGAGTCACTGGCTTGAACCTCATTATATAGATCATGAATAAAGCTTAAGAAATCATAACATTACACATGTCATGGGGAAAAAAAAGATTGCAAAGTGGTGAACGAAAATATGTACTTGGCGAAGTTCGTATTCTTGAATGGTTGAAGTGTTTGGATGTAATTGATACTCTGAAGCATGTGAAACTCTATTCACACACAGGAGTGTTAAAGTTGTTTTTAATCATGATTAATATGTTAAAGTGTTGGAAATAAGCTATGATATATTTTGATTTACTATATTATTATGTGACTACGCGTTAAAGGGTTTATTCATGGATAGTATGTCTACTTTATGCATTAGATTTGATGAATATTATGATTGATTTCTAATGGCATATTCAACGGAACGTATAGATGTTTGTGGGTGTCATCACTGAAAATCCTCAGAAGACTATAAGTCCTACACTGGGTTTACCCAGGGGTTTAAAGGCATATTGCATATGCTCAGTGCAATATACGAAAATGGCTAGTTAGATTTATTGATTTTTTTTATCTTTTCTTTGCTCGAGGACTAACAAAGTGTAAGTTGGGGAGTGTGATGTGTCATGAATTATGCACAATTAAACCCCTTAATATATCTTGGTATGGCCTATAGTATTTGTATTTGATAGTTTGTTAGTTGATTTCAGGTTTAATCATGATTTGAGAAGAGATACAACAAATTTGATCAAAACTCATTAAATTCTGCAAAAAGACTGCTTTGTCGACTGTTTGGAAATAAATCACTAGACTTCATAGAAAATTATAAAAATCATGAAATTATGGGAGATTAAAGAAGACTTCAAGATATAAAAATTTTATGTTTGATACTTTTCTAGAGTCTTGATGGATTTATACCCGTTTTGCATAATATAAAGATATACACATGCTGAAAAACTGTTATGTCGATGTTCAGAAAAATATTCGTAAAATATTAAACCTAACTCTAAATATTATGATATATTCGGGATATGAGAGAGAACTTCTTAATATAGATCTTTCCCGTTGGACACATTTTGAAATTCCGGACTGAATGAACCCAGTTGCGATAATATGAAATCTTATTAAATCTTTGGGATATGAGAGAGAACTTCCTAATTTAGGCCTGCCAGCATTAATTTAGGAAATTTGAGTTGTAATAGAAGTCCAACTTAGCCAAAACTCTGATTTCGGGAGTTCTGCTATAAGTAAGGTTATTCCATCTGAAAATAAGGATCTATTGGGTCAATTTGGGAGGAGAATGCTAGGGATCTTTCCGAAAAGATGAGTAGCTAATTTCTTAACTTAAGGATCTCATGAAGCCTTAGGCTACCTTTTTGAGTTTTGTAGTTTGAATATTGTAATTTTCTCAAGACATGATCCTATGAATATGTTTTTCATTGTTAATAGAGTTGAAGGAACATAGTTTGTTTGACGAGCTTTCAGTCCTACATGATTTCTGTGATTGATCGTAGAGATTCATAGGATGGTTTTCATGTGATTTATGGTTTTATATAGACATACACTATGCTATGTTAGGATAGGTTGTGCTAATACCATTAAGAGTAGAATAAAGTAAGGTAATTGAAGGATCGATGACAACTTAAATCTTATTTTAGGGATTTATGCAAGCTCAAGAACATGTGAGTCCATAATGTTTAGACAATGAGACAAAAGGATAACTGAAAAATACAGAAAGTGAAATTAAGGTGGATTGAGTAATCCCTAGGTATCTCTCTCATTAGTTTAACAACAACTTTTAATTGCTTTTCTTAGATAGCTTTAGATAATTCAAACCTATCATTGATTATTTTGCTTTTGCTTAGATTTAGAGTTTGAAAATTGATTTCAATCTTTTCTGGTAAATTCTTTGTGGTTCAACTCCGGACTTTACCACTATTCTATCCTATCGATTAGTGATTGAATAAGGATGATAAGTTTAATATTTGCTTGAGTTTGTAACGTTTTAACAACACGTTCACAACACATCACATGCAGAACATTGAGAAGAGTTAACTTCATTCTAGAGGTAAATTGAGTTCAATAATTCCTTTTCCCATGACCTTAACTGAATTAGAATTTCCCATCAATACCTTATATCCTTCTGCAACCTCTTCATATTCCTTGAATTGCAACTTATTATTGCAAATGTGAACTTTCGCTCCAGATTCATAGCACAAGTCGGATGATTCAACAACACCAACCATATGAATTTATGTTACCATTCCCATGTGTAGCTCATTTACTTTTTCAATGGCCATTGCCACTAATTTGCCATTTTGTTCTCCAACAATGTTGGCCACAACATCAATTTTTACTTCTTTTGATTTATGCAGTCTCTTTTGAAATGACATTTCTTTCCACAACCGAAACAAGTTTTGTTTTTCTTGTTGCTTGAGTTGATATAATTTGTACTATTACCATCCGAATACTTTCTCTTCCCTCCAGCTTTCTTTTGAAAGTTCTTATTTTCATCAACATAATTAACTTTAGAGCCCGGCGGTATTATCAGTGTGAGAATCCCCCCTGAGGCGCCTAAGCGGGGTGGATTGTGAGAATCCTCTTAGGGGGATTATGTGGATCCAGTATCTTGACTAAGTCGGATGGCTGAGTAAGCAATCCCACAACGCTTGGATGTGGATCGAGAACATATCTACATAAGCCAATCGTCTTCTATAACATAACGTGTTTTAAAGCCATGCTACCAGTGATTCCGCCAGAAAACACCAGGTTAAGCGTGCAAGAGCTGACAATATTGTATGGGAAGAGTGAGTGCGGTACAAATGGTATTAGATCCAGTACCAAGCCAGAAATTGTGCAAGTGAGGGTGCCAGGGGAGGTGGATTGTGAGAATCCCTCCCTGAGCCGCCTGGAGGGGGTTGATTGTGTGGATCCGGCATCTTGATGGTGGTTTTTCGCCTTGGGGGCATTTGACTGAGTCTAATAACCGAGTAAGCAATCCCACAACACCTGTATTTGAAATAGCCGAGTTCAAATATAAGAGAAATTCGTGGACATATCTATATGTATGTTAATCATCTTCTATAACACAACATGTTTTAAAGCCGTGTGATGGCAGTGATTCCGATAGAAAATTTCAGGTTAAGCGTGCTTGCCTTTGAGTGGTCTTGGGATGGGTGACCTAATGGGAAGTGTTATAATCAGTCTCTTATCTAAAATTCGATTTTCCTCTTCAGTTCATAGACATTTCATTAGTTTCTCTAAAGTAAAATCCTCGGTTGAATGCAATAATTTCTTCCTGTAATCATTCCAAGTAGTAGGAAGTTTGGCTATAATAGCACCAACTTGTAATGATTCAGGAATTAGAACTTTCATGTGGTCCATAATTAAAATGTTGTCATGCATTGGAAATTCAAAGTACATCATAGTAAGAAACTTATATGTGTTCATTGCTTCACTACATTGTAATTGAACTCTAGCGACTTCCAAATTTCTCTTGGAGACTTGACAGAAGTAAAAAGATCATAGAGATGATCGAAAAAAGCTTTTATAATATAACCTCTGCAAACCAATTCATCTTCCTCATGCTTCTTTCTATCTTCCTTGATTTGCTCTGACTTGCCCTCATTTGGATATGGAATTGCTTTCAAATCGGGGTCGAGGACGCAAGCATTCTTTAGTTCAGTTAATAGAAACAACACCTTATCTTGCCAACGGGTGACGTTGGTCCCATCGAATTGATCGAGCTTCACAATATCCTGGTTCATCATCTTCAAAGCCGCCAACTCGATTAACGCCTTAAAAGGATTGAAATTTGAGTAGAAACAATGATTGGAGACTTTGAGGCGTATCTTAAAGACAATGTGTTTAAGGTGTTATTTTCCCTCTGTCGATCTTGCTGCTGGGAAGAACGTGAATGTCCTCCAGGATACAACAAAGCCCAAGCCTTCAAACAACAATCTTGAATACTTCCTTAAAGAATCTCTATAATGAACTTGTGTAATGATAGAGAAGGAAGAATAAAGCAATAATATCATTTTGGTAACCTCTAATTTTAAGAATTATCAATTTGGACCATGTGTTTTAAAACGTAACAAAACCCTAAACCCCAAACCCTAATTAACTTTTCAATTTAATGCCAAGTTTGGGAACGCCGTTTGTTGACTTAACGTGAAACCGGCCTCGTGACCTCACATGACCGGTGGCAAACCGACCACGTGATCAGTTTTGCGCAATCTTGTGAAGCTTTTGGCATATATTTATCATTTTAGTACCTCTAGTTTCAAGAATTATCAATTTGGACTCTGAATTTTAAAATGTAACAAAACAGGATCTGTGGTTAACAATCTAGTCATTTTAGTCACATGGCGAGGACGGCGTTAGTTGAGTTAAAGGGTTTCACACAATCTTACCTAGGGTTTCACACCATTTTCAAGGCTAGGGGCGTGACAGGTAAGATCTCATTTTACTTATTCGTGGTCCGAGGTCCCAGTTCATGTTTCTCCTCATCCATAATATGTGATTTGGCGATGATGACCTTAGTTTGTGCAATCTGCTAGGTCCTATTTGATGGCAAAAGTTGTTAGTTTGTGGTCACAGTGATACTTTGTTTAATTCCTAACCGTGACCTTAGTTTGTGGCTCTGTGTTAGGTCGGTTCATGCTTTATTTAATTCCTATTGCTGGTAATTATCAGTTGAATTGTACCTCTCTAATTGAAGCCATGTTATGTTAGGAACTATTTATACACTAAATATAGGTCCAAGAACACTCTATACACTGAATACATGTTAAATTTGCAGCTCCTTTATGCTTTGCATACATGTCAAATTTGGCAAGGAAGTTTCCTTACAAATTTGGAGCTCCTTTAGATGTGTTCAATGTAAATAGTTTGGACTGGACTAATAACAACTGTGGTGGAATGGCAGTTTACTTTTGGGATCCGGAGTATAAAGGAGACTTCCTAGCCAAAGTTGACATGTATACAGAGTATAAAGGAGCTCCAAATTTAACATGTATTCAATGTATAAAGAGCCACAACCTAAGGTCATGGTTAAGGATTAAACAAAGCATCATTGGGACCACAAACTAACCATGTTTACCATCAAATAGGACCTACCACAAAGTATAAACTTAGGTCATCATCGACAAAGCACATACAATGGGTAAGGAGAAACATGAACTCGGGCCTAGCAACACGAATAGGTAAAATGATATCTTACCTGGCACGCCCATAGCCTTGATGATGGTGTGAAACCCTAGGTGAGTTTGGGGGCGATAGAGTAGGGTTTTGGAGTGAGATTGGTAAATACTGGACTCAACTAACGTCGTCCTCACCATGGGACTAAAATGACTAGATTGTTAACTACATACCAAAAATTGATCACTTACAAACGTGTCGTTAAAACGTTGCAAACTCAATCAAATATTAAATTTATAATCCTTATTCAATCACTACACTACTAGATAGAATAGCGGTGAAGTCGGGAGTCGATCCACAGGGAAAACGTTGGAAACTGAAATCAATTCTCAAAACCCTAAAACTAAGGAAAAGAATCAAAGATAGAATAGATTAAACTAATGAAGAAAAGAAATAAAAGGTTGATCAATTTGAATCAATGGATAAGTGACTTAGGAATTACTCAATCCGCCCTAATTTCGCCTTCAATTTTCTCTAGTTATCCTCTTATTCTCTTCTCTCAACATTATGGATCATATGGCTACAAGCTCACATGAATCCCTAAACTAAGATTTATGTTTCTAACGACATAGCCTATCTTTCTTGGCATAGAATGTCTTTGGTCCTACGATTACTTTAAGTTATACTACTCCTAATGACCTTGGCACAACCTATCATAGCTTAGCATAGCCTATCTCACTAGCAAATCATAAATCACATGAAAACCATCCTATAAATCTCTACAATCAATCACAGAAATCATATAGGACTGAAAATACATCAACGAACTCTGTTTCCTCAACTCTATTAACAATAAAAAGCAAATTCATAGGATCATGTCATGAGAAGAATACAAGATTCAAACCAAAGAAGATAGAAAACTATGCTAGGGTTTCTTGAATAATCCTAAGTACATTAACTAGCAACTCATCTTTTGGATGAACGCCATCGGCTTGAAATAGGAAGCTGTCACCATCCACATCCTCGCTGTCTTCTCCTTAATTCCCTCTCCAAAGATTGTCAAAAAGATGCTTATTTTCGGCCAACCAACACCTTCTTATAGGTGTATTCCCGGAATTAGGGTTATGGGTTGAGTTGGACCTTTAGTGCAACTCAGATTTCCTGGTTTAATTCTGGCAGCCTCTTCTAGTCGCGATTGGGTTCACCTCGTCCGGAATTTGGATATGTGCTCAACATGAAAGATGTAGATTAGGAAGCTTTCCGTCCTGTCCCGAAGATTTGACATTATTTGGACTTATCTAGAATATTAGGCGAATATTCTATTGAGCATCGACGGACCAGTTTTCTAGCAGCTATATATCTTTATCTTCTTCAAAACTGGTATTCATCCATCATGTGTCTCGTAAAATGTCCAACATGAAAGTTGTAGGTCTTGAAGTCTTCTACCATGTACAAAATTTTCAGAATATTTTGACTCATACAGAATATATAGAGAATATTCTTCTGACAGGCGACGGAGCAGTCTTTATCACATAAATTCATCCTTTTAGTCGAAATTCTTATATTTCTTCTCAAATCATGATTACACCTAAAATCAACTAACAAACTATTAAATACAACTACTCTAGGCCTAACAAATGTAATTTTAAGTAGTTTAATTATGAATAATTAGTGACTTATCACACCCCCAACTTACACTTTGCTAGTCCTCGAGCAAAGAAAAGATAAAAAGAAAGCAATAAATCTAACTAGCCACTTTCTTAGGTCTCACGATTGCACTTAGCATGTGCAACAAGCCTTTAAGCCCCTGAGTTACCCCAGTGGTGGAGTTATAGTCTCCTGAGGGATTTCAGGGATGATACCCACAAACATCTATACATTCCCTTGAATATATCATTAGAAATTAATTATAATATTCATTAGCTCCAATGCATAAAATAGAAATAATATACATAAATATACCCTTCAACTCATTGTCGCATAAAAACATAGTAAATAAAAACACGTCATAACATATTTCCAACACTTCAACATATTTAATCATGATTAAAAATAACTTTAACACTCCTATGTGTGAATGGGCTTCCACATGTTTCAAAGCATCAATTATATCTAAACACTTCAACTATTCAAGATCACAATCATATTCAAGCACATATTTTCCACTTATCACATAGCAATCTCTGCTTTTATTCATTTTTCTTTTCTTTTCTTCTTTCTGCTGGAATTTTAACTGTTTTACGCGAACAACACACCTTGTTAGGCACATTGCCCGGTTACTAAGTATGAAACCCTTATTTTTTTTCTTTTTTTTCAGGAAATTCAATCGTTTGACGCGAACACCACGCTGGTTAGGCACACTGCCCGGTTACTAAGTTGAAAATCCTTTTTTTTCTTTTTTTTCGCATACTCAGATAATTGCATGTGTTCATGTATTTTCTGTGTCATGACATAAAATTGTAAACCTATCCCAGTATCATGCTTAGAATCTAATATCAACCCCTTAACATGTGGAAGTGAACATCTGTATTAGGATATGTCAAGCTATCCTTAGATCATAGTAAAAGTGTCAAAGTATAGAAACAATATCATACATAGCAAAAATTAACTATTTCTTATACGGCATACAAGTCTCAGAATAATTCATAGGATAAATTTCTAAAACATACACCTTTGTCAAATCATATCATAATTTCAGTCTTTTGACATAATTCAAGGGATGTATAATATTTTGTTACCAGAAAAAATATGAGCATGAAATTTGTGAATGATACCCCCCAACTTAAATGTAATTGTGCCCAATTACATTAAGTCATAAAAATAAATCAAGAAGTAAAGGGTAGAGATAACCATAATGAAGGTCCAAAAATAATAGATTTCTCTCTCTTCCAATTTAAGTTTAGGCATCGCCATCATTGAATAAATACTTCCTTCCCCACAATAACCTGCCACAGAAATATATACCTTTCCAAAAAGATCAAATATAACAAATAAAAGTCCAAAAAGGTATTAGAATCACAGAAAATTTCGGCAGAGTCTCCTTTGTAGTTTCATGATATATTAATCTGTACAAACATTCATCACATAAAAATATAACATGTACAGATAAATATTAAAAGAGATAATACATCAAAAATAATCTTCTAGAAATCACAGATAAGGAAATAAAGGACCAAAGTATCCAAGCAGGGCAACCATCAGTTATCATCCGCATAAAACATCATCACACACACGGCGGCCGTCCGCGGCGAGATCAGAAATGAAATCGGCGAAAATAAGGAGAATTTAGCACCAGAGGTTGCTCTAGGACGTCTAGAAGATCAAAGAATGCTCAACATGGTCTTGATCGAAGATCTGTATCCTCATATCGAGAATATGAACTTTGTAACACCGGGATCGCGATCTGAAAGAAAACGGACGGCTGAAAGCTCACCGGCGATAGATCGACGGTGAAACCTCGTCACCGGAGGATGGAACTGGTGGGGATAGAGTCGTGGAAGATCAAGGAACGCACCAGTAGCGTCTGATCGATGAAACAAGGCCTCAGGCGGCGGAACGACGTTGAATGGCGCAGAGGATGATGGCGGCTGGAATTGGATTTCGATGATCGGAGCGCCAATCAAGGATGTGGACGATAGAGAAAGGATCGTTGAAGGCAAAGGAACTGTCCTATAATGTCCGATTGAAGAATTGGGCTTCCAGGTGGCAGATTGAAGATGGTCGGAGGGGTAGAGACCGTCGGAGCTTGAATCCGATGATCCAGGCGTCAAGGAATGGTTTTGATGGTGGAGGAAGGTTCGTGGTGGCCTGAGGAAGGTTTTGGAGGTGTTTTCGGGTGATGGGAGGCACGGGATGAGGAGATTGGAGACGGCCGGCGGAGGCAGAGGGGCTCACCAGCGTCGAAGGAGAGGGTTCTGAGGGACGAGAAGACTGTGGAGGAAGAGCTAAGATGATGGCGGAGGTTTTGGTAGTGTTTTGGAGGGCTGGGGGTGGCCGGAGAGGTGGCGATGGGCGGCGATGGGTAATGGCTCGCGGACGAGCCGATGAAGCCGATCGAGCCGGGACGACGAGGAACAGTGGGGAAGAAGAGAGAAAATCTAGCGGAAAATAAGGAAAAATAGGAAGAAGGTGGAGAAAAATTCCTGGAAAATATGAGGAAAATCCTAAAAATCAGGGGGAAATCGTAAAAATTAAATAAAATTCTAAAAAGCTAAGGAAAAATCATAAAAATTGGGTTACCTCCCAGAAAGCTCGTAAGTTTACGTCTTTCGCTAGACGTTCCGGAAACAAGATTTAGGAGGGCGATGGTTCCATGTGAATAAATATATGGCCCAGATCATGGTGAAGGTAAGCAGACATGCTTGATCAAAGAATAAACAAAAGTCCTTAGCAAACATATACTTGGAAATTTTGATTCGATCTTTGATGAAAGGACGATAGGAATTGACATAGTCTTCACTCATAACAAGGTTCTCCTCCTCACAAAGTTCAACTAATGGGGATGATATTAAAGGTAGAATCTCAAACTGAGGCTCTAGAGAAGGAATATTGCTAACATCCTCATCCTCATTATGTTTGTCACTAATATGCACATCATCATCATTCAACTCATCATGTAGAAGTTCAACTTGACGTTCCTGACACAAGATCTCACTAATATGCTTATCGTCATTATGATTATTGGAAATAGACATATTATCATCATTCAACTCATCATGAATAATCGGCAATTTAGCATAACAACCCTTATCATCACTATCATCAAAAAAACTTGCTTCATAAGAATGACCGAAATACATATAAGACCCAGAATGTACAACTGGATAGCATTTATCAACATCATCAACTGTATCATCCAGAGTTGGCAAAACATTATCAATAGCATCATGAACTGTCAAAGTATCACAAGCATTATAGCATGCATCAACATCATTAGAAAGATAAACTTCACCAACATTGTCATCACAAACAACAGGAACATGATCATTTGCATTATCCTCCTTCTCACAATATAAATAAACCATGTGGGTTAGTTGTTCTATTTGTGTCTCTATTTTCTTAATTGATTGATCATTAGAGTTAACATCTCTTCCAATTTTTTCCATCTTAGCATTCATGTTGGCAAGTGTACTCATAATTGTGTCCATAGTCAGGTTAGAGGATGTTTGTGAAGGATATTGTTGTCCAAAACTAGGTTCAAAATTTTGGGCCGGTATTTCTATGTTCCATGGTTGAACATTAGGATGTTGGTAACCTTGAAATTGCCAACTAGGGTATGTATGATTTCTAAAATTCGAATTATAATTATATGAATGTGAATTATATTCCGGATTTGAGAAACTATATGTGTCATTATTGTAAGCGGGTCCATAACCAAAAGGCAAATCATCATTGGACATGCCACCCGGTGGCATATAAAAATTAGCCATGCATACACAATCACTGACCAAAACGAGAAAAAGAAAACAGAATATTCAGACGAAAGGACAAAACCTGGAAAACAATAATTGAAACGAAAAGTTTTGAAGTAAGAAAACTTACCTGACTGCGCAGTTCCGATCGGTCGGTTTGGGGTCCAATCGATCGCTCCAGGCCGTGGGAGAGATGCTTCCTTCAAGAAAATCTGTTCCAATGCTGATAAAATTCCAAAAATTTGTTAGAAAAATCCTATGAAGTCTAAAATAAAGAAAGGTAAAATTAAGAAAGATAGAAACCTAACTAAGCGAAGAAAACGAGTTAAGAGAAAATCAATTAGTTAACCGTCGAATTCCCCGGCAACGGCACCAAAAATTGATCGCTTACAAACGTGTCGTTAAAACGTGACAAACTCAATCAAATATTAAATTTATAATCCTTATTCAATCACTACACTAATAGGTAGAATAGCGGTGAAATCGGGAGTCGATCCACAGGGAAAACGTTGGAAACTGAAATCAATTCTCAAAACCCTAAAACTAAGGAAAAGAATCAAAGATAGAATAGATTAAACTAATGAAGAAAAGAAATAAAAGGTTGATCAATTTGAATCAATGGATAAGTGACTTAGGAATTACTCAATCCGCCCTAGTTTCGCCTTCAATCTTCTCTAGTTATCCTCTTGTTCTCTTCTCTCAATATTATGGATCATATGGCTACAAGCTCACATGAATCCCTAAAATAAGATTTATGTTTCTAACGGCATAGCCTATCTTTCTTGGCATAGATTGTCTTTAGTCCTACGATTACTTTAAGTTATACTACTCCTAATGACCTTGGCACAACCTATCCTAACTTAGCATAACCTATCTCACTAGCAAACCATAAATCACATGAAAACCATCCTATGAATCTCTACAATCAATCACAGAAATCATGTAGGACTGAAAATACGTTAAGGAACTCTGTTCTCTCAACTCTATTAACAATGAAAAGCAAATTCATAGGATCATGTCTTGAGAAGAATACAAGATTCAAACCAAAAAAGATAAAAAACTATGCTAGGGTTTCATGAATAATCCTAAGTACAATAACTAGCAACTCATCTTTTGGATGAACGCCATCGGCTTGGAATAGGAAGTTGTCACCATCCACATCCTTGTTGTCTTCTCCTTAATTCCCTCTCCAAAGATTGTCAAAAAGATGCTTATTTTCGGCCAGCCAACACCTTCTTATAGGTGTATTCCCGGAATTAGGGTTATGGGTTGAGTTTGACCTCTAGTGCAACTCGGATTTCCTGGTTTAATTCTGACAGTCTCTTCTGGTCGCGATTGGGTTCAACCCGTCCGGAATTTGGATATGTGCTCAACATGAAAGATGTAGATTAGGAAGCTTTCTGTCCTGTCCCGAAGATTTGACATTATTTGGACTTATCTAGAATATTTGACGAATATTCTCCTGAGTATCGACGGACCAGTTTTCCAGCAGCTATATATCTTTATCTTCTTCAAAACTGGTATTCATCCATCAGGTTTCTCATAAAATTCCAACATGAAAGGTGTAGGTCTTAAAGTTATCTACTACGTACTAAATTTCTAGAATATTCGGACTCATACAGAATATATAGAGAATATTCTTCTGACAGGCGACGGAGCAGTCTTTATCACATAAATTAATCCTTTTAGTCGAAATTCTTATATTTCTTCTCAAATCATGATTACACCTGAAATCAACTAACAAACTATTAAATACAACTACTCTAGGCCTAACAAAGGTAATTTAAGGGGTTTAATTATGAATAATTAGTGACTTATCACTACATACCTTGTTTTGTTACGTTTTAAAGTACATGGTCCAAATTTGATAATTATTAAAACTAGAGTGTACCAAAATGATAAATATTTGCCAAAAGCTTCACAAGATCGCCCAAAACTAGGCACGTGAGGTGATGTGGTCGGTTTGGCGTTAAATCAACAAACGGCGTTACCAAACTTGACACTAAATTGAAAAGTTAGTTAACTAGACCCTATTTTGTTACGTTTTAAAATATAAGGTCCAAATTGATAATTCATAAAACTAGAGGATACCAAAATGATATTATCCCAGGAATAAAAATCAGTGTAGTTAACTGGATCCAAGTTCCTGTATTTATAGGAAACGAAAGCAAGCATAGGTTCATACGAATGGACACAACGGCGAAGAGAAGCATATGTAGGTATTCGACTATTCAGATGACCACCAATAATGTGCTCTTAATTAACAACACATGATGAACAGAATTAAGCACATATATCTATGCATCTTAGTCGCGAAGTGCTAACGTTCGCATTCACCTCTTTAAGCTGAAGTAATAGAAATCTTGTGGGCTGGCACAAATTGGTTTGGCCCAGCCTGCTCACCACTAATAGGCCACGCCCTATCCACGGGCCTGGACTTGGGTTGCTTCAATTTATTTAAACAATTTTGCTAGCGCCAGGGCCCTTGCAAGGCCCTAGCAAGGCCTGGCCACGTGGCTCCAGGTGAGAGCACCACGTGCCCGTTTAGCCACCATACATATGGGTGGAGAAAATTTTGATTTGGCGCTGGCAATTCAAAATCACGAGCGCCAAATCAAAATCAAGAGTAGAGTCAAGCCCGGTCTTGACTCTCTCTCTCCCCCCACAACCCCCCCTCTCGCAACTCTCGACCTCTCGCAACTCTCTCTCTCCCGGCGTCGGCGTCACCAGATCGGGGTTTTGGGACCCTCTCTCTCCATGGCTTGTGACCTCTCCACGCCGCTGCCCGACCTTACTGCCTCTCTCCGGCGCCGACAAAATGGATAGCCAGCCCGTTGCTCTCTCCCCCCGCCGCAGCCCTCGCCTCTCCCCCCTCGCCGCAGCCGTTCCCCCCTCGGCGCCTCCATTGCCTCTCCCCCCCCGCCGCAGCGCTCGCCTCTCTCCCCTCGCCGCAGCCGTTCCCCCCTCGGTGCCTCCATCTTCTCTCTCCCCCCACCGCAGCCATCGCCTCTCTCACCTCGCCGCAACTGTCGACTCTATCCCCGCCGCAAGGTATGTTTAACTTCATATGCTTATGCGTCGAGAAATGGGGTTGTTCATAGCTGAGCGGCTGTAGAGTTTTTCCCAAATCTTTACCGGTATGATTGTAGCAAATCTCTACAATTAGCTAGTTGAAAATCGCTACCCCGCCGCAGGGTATATTCATTTGCATGCTTGTAGCAAATCTCTACCACTATGATTCTGACATTGGACAATTAGGTAGTTGAAAATCGCAGCGGAATCAACGATAGATGAGATAATTATCATTACTATAAAGCCTTGGTAAAGTCACCTGAGTTTTGTTATCTCACCAGAGATGATAAAGCACTATATAAAAACTCGAACATGAATTGATGCCCTGTAGTTAATTGTACCCATAGTCGATACACAGATCACCACAATTTTCAATTTCTTAAGTGGTTATTATGACAATTAAACTTCAATAGAAAGGACTAGGCATGTCATTCTTAGCAACTCATTTTGCTTTTATGTTTTGGTTCAGATGGCATTCTGATGGATGCAATCAGTTAAAGTTATTAATTATTGTCTAAATGCCAGAATTTGTGAGGTGGCATGTGCTTATTCTAGCCATACTAGTGTTCATTGCTAGAATAAGCACAGGCTAGAATAAAGTTGCTAAGTGGATGGTTTGATACTGATAAGATATCAAATGCATGAATGTATGGTCATGTTTATGAAGGCATTGAGAGGAAATCCTACAACATTCTTGTCTAAAGACTGACTGATGTTATTTGTCTCCTAATGTACATGCATATCAATATTGCTTCTTTCTGACAATAGAGCAAAGTTTAGTTTCAATAATTCTCTGATAATAGTGTCTAAAGTCTAGAGGTCATGTAGATATATATATGTATTCTTACTGTGCGTGTGTGTGTGAGCCTTTGCTCTATGTATTCCTATGTAATGGCAGAGTTCTTTAAGCTCTTGAACATTTAGTGGTGTCAAATTCAACCAGTCAGAGCTTCTTAATGCTGAACGAGAGAATCTTTTGGCTTAATTGTTTTAACGAATCTCAGAAACTAACCATCATGCTGTTTACACATGCATGGTGGCTGCTAGTGCTTCAGAATACATCTAGTTTTCTTTTGTCTCATAATTTTTTCCAAATTATCACTTCATATAGATAAACTATCCAACCCTGAAGCTCTGTACAATCCAGGAAGAAAAATGAAACACCAGTCTTTATTTTGTCTGAATCGCATATAATGTGGAAAAATATGTTTGTTGCTATGCTTTCTGTTTGATGTTTTTTCTCCTCTGGTGTGCACTTTCAGATTAATTGTAGACTCCTTATTTTCATTTTGACTATGGTCTTGTTATAGAAGTATTGATTGCTTTCCTTTTGTTCTAATTAATGAGCTTAGGCGCTAGCTAAGTTGGTATTGGGATACTTATAGAGGATTTTTTCGCCCTCTGAGCAGCATAAGTGCTACATTGTGGCTACTTGTGATAGGGACTTGAAGCGGAGGATACGCAAGGTATGAAGTGAATATTGTTAGGCCTGTATGATAACTTTTGGATTTGCCTATTGGTGTCCTTACGTGAACTTCCTTGTATAGATCCCTGGAGTGCCTATTATGTACATTATGTACATGACTCAGCATAGGTACTCGATCGAACGACTACCAGAAGCTACTATTGGGGGAGGTACTTCTTCTTTCTTAGTGGATTACATATTTAAACAAGTTAACAAAAATAGCAAACGTTTGATTATGTTCTTAGTTAGACTTTCCTCGAGATTCCTGAATATAAGAAACCTAGCTGGGTATTTTTTCTACATAATTGTTCTCCATTTCACTCTCCAAATTGTTTCCTGCAGCTCCAAGGATTTGATGGGAAGTTCATTAAAGCAAATGAAGCCACTGCAATTTTACATCCGTTACCAATTCCAGATAATCTTATGCCTCTTGGCGGCTTTGGTACTTTTTTTTATTAAGGAAGGATTAGAAGTGAGAAATAACTGAGAGGTTTCTTTCACTGATGTAACTCAGAAATAAGTTATCACTATATGGAAGTATCTAATGATCTACTTGTTGCTTTATCTAGATAGCTGTTTGCGTAGAATTGCTACCAGTTTCGGGGGTACCACATGGATCTCTAGTGGCCGGTGTTTCGGTTCTTCGACATGGTCTCTTTGTGACTAAGCCTCGGCTCTGTGTCAAACCACTAGTTTCAGATTCAAATGCGACAAAGAGGAGAGGATGAAGAGATTAATCTCCTACAAAGTTCTATACCCATGTAAAAATAGGCACATTGAGTTCTACTCCTGTGTGTTCAGATAAAATTTCATGGCTGTATTTATTGTTGCATGTGCACGAAGTCATCGAATCACAGTACTCGTTTGCTGACATTGTACAGTCACTTATGACTGCTTTCAAACAATTTATGTGAATGAAACTCATGTTGCGAATAAGACATTTTGCTCATCATGATCAGTGTCTTTTGTGTACCAAGAAGATGGATATTAATTTGAATTCATTCTTTCTCTGTGGTCACTGACAGCTAGACTGGGGCAATGTTGATAGTAAGACTGTTATTGAGTCCCGGAAGCTCTGGCTTTTAAATTTGGGATGCACTGATGATCTATTAGAGGCAACTTTGCTGTTTTCCAAATAATGGAGCTGAAATGGGCTCCTTTTTTTAAACCCCTAGGATGCATCAACTCATCTATGATGTCTTTCTAAAGGTAGTGACAAAAAATTTGTTTTAGGATCATCAATTTTGCTATGCTCAGGGTTTGTATTGACTGACCAGCTATCAAAATTAGAAGGTTGTTGCCAAAAAAAGTACAGGCTTATAGTTCATTCAGAAAAGATACAACACATATCTTATCAATTATTCTATGTCACTCTTACATACAAGCTTGACAGGCTCAAAATTACAAGGTTTTTCTCCTTTTCAGCATGACATCCAGCTTCTTCACCTCCATCTTACAAGCTTCAAGTTCAGTTAGAGGTTCGGCCTCTTTTGCTTTGCATTTTTTCCATTCCAACTTTCATTTTCTGAATCTCTGCTCTTGGATCATTGATCAATCTCTTCTTTCTTTGATTATTTGCCATGAGATCCTCAATCACTGCCTCCATTTCCAGATTACTTGCTCTGAGAGCATTGATCACCTTTTACCATGTTCACAAATCGCAGGATCATACCAGTTGAAGAAATCGCACCGCCCCTGATGGTGCATAACCATTAACCAATGCTCCAAACACAAAAGCATAAAAAAACAAAAAAAAAGTGCATAAACGTATTTATTTCTAGACCTTATAAAGAATAATCACCAAAAAGGTCAGCAGCAACTCTAATACAACAAATTTCCACACCATCTCTACAGTAGTCTTAGTGTGATTAAACTATATGTGAAATGAAGAACTCCTATGGAATTCAGATTTCATCTGGAATAAAGAACTGACACTTGATTTTGTGCTAAAAAGTTTGCATATGCTACACAGAGATCTCTCAGGCAATCCAAACACATACCAGGCTGTAAATGCCAGTTTACCTGCATCCACTATTCAACTCCATATTTACATGCTTAATTTAATTAAGGCTGATGCTCTTGCGTGCCAAGGAAGCAATTCTAAAAGAAGTTATGATTTACAACTATATAGGACAATTGAAGGACTAAATATTGAGGATATCAAGTGGAGAAAGCAATAATTTTGACTAGAAAGGATATAGACATGAATAATGAATCACACACAGAGTCAGTTGCTAGAAGCATTAACAGCCGATGCTCATATACAAGTAGCTAAGAATGTGTGGTTAAAAAAAGGTGTCTAGATTCACAAATAGCTATGATATCTAGAATCCAGTATGATATATAGCTTCAAAAATAGCTACAATATGGTATCTAGAGGCATATAGTGGTCATTATGCATATTTTCTATGCCAAGGAAACACTATGAAGCTTGCAATGCAGACTCCTATAGCTGGTTAATCAAATAAGCCAAGGGTCCAACTTGGATACAACACAAAAGGTGCAAATATACATACTTGATTACCTGCAAGTCATCCTCTTTCCCCTTAAATCCTGCATGTGGAAAGTAATACAAAATTCTATCAAACTTCCGCATCTTTAAATCAGGGTGAAGCTTCAATTTTGTGGCATCAACGCCATGTAGAATTGTGGCACCCATGTTCTCCAAACTTATCAGATTTGGTCCACCTTTAGCATACTTGGCCACCACAAGATCTGCTTATACAAAATATTATTGCCGAACACAACCATAGAGCATCTTGTGAAGTTACTATCATTTTAGGTCCGTGAGAAAGAACTATGAATGCTTGAAAATCTAATTGCACATGGTTCCAAATTCAAACATTGACAAATAATACCACTATCCTTATTTGATTGTTATGAAAACCTTTTTACTAAATGTTAGAAAAGCCTTTTAGTCATTTGGTAGCCATTTACAAGTTTCAACAACGTGAAAAATTAGCAAAATTGTTAAATCTGAGTCCAATTCACTGTTCAGTTCAAGTTAATATATTTGTATCAACCATAAGGGAATATTGCAATCAATCTTTACAAAGAAGGTCCTATCAATGATATACTAAAAGAAAGGAAAATGCTTATATGGGATGCTTATGCCATGCAAGTGATAGCAGAGATATACTTCAAGATGGTGTTGAGACAATTTAAGCTGAAACCCGAGATGGATAAGAAATTTGGGTAGAACAGGTTTAAGAACATAAGTTACTTCATACCCAGGGCCTCTATTAGAATCTTTTGTTTCCAGCTCTTCAATGTTTGCACTGTTTCAGCAAAATGACCACTTCCTTGATCAGTTAAGTCATCTCGGTCAACACTGGTAATCACAACATAAACCAGACCCCATGAGGCAATTGCTTGTGCAACGTTGGAAGGTTCATTCGGATCTGGGGGAGGAGGAGTCAGTGATGTCTTCACATTACAAAACCTGAACAAGAATGACATACATAAATAAAGCCAAATAGGTTGGATGGCTGTATACTCCTTAGCAGCAAGAAATTCAGAAAATAAACAGAGCCAAAGTCTTATCTCCCAAGCTGTTAGAATCAGCAAAGAAAAGCTAACTACATTACCTCAATGTATGAAAAGTAGCCAATGATCAATTTCGCAGGGCTGCTTCCATCAAAATTTTGCATACACAAAGAGAAGCACCAAAAATTCCAGAAACAATTTCCATATCTCACATGGAAGGAAATCATAGACACATGATAAAGAAAAAGGCCCAGCGCGAAAAAAAATATACCTTAAAGCCACACGATATTTCTGACCCAACTTTTCAAGTTCAGCCATGACGCAGTCAGTAATACAAGGATTACCTGGTAAATCATCACCGGAAGCCATTATTTCAATGGTACAAAAATTAAAGAACATAGCATGCAAAAATTAAAGAACACATAGCGAGGGCTGCGGCGGGGGGAGAGAGCATCGGGCTGGCTATCCATTTTGTTGGCGCCGGAGAGAGGCAGTGAGGTCGGGCAGCGGCGTGGAGAGGTCACAAGCCGTGGAGAGAGAGGGTCCCAAAACCCCGATCTGGTGACGCCGACGCCGGGAGAGAGAGAGTTGCGAGAGCTCGAGAGTTGCGAGAGGGGGGGGGGGGGGGGGGGGGGGGGTTGTGGGGGGAGAGAGAGAGTCAAGACCGGGCTTGACTCTCCTCTTGATTTTGATTTGGCGCTCGTGATTTTGAATTGCCAGCGCCAAATCAAAATTTTCGCCACCCATATGTATGGTGGCTAAACGGGCACGTGGTGCTCTCACCTGGAGCCACGTGGCCAGGCCTTGCTAGGGCCTTGCAAGGGCCCTGGCGCTAGCAAAATTGTTATTTAAACCCACATCGAAGGCTCCTCATATGTTAACTATTAAAGCAGGCCTGTCTTGTATAGGACTTGGGTTGGGAATTTTTTGCCAGCTGATACCCAGCATTCACTTTTGATGTTTTTATACCCAAAGCTTGTCCTTTTGCCACTTAGGCCACTAAATGAACCGAAATACCCCCACTTATCCCATGCCTTCATACAGCTCATGCATTCATACATGACGTGGGATAACATATATAACAAAAGGTAAAAATCATTTTGGTTCACTCTAGTTTCAGGGTTTTTCATTTTAAACCATGTGTTTCAAAATGTAACAAAACTGACCCTGTAATTACAATAATTTCACTTAAAACCCAAATTATTGACGGTCGTTTCTTGACCTAATGGCCGTTCGTAATTCATTTTGGGAAAATACCATTTTGATCCTCTATGGTTTCAGGGTTTTTTATTTTAAACCCTATGGTTACAATAATTTTAATTTAAACCATGTGTTTCAAAATGTAACAAAACAGACCTTGTGGTTACAATAATTTCATTTTAAATCCAAATTTAGTAACGACCGTTACAGACTTAACGTCAAACTACCTTTGACCCAATGTTGACTGGTTTATTCTGTTCTCTCTCTTCCCTCACTTATCTCCCTTAGGCGGCTTCCCGCCGCCAGACCGCCCGGGCACCCCACCTCCAGATCTTTCTCGACGGGCTGAGATCTTAGGCGACCCAAGATGGATTTTTAGACGACCCAAGAAGCCATTAATCTAATCTCTCCCTTCACATTGGTGCCCTTCTACTCCTGCAGATTGCCGCCACCACCCATGCAAGCTCTTCCCAACTCTCTCCGTCGCAAACCAAGACGCTCCATCCGCCTCCAGCGCATCCTCGAGTACCCGCCGACCCTCTGTGTGGTCAACATGCTCTTCACCCAGCTGGTCCATCCATGGGATGCTTGCTTTGACAACTATGATTGTAATAGGGCAACGAACGAGCTGGCGCTAAGTCCGCAACAGCTGTTACTAAATTTGGGTTTAAAATAAAATTATTGTAACCATAGGGTTTAAAATGAAAAACCCTGAAACTAGAGGGGGACCAAAAAGATATTTTCCTTTCATGTTAAAACTTGTGTTTCAACAAACGGCCGTTACTAAATGTGGGTTTAAAGTGAAATTATTGTAACTATAGGGTCTGTTTTGTTACGTTTTGAAACATAGGGTTTAAAATGAAAAATCGTGAAACTAGAGTGGACCAAAATGATTTTTACCCTATAATAAAATAACCACTAATTCCGTACCTTCATAGATCACATGCCTCCATCTCCATCTCCACCACCGCCACACTCCCGCTGCCTCCATCTCTCTCTCTTTTCATTCATAGAATTATTTTTGTCTCTCTCTTTTCATTCATAGAATTGTTTTTCTGAGTGGTGGTTGTAGAGAGAGAGAGAGAGAGAGAGAGAGAGAGAGAGAGAGAGAGAGAGAGAGAGTCAGTGAGTGAGTCTATGGGGGAGAGGAGATGGGTTTAGCTGGGCTAGGCAAAAAAGGACAAGCGGAAACTAAGCAAAGTATGATAGATGGAGGAGGCGGAGCTTGGCGGTGCAACAGAAGGCCTCCTAGAGTGGAAGCATCGTAGACGTCGATGATGCTTCCTCTCCCGACGATGTTGACGTTTATGATGCTTTCACTCTACGAGGCGTTACGCCGCACCACCAGAAGGCGTCGACGTCATCAGGAGAGGAAGCATCGTAGAAGGGGTTGGACTCGAGTGGACGTCAATGATGCTTCCTCTCCCAACGACGTCGATATCGACGTTTACGATGCTTCCACTCTAGGAGGCCTTCTACCGCACCGCCATGCACTGCCGCCTCCATGTATCATTCTTTCCTTAGTTTCCGCTTGTCCTTTTTTGCCTGGCCTAGCTAACCCATCTCCTCCCCCCCCCCCCCCCCCCACCACACACACACACACTATCTCTCTCTCTCTCTCTCTCTCCAACCACCACCCAAAAAAACAATTCTCGGAAAGAAAAAAGATAGACAGAGAAAGATGGACACGGCGGAGTGTGGTGGTGGCGAAGATGGAGGGATGTCGTTGAAAAGTAGTAGCAGTGGCAGTGGCGGAGATGGAGATGGAGGCATGGGATGTATGAAGGTATGAAAATAGTGGTTATTTTATTATATATGCACTACAAGAAAATCATCTTTATGTGACAAGCTTTCAATGACAATGGGAAAACTTGTCACTACACATAGGTATTTAGTGACAAGGTTATTTGTTGTCACATATAGGTGGTTGTCATCTAATTATCTATGAAAAGTGATTGGCGTTGTCACAAATTAGTTACGATTTAACGACAAGTTTTATTTTCTGTCACTGAAAATTTTCACTTAAAACGAACATAGAATTTTGGCGCCAATTAAATTCTTCCTTTTGTGACGCCTATTAGTTAGTTGTCACTGAATGGAGTCAGTGACAATATGTAGTTGTTACTAAAAGTGTATAGTGACAATATAAAGTTGTCACCAATCTTACCTCATTACAACCAACATCCTAGACGTCTGATCTTAACTTCCTCACCGAACCATGTGGAGGCGGAAAGTGGAGCTAGAAAACAGCTGAACGGTTATCCATGAGGGACCACGTCATGACGGAAAAGAGGTTTGACCCATGATGAGAACCATGAAGAGTCATGGGTCATTAGTCGTGGGTGATGGCTAGCGATGGCCAGCGATGGCCATGTGGAGGCGGCAGTCTGAAGTATAAAAGCTTTGAAGACAGAGGAAGAAGGACCCCCGACTGAAGCCAAAACAACTAGTACTTTTCCTTTAGCTATTGTAATTTCCTTCTAGTTTGCGTTCGTAGGAACTTTCATCAGAGCTATAATCAAATCAGTTGTTGTTTCAATGGAAGTAAGTAGTTAGCTTTTCATGCTTTACTTTACTTGTTTCCTTTAACTTTAGGAGTAGTTTGATTACTTCTTAGGAGTAGTTCGATTACCTCTTAGGACAAGTTCACTTATCACTCCAGGAGTAATATAATCTACATTAGGAGTAGAGCAGGTACTTCTAGACATAGTTTAATCAACTCTATGAGTAGAGTAATTGTTCTAGTAACAACAGACTCATTCCTTAGCAAAAATTACCCAAATATCCGTAAAAATCCACCTTCATTTAGACTTAAATTTTTCCAAAAGTCCCCTTAATTGAGGCATGACTGAATGCACACCCCCTTTTGATAACTCTTCGCTACGGTTGGCACACCTCACGTGCCTGGCAACCATGGATCCATCTCGGGTACAATTATTGACCAACACGCTTTTTGGCGACCACAGTGAGAGGCCAAAAATGACACTTAAGTCCACCATTGTCGATCCACATGATCGATATAGTCCAAATGATCAACAACCCGTTCAAAACCCACGAGATTCACCCTTGACAACTGACATGCCCGGCGATAGCTCACAGCAAACTCAGGGTCAAGAAACCAGCGTCGACTTATGAAAGTCCATGGATATAATCAAGCGCCCTCCCGACAACTCTAGAATCCAAATATCAATCAGCCCGATCGGACGCTCGAGAATTGGCGTCCCAGGGCATACAAGAGGTTACAAGAGAGATAGACAAGGCTATAGGGTCCTAGAAGGAGTCCTCGGAACTAATCCATCAAGGCTATAGGGTCCGGCTCCATGATTATTGTCTCACCCCGATCCAGAAAACCCATCCGGTCCGGGGCGTGAGGGTTCCAACTACTATTCACATCCAATCTGACGCGATACAATGCAGAAAACATAGATAAACTGAACAATTTGACTTCCATGGGTAAAACTGTAATTCAAAGAAATTCTGCAACTCAAGACTAGTAGAAAAGAGATTCTATTAAATTAACATCAAGCTGTACTATTTAGACATCCGGTACAAATTCTTATCAAAACTCCTCCAAAAGGAAAGATTATACATTTAACCCAAAAAAAAATTCTCAAAGGGAGGAAAATAACAATTGTGATGTCTCTCCACGGCACACTGAGGGAGGAAAACAATAATTGTGTTCTCTCTCCTCCTAAGTCTAAGGAATGCCAAGGGTCCCATAACCCTATCGATGTCCCAAGGGCTCCTGTCACGAAACCTCTCTCCTGAACGTGCTACCAGAAGGCCACGGATTAATAACATGCAGGATCACCCTTACCCAAGCAAGATTTCCATGCCTTGGGGAACCATGTCGGGAACGCATCGACATCCATGCTTAGCACTTGGCATTGGGGAAATGATGTCGCTCAAATGTGTCACGCACAGCGATCGCGGTGCAGTACAGCATAAGAGAGGTCGAATCCCACAGAGAGACAAGCAGAAAATATCCAAAACACAAATAACAATGAATTGAAGACAAACGAGAACTTAAGAAGTAACTAAATTAGATCAAATGATTTAATGAGAATCTAAGGTTAACTAGAGATATCAGGATTTTGATAAGGCTAGGCTTCAGGAATCACTTCACTCGGATTTAGGTTCTTCTCTTCTCAATGGTTCAAATGAAACTCAGTTAAGGGATTCACATCCCAATCACCTTAACCGGGAGATATGGAATTATAAACCTAACAAAATATATAGATGTCTCTTCCTACAATTGATTCTTCTTTATTATAATTCTAACTTCATCCAATCCAAACTTAAGAATATATGATACCGGCTGTCACTACAGGCAACATATAGCAAAAGTTCATCAGGACAAAGCCCTAACTCTATCTAACCGAATCTCTAAGAATACACAATACCAACTCTCACAATCGGCAATGCATAGCAAAGATGTCGCGGGATAGAGCCCCAACCTTGTCTTACTAGATACATAAGAATACACAATACCAGTTGTCACTACGGGCAATGCATAGCAAAGGTCTCGTGAGACTCGGTAGGAGAATCAAAAGAGATAACTATGGGATTATAAGATCATGAAAGAAGCATGACTGGATTCATAATATTAATCATCCACATAGAAACCTATAATCTGAAAATAATTTTTGAAGATTCAATACATAGGAAAGAGTTTAACAATAAAGATTGAAATTATGAACCATCGTTGGAGAAGAAGCCCTAGTCCTCGCTAGATCATCCGTCCGCCATGCCCGCGGATTAGTCGGCCATGGATGGAGATTTCTTCATCTTCCTCCTTTGCTTTTCTCCCCTCCAAAGCTCTGTAGAAAACCCCCTTTTGAACCTCTAATTTCGGATTAAATAAGCATATATATAGGGGAACCCCGAAATTAGGGTTTTAGTTGAGTTGGACTCGGATTTCCTGAAGGCAGCCCTATTCCGGTCACAACTGGGTCCAATCCAGCCGGAATTTGGAAACTTTTTCAACAACAAAGTTGTGTATTTGGAAGTCTTTAACCCGATCCCAAAATTTAGCAATATTCTGAGTTATATAGAATATTTGACGAATATTCTCCTCAGCTTCGACAGAACAGTTTTCCAGCTTTTGTAACTTCATATATTCTTCCCATCTGCTATCACACCGTCCAGATCCTCACAAATTGTCCAAAATAAAAGTTGTAGATCTCTGAACGTTCTATCCCGTATTCAAATTTCAGAATATTTCGACTTCCAGAGAATATGTTATGAATATTTTCCTACCAGCGCATCAAATCAATCTTCTTCTTCCGTAACTGCTTTGTCTGCACCTCTCGTACTCAAAATAGCATATCTTCCTTTAGGAAACTCCAAATCGCAAACCGTAAAATTCTCCTGAAACTAAACTTCAAGACCTTTCTAACCATATATGGCACATCAGCTGGTTCTTCATGAGCAGGTACAGTTTTGGCGTTAAAGAGCCATCTTTGCTTTAATTTCCTGCATAATACAAATAACTTTGTCAAGCAACATATACGAATGAAATCATCTATAATAATCATGACAACTAAGCGAATAAGCTGCTCTTAGTCATGTTCATAGTGCACTTTCATGCACTCATCAGGAAACAATACAACCTCTAAACCTCAATAACAATATAATTGTAGCCAACTAAACCATATCCTTGACCTCATGAAGATCCCAATAGTACAATCACGTTCTAAACCTTGCTTCCCACCCACGGTCATAGGGCTAGATGTGAGGTACCTGAGAGCCTCAGATCGGCGATCAACCCATCGCCCCGCCTAACCTAAAATGCCTCTAATGCATACAGTGCATGCGCCTATCCGAGCATCTAACCTAGGTGTCACTATATGCCACAATAACAATTATGAGTTCAACAGTTATACAATAGCCCCTGGCACATGCCGTCAATGGGCTAAGGTTTCACAATACAACGTAAGCTAGCACTCATAGCTAGCAAATGGCTAAGCAAGCAAGAAGTATTGAAGTCTACCATCCAACTAGGTATTTAAATGCAAGACAAACTATAGATTCGCCAAAAAGGGTAAACCCACGATCAAATTCCCAATATCAATCAAAATCTGGCGAAAACCCTGTGATAACAGTATGCATGCTTCCTAACATGATTGGGTATCTGTCATGAACGAAAACCAATCAAAGAAAGCCTGAAAAACACTATTCGAGGGCTCACGGTCGATTCGACGGTCGATGCGACGGTCGATGCGGCGATCGATTCGACGGTCAACCCTGAGACCAGTAGGGGAAAACATAAGGGGTCAAGGTCGATCGGAACATTGACCCTGGGAAGCGAAAAAAGAGACAGAGCCTCACAGTCGATGCGACGGTAGATCCTGAGGCCAGATGAGAAAAAGTAAGGAATCACGGTCGATCGAAGCATCGACCCAGGAAATCCAAAAATGAGACAACCTCACGGTCGATGCGACGGTCGATCCGACAATCGACAGTGGGGCCAGGTTTAAACGTGCCAATACCTGACCGTCAATCTGACGGTAGACCGTCAAGCCTAGTAAACAATTCCTAAGAACAGTACCAGAAATCCAATCTCTTGGATTTTATCTACCAAAGCTCATCAGAACTCGATCAAACTATACAGGCACGTGCAATAGATAGTGGGGAAACTCTTGGCATGAAGAAAACAAGATTTTGATGGGTAAAACCTAAACCTAGGTCTAAACGGGCAAAACCGACAAAACCGGCGATAAAAACGAGAATCGTCCGATAAAATGCGAAAACATCCAATAGGGACACACTACGCAGGCCATTTCACTAACATATTAAGTTACACAACATTCTAACATGCACAACTATATCAATAGCACAATAAACCTATCCTAGGTAAACCTGACTACACGATCGGAGTAGAAACACCTACTTGAGTAAGCAGAGCAGCTCCTCCACGTATTCTCCACGTTTGATCGCCAAGATTCGCTCCTCAAAGACCACGACCCGAAACCTTAGCACAGCCGGCAAGGGAGAGAGAGAGACAATAACAGTAGAAGAAGGAAAAACAAAGGAAAGAGAGAGAAAGTTAGGGTATTTATAGAGATCAGGATATGATCTATGTCGTCCGATTCGATCTTTCCCGATCGAGCTATGTTACGAGCAAATTCAGAACTGAACCAGATCCAAACCCAAGGAGCCAATTCAGAACTGAACCGGATCCAAACCCAAGCTCCAGCATGGGCGGATCCATGATGGACCCATGACCCTTGGGCAGCTCAGCCAAGCAGGTCATAGCTGGTTATTTCATTAGTTGAGTCTTAATTGTTTTCCTAGTTGATTTCCTAGTTTGAGTCCAGTTTGTTCTTTGCTAGTTCAGATTATGAGTTCTAGTTGGGTTGAGTCAAGTCACTTGCTGTTTAAGCACGTAGGTATCCAGGTTGGAGTAGAACTCTTTGAGGCCTCTATAAAAGGACCTCCATAGCTTGTATTAGGGTTTTATGCATTTAAGAATAAAGTTAAGAGATATTATAGGAGTAGCTGTAACCTTAGGAGTAGCCATAACTTAATACCCCACATCCACCAGCTGCCTTCATCTCTCTCCTGCCGGATTCTCTCTCCACCAGCCGGCCACCATCCATTGCCATCCACTGCTACTATCTATAGTGCACGTCCCCATCACCGAAGTCCATCCTTGGCTGCCGACTCTCCACCGCCACCTCCCTTGGCTTGGATCTCCAAGAGTAACCGGCCAACCCTAAGAGGATCAGCAAGGTATCCTCTTCTCTTCCGTCTTCCCCCTCCAGTCTTCACCTTCCTCGTCGAATACCTAGGGTCCTCCTCCTAAAACCCTAAAGGTATCTCTCGACCTAGCCATAGATTTGGCTAAGGAGGAACTGAGACCGGGCAAGAGACCAGGTACCCGTGCCAACGAGAAGGCTCGGCGTAACAACTTGGTATCAGAGCACTGTTCCATCGGCTGTGCCACCCAAAGCCTTCCAGAAGCTGCGCTGATGGCAGGAGATACCATCGCCAGTGCTTCCATGGAGCGGGAAAGCCCCGTAACCAGAGGAGAGATAGAGGGCATCCATGGGTCGCTGCGGATGTTGGAAACCGCACAAGTGGAGACGCGGGATTGGCAGCGGGAGATGCAGATCATCACCCTAGGGATCTCGGAGAGGATTGCCTTTATGGCAATACAGATGCAAGGAAGGAATCAGGGAGCCATGGGCGAACCTGAAGGTAACCCTAACCCTAACCCTAATCCACCTCCTACCATGAACCCTACTTCTCCTAGGACGACACCTGAAGCTGTCCCTAACCTAGGAGTACCCGGCCTTCATCCCAATTATGTCTTGGTTGGAACTGGTCCTATCCCTCCTACCCAACCCCCTGCTCAAACGGCCTACACCACACCCTTGGCCGCCACCACCACCTGGCTCCACTATCCTTCCACCCCCACCACACCAGCCTCTATATCCAACCTATCACCCCCCTCCATACCAGCAGCCTACGTCCCCTCCATATGTCCCCTACAACCCAGCTCCTCCACCACCCCATTACTACCCTCCTCACACCCCACCTGCATATGAACAGCCCCATGACCCAATCCGTGAGCAAACCTTTGAACAGCCCCATTACTACCCTCCTCACACCCCATCTTACGGTCAAATCCTCACGGTCGACCGTAAGATGCTCACGGTCGACCGTCGCATCGACCGTGGCATCGACCGTCAGCCTCTGTCAAGGAAAATACTTCGCAGGGTCGATGCGAAGATCGACCGAAGCTTGTCAAAATTAATTGTACACCTCACGGTCGACCGTCAAGGTCTCACGGTCGACCGCCAGATCAGCCAGGAGCGTATAACGTGTTTAAACTTAACCCGAGTTTGCTAATTCTTGGACCCTATAAAGAGGAAACTTAGGGTTACTAAAGGGGGAGTTCTTGGACGTTTTTGGAGGCTCTTTTCGGGACGTTTCCCAAAGGAAAAAGATGAAGGAATCTCCATCCATGGCCGAGTAATCCGCGGGCATGGCGGACGGATGATCTAGCGAAGACTAGGGCTTCTTCTCCAACAATGGTTCTTAGTTTTAATCTTCATTGTTAAACTCTATTCTATGTATTGGATCTTTAAATATTATTTTCAGATTATAGATTTCTATGTAGATGATTAATATTATGAATCCAGTCATGCTTCTTTCATGATCTTATAATCCCATAGTTATCTCTTTTGTTTCTCCTACCAAGTCTCATGAGACCTTTGCTATGCATTGCCCGTAGTGACAGCTGGTATTGTGTATTCTTAGGGATCTGGTAAGGCGAGGTTGGGGCTCTATCCCGTGAAATCTTTGCTATGCATTGCCGATTGTGAGAGTTGGTATTGTGTATTTTTAGAGATCCAGTTAGATAGAGTTAGAGCTTTGTCCCGATGAACTTTTGCCGCGCGTTGCCTGTAGTGACAGCCGGTATCGTGGATTCTTAGGTTTGGTTGGATGAAGTTAGAACTATAAAAAGGAAGAATCAATCGTAGGAAGAGACATTTATGTATTTTGTTAGGTTTATAATTCCATATCTCTCGGTTAAGGTGATTGGGATGTGAATCCCTTGACTGAATATCATATGAACCATTGAGAAGAGAAGAACCTAAATCCGAGTGAAGTGATTCCTGAAGCCTAGCCTTATCAAAAGCCTGATATCTTTAGTTAACCTTACATTATCATTAATCCTTTGATGTAATTTAATTTAGTTAGCTTTCTTGATTTTCTTCAATATATTATTATCTGTATTTCTGGATCCTTTAAAGCTTGTCTCTCTGTGGGATTCGACCTATCTTATGTTGTACTGCACCGCGACCGCTGTGCGTGACACATTTGAGCGACATCAACATCCCACCCACATACAGATAGAAAATCATAGAGGATGATTTAGATCCCAGATGACATGCTCAGAGCAAGTGTTCCCAATGCAGATATCAGATGGTGAGAGCACATCCTCATAGTGGAGTTCGCCTACTTCAGTAGTTGATAGCTCCGCACCAGCGTTGCACCGGTTGAGGCATAGTACGAGAGTTGGCTCAGACCAGGTTAAAGACTTTTGACGACTCTGAGTCGCGACCAGAGAGAGACTGCAACGGCGATGGCGAGCTGGGCGTGGCGACGGCGCTTGCGACCAGAGGGAGACGGGGAGCTCGACGACGGCAACTGCGACTGAGGATGCGGCTGGATGAGAGAAGAGAGATAGGGAATCTACCTTAATCTTGCATTAGGCCATTAGGAAGGGATTTTGATGTTGTTAGCTTGGATTGCTTGCATCTGCTTGTGTTCGTGGCTTCCGTTGGGAGTTCTTCCCGTCCATTCATTGTTCTTGTATGGATATATGGGTTTGTGATGAGTTTCGTTTCTCCTTTTTTCGGATTGATAGATCTAGAATGCTAGAAGACTATTATGCTTGTTTAGATATAAAATCAATAAATAAAGCAAGTAATGAAGAAAGAGTTAAGAGACTTGCACCAGATTTTATAGTGGTTCGGCAAACCTTGCCTACGTCTACTCTTTCAAGGGCCTCCTTGACGTTCCACTACTTGTAATCCTTCCTTACAAGTTTTCCCACCAAGCTTCCGGGTGCTTGGCAACCTTATAAATCCTCAACATCGTCCGTCACGATCTTCTTGAGCCGTGGTTGATCCACGCATCGACCTTCATGAAGGTCCAAGAGGGGGGTGAATTGGACTCTTTTTGAAAATCTAGTTTAATGGAAAAACCAGGTAGGAGAGAACTAACACTTTAAATGCTTGTAAATGAGATGAAACTAAAGCAAAGAGGCATGCAAGAATACAATTAAAAGGGTTAGAGAGATGGCACCGATTTTATAGTGGTTCGACCCAACTCTTGGTCTACGTCCAATTCTCTCAAGGCTCCCCTTGAGGTTCCACTACTTGCAAATCCCTTACAAGCTTTTCCTCCAAGCTTCTTGATGCTTGGTGACCTTACACTCACAACTACTTGTTGTTGACTATCTCTCAAGATGACTCTTCACACTTGAAGAAGGCTTACAAAGGTTTTAGATCAAAAGAGAATAAGTAGAAATCTTTTCTAGAACTTGCTCAGATGATCTCAATAATAATGATAAAAGTTCTAGCAAGTTTACATGAAGGAACTACTTATACATGGGCTTCAACCAGCTCAACAAGGAGCTCCAACGGCTCTCTGCAACTCTCCAACGACTAGTTTTTTTACTCTGCGCATTGCTGGCGGTCGATCCATGCATCGTCCGTTACGCATAAAAACTCAGCCTTTTTCCTCGACGGTCGATCCACGCATCGTCCGTCACTCTCACGGTCGACCGTGACATCGACCGTCACATCGTCCGTGAGCCTCTGTTAAGAAAACCGCTTCCCAGGGTCGATCCTCGGATCGACCGTCGCTCCTTGATTTTTCTTCATACATGCGCCACGGTCGACCGCCTCATCGACCGTCGCATCATCTGTCAGGCTCTGTCAAGAAAAACGCTTCCTACGATGGATGCACAGATCGACCGTCGCTTCTTCACTTTCTTCATTAATGCGTCACGGTCGACCGCCGCATCGACCGTCGCATCGTCCGTGAGGCTCTGTGAAGAAAAACGCTTCCTACGGTCGATGCACCGATCGACCGTGAGCCAATACGCATATTGCCAAGTATAAAACATTCACCACGGTCGATCCATGGATCAACCGTCACATTCCCACGGTCGATCCTTGCATCGACCGTCAGTACAAAAAGGACTTAAATATTGAATTTAAGATTTCCAATTAAAGGGGTAGTAAATATTAAACATATATTTTATCATTTAATGTATATTGGCATCATCAAAACAAGGTTAGGATCAACAATTTTCCCCTTTTTGATGATGACAATCCTTTTAAATGTGATGATAAAATATTTGGACTCCCCCTTAACCAATGCATCATTTTCTTTCAAAAAATGTGCTCTAAAGTTAATTTTCAAGATGCACAAAAGTCATATATCTTTAAAATGATATTAAAAGTTCCATTCAAGATATGTTGACATAATAGTTTGGATTTTAGCATGTTCACTTCTTTTCAATAACAACATTTAACCTTTCATGAAGTGATTTCATATTGAATTATAACATTGTATTAATACATCATAGCAATATTCAAACACATTTGCATTTCATTCAAAAGATTCCAACATTTGCATACAATGCTTCCATTCAAAATCATTCGAAAAAAACTTGATATTACAAGACTTTCATTTCAAAACAAGGTTTTCCAAAATACAAAAGTAAAGATCTGAAATGTAGAAATGTAGGGCTTTCACATTCATCACACTTTTTCTCCCCGTTTGGCATTATCAAAAAGAAGTAGGAAGGATGGGGAATTAGGATCAATCAACTGAAGGAGTGTCAGGTGGGAATTCATTCTTGATGTAGGCGAAAATCTCTTCAAGTTACTTAGACATCTTGGCTTGATCTCCGGTGATTGTTGCTTGGGAATTCTTGATGTCTCCTAGACTTAGTTCCATTCTTCCCACTCTAGCTTCAAGCTCATCAAGCCTTTGTGCCGTGTAGCGACGAACTCGGCTACTAGAGGATTCTCCTTGAAGTCCTTCAGGTAAAGGCTCTCCCCCTAAATTTTCTGCTTTATGCTCTTCTTGAGGCTCATCATCTTCATCTCCACTGACATCAGGCCAACTGAGGCCTAGAGCTCGTTTGGCGGCCTTCATCCTCTTGTAGGTGCACTTGTTGAAGGGTTGAGAAAGGGGTTTCCGTTCATCATCTGCTAGGTTTAGGGTGAGGGCTTGGAAAATTGTTGTTAGAAGCCCCCCAAAAGGAAGTGATTGCCTAGCATTTAAATTAATCATCTCCTTGATAAGGAGATAACTTAGGTTAAGAGGCTTCTTCATAACCATGCAAGAGAGAACATAGGCATGGATGGGTTTCAAGTGATCATGATGGCCAAGCTTAGGAAATAGGTTTGTTCCTAGGAAGTGGGCAGGCTCCCTAAATTGTTGGTGTAGGCTATTTAGCTCTATAGGGTTTTTCTCAACTAGTAGAGCCTTAAGGATTGCCTTTCTCCCTTGTTTATCCTTATAAACTCTATTAAGATCCTCATAAGAAGTAAAGTATATGCACTCTCCTAGATTAGGTGCATCTAGTAACTCATTCAACCATTCTATGGTAATTTTGATTTCATTACCATAGAATGGTTGAATATATGGTTCGAAAGCTCTTGAAGAACCAGATGATGTGTCATATATGGTTGGAAAGCTCTTGATGTCTAGTTTCTGGAGAATTTTACGGTTCGTGATTCCGAGTTTCCTAGAGGAAGTTACGTCAATTTTAGTACCGATGGCGCAGTCTTGATGGCAGAACAGTAAATACTATGGAAAGTCCGATAGATCCGTCTCCCTAGTGGGATCGATCCGTCTATGCAGAAACCTGACAGAACACATACTTTTCAGCTGTACACAGTACGATCGATCCCTCTATCCATCCTACTGAATCCGATCGATCTGACACCTATAGTCCAATCGATTGGACTCGGGCGTAGCCAAAAATTGAAGATTTTGATGCACAGGATCGATCCGACACCCATAGTGGGATCGATCCTAGTTTCACAGTGAAGAAAAATAAATGGTTTTGATCTAATCCGAAGATGGATACAGTTAAGGCTATAAATAGGACTCTTTCTAGGGTTGATACTTGCATCGATGATCAGTTGTTGGATTCCGATGGTGGATGTTGACTCAGACCAAGGTTTGTTCTCTTGATTTAATTCAATTCTTCGCTTTAGATTATTTCTTTACTGTTCTCCTCACGTTTAAAACCCCCATCTTTGTTCACTAAGCACAAAACTAGGCTAAACACTCTTCGTGGGATTGACTCGTACTCGCACTACTACATTTATCTTAAGGAGTATTGGTTTTATATTTGAGTACCTGCGACATCACATCAATCGTCCGTCGCTACTTTTATCCTCCCCGATTGATCCACGGATGCATCCACCACTCTTCACGGTTGATCCACGGATGCATCCCCCATTCCCACGGATGCATCCATGCATCGACCGTCAACTCAACAATAGCTCAAATATGAAAGTTAAAGCTTGTTTTCAACATATATTTTATCACATATATATTTTAACATTTAGGAACATATTGACATCATCAAAACACTATTAGGACTAACAATCTCCCCCTTTTTGATGATGACAATCTATTTATATGTGATGATAAAATATCTATTGCTCCCCCTAAATCTATGCATCCATTTCTTTGATAAAAGGTGTTTTAAGATGAATACTAAGGACGCACACCAGTCATATGAGATTGAAAAGTTCTATCCATGATATTATGACAAGATATTTTATCTTTTAGTATAATTTCTTCTTTAACTAATATCATAGTTGGTAGCAATAGATAACATCACAACTTTTTCTCCCCCTATGGCATCATCAAAAAGTGGGGATGGAGCAATAAAAAGAAGGTGATCACTAATGGAGGCTTGATATGTAATCAATTAAAATATTCATGATACTAAAAAAAGTAGGAAATATATATATATATTTTAAATATATTTAAACTTATAAAGTACTCCCCAAACATAAGCTCTTTTATCTTCCCCAAATAAAAATTATTAAAAAAAAATTAAAATGAGATGCGATGAAAAATTTCATGAAAGAATCTGACAGAACTAGTGGCGGTCGACCTTCAAAGGTTCACGGTCGACCGTCGAGTATGATTTGAGCATTACATGAAAGGTTGCTTAGTCATGGTCGATCCAAGTGAACTCACGGTCGACCGTCACTTCTAGAAAATGAATTTTGAAATTTAATTTAAAATGATTTTTGAATCAATAATCTCATGAAATTTTGGATACACATGTAATTGAATATTATGAGCTAAAACAAGTCATTAAACATGAAATTCATGCATTTAAACAAAGATATGGCACATGAGTGTATGTGTGTGAAAAATGAGTATTAAGAACTCACATGCCACTTTTCCATTGCATGAAAACACTTAAAGAATTTGAGGCTTATGGTGCATTCAAGTCACAATATCTAATAAAAGATGATGAAAATTCATTTCAAATCAATAAGCATTATAATGTAAAATATGACCATATGACCTCTTTTAAAATCAATCAAGATACAAGATTTTAACCAAGATTAATTCTTTTCAAGGATTCATTTTTAAATCAAAAAGATTTCATAAGGAAAATAAATCATATAATAAAGTTCACTATAACTATTTTGAAATACCAAATGAAAATGGACGAGCAAGACTTCATACCATTGAAGGGATCATTTGATGACTATTTAGCTTACCTCCTTTTCTTGGAACCATTTTCTTGTCCTCACCATATGCCTTGAGCATCCACCATCAAGATATCACCTTTTTCTTTTGAATTTGTCTTGACAAAATGGATCTCAAGCATCCCTAACACAAATCATGTCTTGATTTTTGGTACCCAAATCTTTTTGGGTCCACTATCGTTAGTTCTTGAAATGTGCATATAAGATGAATGCTTTGGAATCCAAAATGTGTTAGCATTTGCATTCTTCATTAAATAGCAATTACGAGCAATATGTCTTATTTTACAACAATAGTGACAAGTAGGTGCATTTGCAAATCTAAGAGGATGAGATGATGCTTTAACAAAGCTTGTCTTTTTAAAATTATTCATCTTCCTAGGGTTCTAGCCAATTTCATTCTTGTTCAATGAACTACGTTGGCTATCAAGGATCTCATTAAGTATGATCTTACTCTTCATAAACTTAGAAAGAGCAATTTTCAAATCATTATTTCAACGGTGAGATCCCTTTTTGATTCTCTCAAAATGATGAAATCCTTTTGTAAGTTACTTGAGTTCTTTTGTAAAATGTCATGCTCACATTTGCAATTTTCAAGTTCTTTTCTAAGTGAGGCATGATCATCACTAGATGTCTTACTCATCATGCATTTGTTTTCATTTTCAATAAGGCAATCTTATGCATGGCAACTAGTTTTTCTTGTTCTATCTTCTTCAAGTCCTTACATGAAGTATAATATTTCTTTTTAAGGTACTTGAAATCTTTAGCTAAGGAATGATAATCTTCAAAAAGTTCATCAAAAGCTAGGTCATCATTTACCTCATGATCTTCTTTCTCGTCCCCGATGGCCATTAGACAAATATTTGCCTTTTCTTGCTCTTTTTCATTGGAGGAGGAATCCTTATCGCTTTCACTCCAAGTTGCCATCATGCCTTTCTTTTTCTTGAAAATCTTCTTTGTTGGCTTCTTGAGTTGAGGGCAATCGAGTTGTAGTGTCCTGGCTTTCTACACTTGTAACAAATAATGTTATTTGAATTAGATGAGGTAGAGTTTGATTTTTCACCTTCGGGGATTTTCTTCTTGAAATTTTTCTTTCCTCCTTGGTGATTGAGCATCCTTTTGATTTTTCTTCTAATTGATGCCAATTCCTCATCGCTCGAATCCGATTCTTCATCACTTGAACTTGATGAATCTTGGTATGACGACTTGAATGCAACTGATTTTTCTTTCTACTCTCCTTTATTGTTGCTCTTCTTCAAGCTCATCTCATAGGTCATGAGTGAATCCATGAGCTCATCAAGTGATAGTTTGGAAAGGTCTATGGCTTCTTCAATCGCCGTTACGTTGGGATCCCATGTTTTAGGTAGACACCTAAGTATCTTTCTTACAATTTCATCATTAGCATAAGATTTGCCAAGAGATTGAAGCATATTTAAAATGTTATTGATGCGTGTAAACATTTCACCAATGGACTCATTTTCCTTCATGCTAAATAATTCATAATCATGAACAAGCATACTTATCCTAGTCTCCTTAATTCGGTTGGTTCCGTCATAAGTAATTTCAAGTTTCTCCTATATTTCCTTGGCCGATTTACAACTTGAAATTCTACTAAATTCATTAGGGTTCAATGCATAAATAAGAAAGCATTTTGCTTTAGCATTGGTTTCCAACTTCTTTATGTCAGATGGAGTGTACTCACTCTTAAGCTTGGGAACATCCTTTCCTTCATGCATTTTACTAGAAATAAATGGTCCATCCCCAATAGTAAGCCAAGCTTCATAGTCTAAGGATTGAATAAAAATTTCCATCCTAGTCTTCCAATAAGTGTAATTTTCTCCATCAAAGTAGGGAGGCATATTGGTAGATTATTCTTGTTGGTTTTCCATTTATGCCTAGGATCCTCTAGGGTCGCTAAACCTCGAATATAGAGACGATGTCACGCCCCGACCCAGAAAACCCATCTGGATCAAGGCGTGATCAACTTAAACCTGTTAAATCATCAATGGGCGTGGAAAATTTTGACAGACTCTCCTCTATAATCCTTACACAAGGAACCTGTACAATTTCTTATATTTCACTATACATTTAAATACAGAATCAGGAGGTCATAATTTACAGATTCACAACTAATATCCTTATTACAACCCCATTTAAACATTCAAATAAACGTCATTGCCATTAATATCAAAATTAAAAGTTATACAGTTTGTCCTCAAATAAGAAGCATAAGTCTCCAAATGTTAACTACATCAAATAAATATAAAATGCTGAATTGAACCCTCTAATCTGCCAACAACCTCAAAGTCCACCCGAAGTAGACGTGCCTCCAAGAGCTGATCTGCTTGTGGCTACTGACGTGGAAGGAACGGCGTCTGCACCTGCAAAACGCAGCCAGGGTAGGGTGAGCATAAAGCCCAATAGGGTTCTACTCTACGGCACTCTAAATGAAAGGGTAAAACTGTAACTGTATCTACCTTCATCAAGGGTAAGTATGCCAAGAGGCTAAACCCTAGCCTCGTCGATTCCCCGAGGGCTCCTGTCCAGGTCCCACCCTCACCCAACAACGAGGGGAAAACAACACGACTGCGGGCTCCTGTCCAGGTTCCACCCTGCCCAGTCTCAATACCACCCATCCCTCGTGGGGACACAAGTCAGGGACATCGACATCCATACCTAGCACTTGAAGTGAAAGTAGACACGATCTCTAGACCTCAATATCATAATTCACCGAGTATAACTAGGTTGTAACCTCAATCAACACATGATCATAACCACACCATCTCGCCCTAATCCTCCTACCCATACCTCGGTTCTAGAGCTAGATCCGAGCTACCCGAGCCCTCGGATCTGCGATCGAATCCCATCGCCCGCACCTAGCCTTAATGCTTCTAATGCATACAATGTGCATGAGCCTACTCAAGCAACTAGGCCTAGGTGTCTCTACATGTCAATTCATCAATCACATGTCCACGAGATACCTCATAGCTGTAGGGTAGGTTTAGCATTTAAGAATAGACATATGCCAAGCATAGCATTCATATATCCCGATCATTCACAATCATTCAGCACACCTTCGGCCCAAGCAGATATGAAATTTCCACAAATAAAATAGAAACAGGCACACCACCGGCCCTAGGCTTCAACGTGGTATACAAGTAATATAGAATTGAATATTTCACTAGCAACTCTACTAACTGGAAAGCAAGATTTCATTTAAGGACTTGAACAGATAGGGAACAAACTACTATACATGCACTGGCTATACTCGACATACAAATACTGTCGTAATAGAGAAAATGAACCAGCAGTAAATTGATAACCCAACACTTCAGCAAATAATCAAGGGACATAGCATAGCTAGAGTTGGTAAGGAAGCAAGGAATTGGAAACCACCATTCAAGCCAACAAATCCACAGGGAGGGCCTCCAACAGCCGGCCTAGCCCTGCGAGTAATCCTCAACGGGAAGGGGAGAACATAGTATGGTATAGTAGAGCATGACAACAGAGAAACATGGTATGGCACATCATAGAAATACATGGTGTCGGTTCAGGATTCACGAGCTAATCACTCGTACCAAAACTCCGGAGTGATAGTAGGGGGGCCCATATTGCCTTTACCATAGAGCCGCGGTCGACCCGACGAATCGACCGCCGGCACCACTGGCAGCGCAGACACGCTGCCCGGGTCGGGCCTACAACCCACCCCGTCCTTGGCCTCTACATCCCACACGACAGGGCCGAAGACAGGGGGCTACTGCCTGGCCCTGCAGCCTGGTCCACAACCATGCCCTGGGCCTCTACATCCCACTCGGTAGGCCCGCAACCAAGGCCTGCAGCGCCCCCGGCCAACACATGGCAGCATGGAGAAGTTCAACAAAATCCAGCAACCCAATAGCTGAACATCAATATACCCTCCCAGCAAGAAGGAACTAGGCATTGTATAACATAACATCAAATGAGGACAGATCATGGCAGCAAGAGTAGGCATGAGCAGGAAACAGGGGACGGAAAAACTGAGAAGCAACAGAGAAATTTAGTACGGGGAGAGAGGATGAGCATTGCAGTAATAGACAAGAAAAGACCACCATCTACAAACCACAACCACAAAGCCTAGCAAGAGGAAGGATAAGGAAACCAGGGCCGGAACAGAGGGATTGCAACTCTTCAAACTAGAGAGTGAGGGAGAGGCAAAACTCGTCAAAAAATCCAAGGAGACACATAGCTCTAAACCACTACGGTATGAGGGAAACCATGCGAAAGAAACAGAGCCCAAGAACAGGGCTTCAATACTCTAGCTAGCATCGAAATCCAACAAACCACCAAAGAGGATTCAACATCTCAACAAAACCCATCATCAACTCATGTTTGATCTACCGCAAAACAGAGGAAGAAGAAGGAATCCACAGAGAAATCACGGAAGCAACAAAGCATCAATCATCCTAAGCTAGCATGCTTCAAGCAATCCTAGAGGCCTAACCCACGGTTAGGGTAGGAATCCCTACCTCTGGGCGTCGAGGTCGCGTCCTTCCCCTTCTTCTCCGGTCGCGCCGCCAGTCGTCCGTCGCCGCTACCACTCTCCTCGGCCGTGGGTTGCCCCCAGACGTGGTCGTCGAGCTTGCCTAGTCCTCCGTCGTCGCCGCCAACGCCGCCAAGTCCTCTCCTTCCCGGTTGCGACCGCCGCCGCCAAGATCCCCTCCCTCTCTCGCAGTGTCTTTCTCTCCCCACAGTGCCCTAATTGCTGCGGGAGTGAAAAAGGGATTCTATATGATGTCTCGATCTTGGATCTCGGCCATTAGATTAGCTAGAACTAATAACAACCATTCAAACCTCGATCCGCACGATCCAACTCAGATCCTCTGATTTGTAGCTCCCCTAGTGCTCTAATCAAACACATACATCATTATCAGGCCGTGTGTGCGTTACGCGCGTGTAAAACCAACCCACAAGGCGCAATTTGACCAAATTGCCTTTGGGGTCGCAAAGAGGCAATGCAATCAGCCGATCGCGCTTGACGCGAGAACAAGCCAAGAAGGGATTGGTCCTCGACCGACGCGATCGAGCTGGGTTAGAGGAAAGGGTCCTCACAGACGAGGCTCTGATACCAATTGAAGGTCCAAGGGGGGTGAATTGGACTCTTTTGCGAAAATATAATAGATGAAAACCTAGATAGAATGCTAGAAGACTAGTATGCTTGTTTAGATATGAAAGCAATAAATAAAGCAAGTAATGAAAAAAGAGTTAGGAGACTTGCACCAGATTTTACAGTGGTTCGGCAAACCTTATCTACATCCACTCTCTCAAGGGCCTCTTGGAGGTTCCACTACTTGTAATCCTTCCTTACAAGTTTTCCCATCAAGATTTCGGGTGCTTGGCAACCTTACAAATCCTCCAACAACTGCTGGAGCTCCCCCTCAAGCTTTCGGGTGCTTGAGAACCTTACAAATCACTCCAACCAACTCTTGGAGATTTCTCACAAAGTCTACTTCACAACTTGAAGTAGGTTTATAAGAATTTAAGCTCTCAAAACAAGACTAAAACTTGTTACAATGTAAACTCATATCTCCCTTAGTCTTACACCAAGTTTGCTGCATCTTCCCATATATACTTGAGCCTTAACACCTCAAAAAGCAGCTCCCAACGACCACTTTGTTTTTCTGCAACGGCTCTTTAATGGCTAGTTTTCTGACTGGCGGTCGACCGTCGCATCGTCCACCACATTGTCCGTTACGATCTTCTTAAGCCACGGTCGATCCACGCATTGACCTTCAAGCTTCACGGTCGACCGTCGCATCGACTGTCACATCATCCGTGAGGCTATGAGAGGAAAAACACTTCCCAGAGTCGATGCCTCATTCGACTGTCGCTTCTCCTCAACCAAGTTACATAGCCCACGGTCGATCGGGCCATCGACTGTCGCTACTTTTATCCTCCGCGGTTGATCCACGGATGCATCCGCCAGTACCACGGATGATCCACGGATGCATCCGCCAGTCTTCACGGTTGATCCACGGATTCATCCGCCAGTCCCACGGATGCATCCACGCATTGACCGTCAACTCAACAATAGCTCAAATATGAAAGTTAAAGCTTGTTTTCAACATATATTTTATCACATATATATTTTAACATTTAGGAACATATTGGCATCATAAAAACATCATCAAAACACTATTAGGACTAACATTCCTTTGGCTCAATTGTCGACCACTGGATTCTGTTTTGTGGCCTCTGTTTTGGGTTGGTTGCTGGATCAATAGCGGAATTGATTGGGTTGCTCGAGGTGTTGGGTTTCCCTGTTTTCTTCTTCCCATGTTCATGGTTTGCCTCTCTGTTCTTCTCCCCTGTTTTCATGCTCATTTTTCCTGCTGCCATGCTCTGTCCTCGTGGTTGGTGTTCTCCTCCGCCTTCCCCTGCCTTGGTGTATCGATGCTAGCTGCTGGTTCATGCCAAGTGAGACATGTCCTGATCAGTGTAGTCGGGACCCTTTAGCTGTTACCTGTCCAGTAGGAATTTTTATTAGCTCCAATATTTAGAGGCCGAAGTGAGTAGCCTTTGAATATCGATGCTTTGATAGCAATTAGTTTTTATTAGATATATGAACTGCTTGAGGAATGAAGAACTTTGGTTAGGAGAATGTATCCTACTGTACCATCTTAAGCTACCCGACTCTAAGTGTGATTACTGGTTAGTCGATACTTTAAGAGCACATTGAATGTCTCGCTGGAAATTCTAATCTCTCTCTCTCTCATTGCATTTATGCTATTTTGATCCAAGTCTGTTGTGACTTACCTAGTAAACTTAGTCTTCTTAGACTTTATAACAGAGATACTTAGCCATAGTTATTGGGTTTAGTCATGAGCTAAATTTGACTTTGTACATTTCTCTTTGGATTGGAAATGGTTTTTCAACCTTCTTTCATGTGACCTGGTTTATTGGGAATTAACGAGGTTTTCATTTCACTCCTCTTTGGTTTATCATAGTGTGATCTGTCTTATGTCTCATGTTTTGCAATTAGACAACATCAAGTTACTTATTAGTTCTGCTAACTTATCTAATGGTTTAATATCTCATATTTCTCCCTCATAATTGCTTTTAGAAAGACACTTTATGCTCCTTATCAATCCCTTTAGATTAATCAGTCAATTACTATTACTGGTTATGGTATTCTTCATCTTCTAGGGTGTTGGGGATCCAAGAGGAAAATGTGACGATTTCTTGTTGGCTGTTGGTTTTTCCTTGCAACCATAAATTGGGGAAGAATGACTCATCTCTACTTTGAATATTCTTGATTGATTATGCATGGGTTGGATGTGTGAACAAATATTGTCTCTTGACGTGTTTTGGTAGCTGGTGTTTGTTTAACTACTCTTTTAGCTCGATGTCATGCTGCCTCAGCATGTTGGACAATTGTTTGATGCTATGGCATGTAGAGACACCTAGGCTTAGTTGTTTGAATAGGCTCATGCATGATGCTTACATTAGAGGCATTCAGGCTAGGTGGTAGGTGATGGATTCGATTGCCGATCCGGGGTTCTCGGGTAGTCCGGATCTAGCCCTAGGACCGGGGTTTGGGTAGTCGAGGATTAGGACGTGATTGTTATCAATGATAATGTTTGATATCATTTGAGGTTATTGTTATAGTTGATTATAGATATTATATTATTGTATTTCAGGTGTAGAGGTCGTGTCAGGTCTCCAAGGGCAACTGCTAAGGATGGATGTCGATGTCCCTGACTTGTGTGTCCCCGTGAGAGATGGTACGACTGGGCAGGATAGTAGCTGGACAGGAGCCCGCGATCTTTGTTTCCTCTCATTTGTTCTTGGGTGAGGGTTGGACTTGGACAGGAGCCCTCGGGAATCGGTGGAGTTATGGGGCCCCTTGGCATACCTTAGACTTAGGCGGAGAACGACACAGTTGTAGTTTCCCTTCCTTTCTATGCGACGTAGAGTAGAACCCTACTGGGTATTGTTGCTCACCCTACCTGGGTTGCATCGGTGATACAGGTCGATGCCGTTCCTTCTTTCAGGTGTTCTTCTAAAAGATGGCACGATATTTCAAGGTGATCGAGGACTTGGAGCTTCAAAGAGTTCTTCTACAGTTAATTTACTGTTTTAATCAATGATGTACAATTTGATGTATAATATGATGTATCCAAGAACATAATTGTATAATTATTAATTCAGTTGTATTTGAGAAATGTTATAATATTCTTTAATGTAGATGTTGAGGAATGTAATAAGGTTAAAGTTGTAAAATTATAAAATATACAGGTTTCTTGTGTTATAATTATAAAGGAGATTCTGCCAATTTTTTTATGAACTGGGTGACCAAGTTCAAATTCGTAGTAGTTATATACTTGCGCACCTATTGATGATGTAAACATGTTTAGGTTGCTCACGCCTTGATGTGGATGGGTTTTCTGGGTCGACCAAGGCGTGAGCCACCTAAACCTGTTTACATCATCAATAGGCGCACAAATATATAACTGCTATGAATTTAAACCATCTAATCCTCCAGTTCATAAAAAAAACTTGGCAGAATCTCCTTTATAGTTATGGCAGTTATATATTTATGCGCCTATTGATGATGTAAACAGGTTTAGATGGCTCACGCCTCGATTTGGATGGGTTTTCGGGGTCGGGGAGTGACACAGCTGGTATTGCATATTCTTAGGGATCTGGTAAGACAAGGTTAGAGCTTTATCACGTGAAATCTTTGCTGCGCGTTGCCTGTAGTAACAACTGGTATTGTGTATTCTTAGGTTCTGGTAGGATGGAGTTAGGGCTATAACAAGACGAACCAATCATAGATAGAGACATTTATATTTTATCAGATTCATAATTCTATATCTTCCTGTCGAGGTGATTGGGATGTGAATCCCTCGACTGAGTATCACATATACCCTTGGTAGAAGAAGAACCCAAGTCTAAGTGAAGGATTTCTGAAGCCTAGCCTCAACCAAATTCTGATTTCTTACGTTAACTTTATTTTACCCTTAAATCTTCGATCTAACTTGGATAACCTCTTCGCTCTTGATTGTTTTCGATACATTGTTATCTATGTTTCAGGATCCTTTCTCCTTGTTTCCCTGTCGGATCGACCTCTCTTATGCTGCACTGCACCGTGACCGCTGTGGGAGACACATTTGAGCGACATCAAAAACTGGCGCTGTTGCTGCGGAGCCGTTTCAGAGAAGCGCCAACATTGTCATTCCCCGAACAGCGAAAGCCTAACCAGGCCGGGCGACGCGAACCGAAACCTAACAAACCGTGGAAAAATATTGGCGAGGGTTTCCTCTAACCTATTAGTCTCCCTACCAATTCATCAAACACCTCCAATTTAAAACAACAATTAAATAATCAAACCTCGAACCACAGATTACGAAACCCAAGTGAATTTAATATACATATCCTCGGAGAGAGGAAGATCCAAATACAACATTACTCCCGTAGGAGGCTATCCAACATAGGTAAAAGCAGTAAAAGATCACCACCTCTCAGACTCCGCCTGGCGCCGCCGCACGGCCGACCGACTGCCCGGTAGGGGCCACAGAAGAAGAACTGACGCCTGCACCTGCAAAACGTAGCCCGGGTAGGAGTGAGCATAAAGCTCAGTAGGGTTCTACACTACGACACAGAAGGAAGAGGGAAACGCAACAGTGTCGCCCTCAAATAAGACCTGGGTGTATACAGGGGTCCCATAACCCCACCGCGTGTCCCTGAGGCCCACGATCATGGTCTTCCAGCCGAGCTGGTCACATGTCAGGTCACACTCAGTAGCAGGAAAACAACACTGCTGACTCACAAGCAGGAACACGACACTGCAGGCGGGAAATGGCACTGCTGAGTAGGCAACTCCTCTACTTTAGAGTCAACACAGTGGAACACCGGCTACACCTCAGCATCCGACTCAAGGCCGACACGACCTCTACAATCACCAAGCAATAGGTGTATAAGTCATCTAAGCCTATCATTAAGTTTGACTGGACACCACAATTCGAATCGGGTCCAAACTACCCAACCCTGGTCCTAGGGCCAAATCCGAGCTTCCAGCCTCGGGACGGTGACCCACAGATTGCCTACAGCCTAACCATGCAAATAATGCACAACAGAGAATGCATGCTATGAACATACACAGATAAGAGATAAGCATGCAACAATATGTTTAAAGATAGCATACAAGTCCAATCGAATCGCTGCAACGGTACTACCAACCGCTGCCAACTGGTCTGCAGCGGGTCCCGACATTAGACGGTACCACGACCGTCATCCGCGGACTCCTGCAACGGGAAGCAACCCTGAAAATCTCGATGAACAGTAAAATATAATATTATATGTTTTGAACATATAATATTATTAAAACACCAAAAGTCCTCTACTTAGGGGCTAATTGACCCCATCGATCCGACATCCAAACAACGTCGGATTTGGGATCAACATATCTAAAATCAGAAAACATCCAACGGCTAGATTAAGGGGAAAACACTAATCAAAATCGCTAATCAAACTAACTTACCATTACTTGCTGCAACGCATCCCTCCTGTAAACAATTCATAACAAATTGTAGGCAAATTAGAAAAATATGAAATCAGTTGGGTCTGTGCATGGATTCAAATATCTACCACTCTTATGTTCATCACAACCCAAGACCATTCACGTACGGGTCGGAAAACTCGCCCGCAAACTGGCTGTTCTTCAAGAACAGCAGAAACCGGAAAATCTGAGATTAAACATGCTTAAATCCTACTAAAATCTCAACCAAAGCTTATGAAACTTAAGCCAGAAATTATACTAAGCATGAGGAAGCCAATAACAAAAAGATCAACAAGATCTAACGGCTAGATCCAAAGAAAACCCCTAAACTAACTCAGTAGGTAGAAACCTACCGGAAACGCTAAACCTCGGCTGATTCCCCGCGGTACGACCACCAAGCAGGCGTCTAAGCAAGCCAAGGATCTTGCTCATGTTGCTACAAGTCCAACAAGCTTTCAAGCTCCCAAAAAGATGGCCGGAGGAGGGAGAACGGAGAGGAAGAAGAAGACGAGAGCAAACCGGAAAAACAGGGGAAGGTCGCGGGCTATTTATAGGCTCGAATCCAATCGATCACTCCAGGACCGATCGATCGGACTGGGCCAGGTTAAGTCGGTTCGCGTCCTTATCTGGACACGTCAGCCACACTAACCACCGACACAAGGCCGATCGATCGCTCCAAGGAGCGATCGATCGCACACGGGCCGCCAGCTGCCCCAAAAACGGGCTTTTGGCGCCCGAGCTGGGATCCTTCGATCCCAAGCCTGCCTAGGGTTCTAGGAAACACGTAAATCAAACAATAGAACCGTGTGTGCACCACGCGGGTGTGCAACAAACCAACAAGGCGCAATTTACCAAATTGCCCTTGTGGTATACAACGAGCTATAGGGGTAGAGGGGCAGGTCCTCACATCCTTTTACCCTTAAAGGAAATCTCGTTCCGAGATTCGATAAGGGTAGGGCTCTTAATTTGATTTGATCTTCAGTCACCCCCATGGGTTTCATACTTGTGCACACAACATGAAGCTCCTTTAAATGCTTGTGAGGATCTTCACCTGCAAGTCCATGAAAAGTCGGTAAGAGATGTAGTAGTCCAGATTTCAATTCAAAAGTAGTAGCAACATCCAAAGTAGGGAATGTAATGCATAAGGGTTGTTGATTCAATTCTGGGGCTGCAAGCTCTTTCAAAGTCCGATTTCCGACCATGATTTCCTCTTCTAATTCAGAATTGCTACCAAATAGATGGTCGAGAGCCAAATCGTCCTCCTCAAAATTTATTCGATCTTCCCACCTTAACCTGTGTAAAGTTCTTTCTATCTTTGGATCATACTGCAATTTTCCTTGATTGAATGATCGAGTTATACTCATAAACAGTTAAGAAGACTCTAATAAACCAAGAAAAATAAATAAAGAAACGGTCTAGAGTAATGAAGATAAATAAAAATTCTATGCTAAAGCACTAATAAACGAAGTAAACTTTTTTTTTATGAAAATAAAGATCACTATAAGCACAAAAAGCAACTAGAATCACTCCCCCGCAACGGCGCCAAAATTTGATGTGCTTCGTGAACAAAGATGGGGGGTTTTAAACGTGAGAAAAACAGTAAAGAAACAAACCTTGGTCTGAGTCAACATCCACCATCGGAATCCAACAACTGATCATCGATGCAAGTATCAATCAATTCAGACCATGAATATTCACCGTTCGAATTAAATTCGAATCTCTCCTCAATCATAGTTAATTAGAAACAAGCGATCCAATTAACCCTAACTACGAAACAACCTAAGACAAGCACTGTAGATTTAATCTAATAGCAGCGTTAAGATTAGGGAGATCGATGAAGCTAAACAACACAAGCACAAGCGGTTGCATTTAATCTAGTCGAATATTCTTCCTAAGATCTATTAATCTCTGAAACGCAGTAAATCAATAGATCTCAGTTGCTTTGCAGATTAGAGGGATCAAATAATTACGAATTTGATATCCAACCTAGCAGTAGATCACCATAAATAATAAACTAGTAGGCCTCCTAGCAATTAGACAAGACAACCATGAACATCTAATCACAGAAGAACATCCAATACTCAAGTATAAACTGAACAATAAAAATAGATTAGATCTCACAGTTTCATTGATTCCGAGGTTTCAGTTTCCTCGACCAAGGATCAAGGTTTAGCCACGCAGGGCCATCGAGAACAATCCTCAAAAGATTTCAATAAATAAGAGAAAACCTAGGAAAAATATAAAAGAGTAGAAAGGGCAGCCAAAAGTGTCTAGGAATCCCACCACAATCCTTAGAAAGAGTCCTATTTATAGCCTTAAGTGTATCCATCTTCAGATTAGATCAAAACCGTTGATTTTCTTCACTGGGAAAGTAGGATTGATCCCACTATGGGAGTCGGATTGATCCTGTGCATCAAAATCTTCAATTTTTGGCTACACCCGAGTCTGATCGATCGGACTATAGGTGTCGGATCGATCGGACTCAGTAGGATGGATAGAGGGATCGATCGGACTGTGCATAGCTGAAAAGTATGCGTTCTGTCAGGTTTCTGCATAGACGGATCGATCCCACTAGAGAGACGGATCGATCGGACTTTTCAGAGTATTTACTGTTCTGCCATCCAGACTGTGCCATCGGTACTAAAATTGACGTAACTTCCTCTAGGTCACTCTGAATCACAAACCATAAAATTCTCCAGAAACTAGACTTCAAAAGCTTTCCAACCATATATGGTACATCATCTAATTCTTCATGAGCAGGTACAGTTTAATCTTTAAAGTTGATTCATATACTCTTTTCAGCTTCTTTTCGAACTTAAGGACTTAAATTGCATCCTAAATCAAAATAGAAGAATAATGAGTGTATTTAGGTAACTAATAAGCACAGGAGACTAAGTATTAAGAGATAAAAAGATAACATTATGCATCGTCATCAAATTCTCCCACACTTAGCTTTTGCTCGTCCTCGGGCAAAACTAAAATTCACTCTACTCAACATATCAAGGTTGCTACGCCATCAACAAAGAATAATCAAGCTCTTCACAAAACTCATAACACATCATGAACAAACATTTTTAGACAACTTTAAAAATCAATCAGTAAGCATTTTCACTTGAATATGGAGCATACTAAATAAGTAGACCCTCACGGAAATTAACACTCAACTCTCATGTGTTTGATGGGTATGTATTTCACTCAAATTCGTTCCAATGAAAATGATCTACCATAAGCTTGCATATATTCTCATTCTCCACCACTAGAATCACATGCATAACACAAATCATAAGGACTTCAAAAGGTTGTAATGGGGTCCAGGATTAAGGTGGGAAATATTTGAGAATGTAGCTCAAAAGCCAATGGAATTAATGGAGCAAAAATGCATCAATAAGACATGTACAACCAATCACTCCGTTCAACAACTTTCTTCAACTTGGCTTTAAAGTACTCAAACCATATAACATTACCACATTGGCAAAGAGATTGTTCAAAGGAATACTTTTTAACCGAAACAGGGAACAATCTTTTGCAAGAACTTTCAACTTTTGTAGAAATCATGCAGAACTATTGGGAGGATTCATAAACACATATTGTAATATGAGAAACAGTTTCCTCCTTCACTTTCTTTTTTTCTTTCTTTTTTTTTCAAATATAGCCATACCACAAATCCAAACACCCCCACACTTGAACTTTTGCACCCATACATGTCATAATGATGATCAATGCTCCACTAGTCCTATGACTTGGGTATTGGCATTATTTTTCAGGTTTAAAGCTTGTAATGTGGGTTAACAATGAAGTCAATAAAGATGAAAGGGGTTTAGGAAAAGGAAAAATTAATCACAAGGTAGGCTATTTGGCTTATGTAGCTTAAAACAAAAATGGCCTTAATCATCTTCATGTATACATGTGTTAATGTGACCTCGAATAGAATCAAAGCAAGTTCTAAAGAAACAAATCCATGGAAGAATATCTCTTATGAAAGAAATTAGTGAGACTGATATGAATGTGTCAGTCTAAATACTCAAAATCTCACCAGCTTTTGTCTACTCATTTAGTCACTACCATCTCAAAGAAAATAAGTCAACTAATTAATTCTAAGTCGCAAAATTACTCATTCAATCATGTTATGAATATGTCAAGCTTAACTAATTCTTGCTCATGGCATATGCAACCTAGATCTCCTAGATCTCGTCCACCACACTTGAAACTGACATTGTCCCCAATGTAAGGTGGAATGCAAAGAAAAGGTAAATATAACTAAAATGGAAATGCGAAAATAAAAAGAGAAAGGAACGAACTACCCTTGGGTTGCCTCCCAAGCAACGCCTTTGTTTATTGTCATTGGCTCGATTTTATGTTTTCTTCTTTGAATACTGTAGCAGTTGCCAAACTTTGAATTTCCATGACCACCATGGCTGGGTGAATTCTTCATGTATGATAGGGAATGCTCGATCACCTAAAAACAAAAGCAACATGCAAGCACACAACCTAAAAATAATTCAAGCACGCTCAAGCACACAATAAAGCAAATAAATCCAACTAAACCACTCTATACAATATAGAGAATTTTAAATCGTGCCCTCGATGGACGTTCTATAGCACGATGGGATGCAAAATCACTGGGTGCAATAATCTGAATATTTGACCTCAATAGTGCCACCAAGGTTAATTTAGCATAAGAGTCCAAATGGTATTTTTCAAAAATGAGAGTTAGCTTTTCCATACTCACACCAGTAAACAAGATAGCTAGATCTCTCAAACAAAAATACATGTCATCATGGTGATCAGGAAGAAAGGAGTCAACATTATGCTCAAATATAATCGACTCATCCATTGACCTATTAATAATGTCGTCGTTCGGATTGTCAAGGATGTCAAGATTACATGATCGAAAATAAATCCGTCGAGATATGAAAATATCTACTAAGGTCATCTCCTTTTTAACCACTAATGAAGATGAAATAGTCACAGGAAAAATACCTCGTGACGTAATAGGAATGCTTTCAACTTCAGCCGGAGGAGGTTTGTCGAATAAGTGCTCCTGGTATTCTCGGCGGTCGACCGAACCTTCCACGCGATCGACTGGCCAAGACGGTACAGCTTCTTCATCTGCCTTCTCTAGACACTTCCCCGAAGCATCTCTAACTGTAGCTTTCAATTCCCTCACATCAATAGAATAAACATGACAATCATTAGTAGGATACTTCTTGACATCATATATTTCAAACTTAACAATTTCACCATCAAATTCCATGGTAAGTGTACCACTACGCATATCTATCTTAGTATTGGATGTCTTTAAGAATGGTCTTCCCAACAAAATAGGAGTACTATGATCATCATTCTCCATATCAAGCACATAAAAATCAGCAGGGAAAACTAAATCATTAACTTGCACAAGAATATCTTCAACTACACCTTTAGGATAGGCGTTAGATCTGTCAGCCAATTGAATCACAACACCAGTTTCATTCAAAGGTCCAAGTTTTAAAGAAGAATATATAGAATATGGCATGACATTGATAGAAGCTCCTAGATCTAACATGGCCTTCTCAAATTTGGTGTTACCAATTGTACATGGGATAGTAAACATACCTGGATCTCTACACTTTGTAGGAATTTTTGTTTGAAGAATTGCAGAAACATTTTCTCCTACTTTCACCTTCTCACATCCTTTAAGTTTATGTTTCCTCTTAATTGTGCATAATTCTTTTAAGAATTTAGCATAACGAGGTACTTGTTTAATAGCATCTAAGAGTGGAATATTTACCTCGCATCGGCGAAAAGTCTCATATAGATCTGAATTCTTCTCATATTTTCTTGATTCTGTTAAATCCTGAGGAAAAGGAGGCACTGATTTATAATCAGAAAGAGGTGGAAATTTACGCTTAGGTACGTCATCGTCATCGGGAAAGTCTTTGTCCGCAACAATGTTTTGCTCTTTTCCTTGCTCCGACGATGCAGGGACTTCCTTTACTGGGGTCTCAACCTCTTTACCACTTTTCAAAATGATTGCACTTGCATTCTCTCTTGGATTTATTACCATTTGAGAGGGTAATTTTCCCGAACTTTGCGCCTCTAGCTTGCTAATTACAGTCGACATCTGACCCACCTGATGTTCCAAACCTTGGATACTAGCCTTCGTCTCCTGTTGAAATTGCAAAGTATTAAAAGCAAGAGTTTTAACTATATCTTCTAAAGACATACCAGAATTAGAAGTTGGGTTTGGTTGTGGTCTCGGAGGGTATGACGGTCTATATTGCTGATACTGCTGGCCGCTTGGACGGAATTGAGTTACGGGCTGATTTACTTGTGGATTCCCATAGTTGAGATTGGGGTGATCCCTCCATCCCGGATTATACGTGTTTGAATATGGATCATACTTCCTTTGCGGTAGTCCAGGGAAACTCCCCGCTACATTTACTTGTTCAATGGGTTCCTCTTGAAGAGTTGGGCACATATCGGTTGGATGTCCTGCCAACGAACAAATCCCGCAAACCTTCGTTGTTTGCATGTTACCTACAGCCAATTGACGAACAAAAGAAGTTAGACTCGTAATCTGTTGTTCAAGGGATGAGACATTTACCTCAGTAACATGTTTTGAATAAGAATCAAGTCTAGTATTAAATTGTTGAGAATTAGCCGCCATATTTTCAATCAAGTTCCTCGCGGCTTCATGAGTTTTATCCACAAAAGCTCCTCCACTAGCGGCATCAATCATACTCCTGTCATTGGTTAGTAAGCCCTCATAAAAATATTGGATAAGTAATTGCTCACTAATTTGATGATGGGGACAGCTTGCACATAATTTCTTGAAATGTTCCCAATACTCGTGTAGAGACTCTCCGTTATGTTGCCTTACACCACACATCTCTTTCTGAATGTTGGCCGCCCTTGAAGCTGGAAAATATTTCTCCAAAAACAACCTCTTCATCTCATTCCATGTGATAATACTCCCAGAGGGTAAATAATAAAGCCAATCCTTTGCTGAATCCTTCAAAGAAAACGAGAAGGCTCTTAATTTGATTTGATCTTCAGTCACCCCCATGGGTTTCATACTTGTGCACACAACATGAAGCTCCTTTAAATGCTTGTGAAGATCTTCACCTGCAAGTCCATGAAAAGTGGGTAAGAGATCTATTAGTCCAGATTTCGATTCAAACGTAATAGCAATATCCAAAGTAGGGAATGTACTGCATAAGGGTTGTTGATTCAATTCTGGGGCGACAAGCTCTTTCAAAGTCCGATTTCTGGCCATGACTTCCTCTTCTAATTCAGAATCACTACCAAATAGATGGTCGAGAGCCAAATCGTCCTCCTCAAAATTTATCCGAGCTTCCCTCCTTTACCTGTGTAAAGTTCTTTCTATGTCTTGATCGTACTGTAATTTTCCTTGATTGAACGATCGAGTTATACTCATAAACAGTTAAGAAGACTCTAATAAACCAAGAAAAATAAATCAAGAAACGGTCTAGAGTAATGAAGATAAATAAAAATTCTATGCTAAAGCACTAATAAACGAAGTAAACTTTTTTTTTATGAAAATAAAGATCACTATAAGCACAAAAATCAACTAGAATCACTCCCCGGCAACGGCGCCAAAATTTGATGTGCTTAGTGAACAAAGATGGGGGGTAACTAGGGTTAATAACACTTTACTCCCCTCTAGTTTGACAAATTGTCATTTTACACCCAATATTTTCAAACGTGACAAAATGGACCTTGAAGTTTTCAATTGGGTCGATTTGAACCCTGGCGGGGGACGGCGTTAATATGAGTGACGGTGATCTGGACGACCGAGAGCGCGTTGAAGCTCGATCGCTAGCGAGACGAGGTCACCGGAGGATGGCGATGGTACAGGAGAGATCGTAAGTTTCTGGGGAGTCAATCCAATGGGTTGGATCACCGGATTCGTTGTCGGAGGCGGCGGTTTTGGAAGGGATGGCGCCGGAGGTGATTTGGACAGCTGAGAACGCATCGAAACTTGATCGACGGTGAAACAAGCCCGTCGGAGGACGGCGATGGTACAGGAGAGATCGCAAGGCTCTGGGGAGTCAATGCAATGGGTTGGATCGCCGAATTCGTTGTCAGAGGTGGTGGTTTTGGAAGGGACGGCGCCGGAGGTGATTTGGACGGCTGAGAACGCATCGAAACTTGATCGACGGTGAAACAAGGTTGCCGGATGACGGCGATGGAACATGAGAGATCGCAAGGCTCTGGGGAGTCAATCCAAAGGGTTGGATCGCCGGATTCGTCGTCGGAGATGGCGAATCTGAAAGGGACGGCGCCGGAGATGATCTAAACGTTGTTACCTAAATTAACGCCGTCCCCCGTCTAGGTTCAAATCGACATAATTGTAAACTTCAAGGTCCATTTTGTCACGTTTGAAAATATTGGGTGTAAACTGACAATTTGGTAAACTAGAGGGGAGTAAAGTGTTATTAACCCTAGTTAATTAGAAACAAGCGATCCAATTAACCCTAACTACTAAACAACCTAAGACAAGGGCTGTAGATTTAATCTAGTAGCGGCGTTAAGAATAGGAAGATCGATGAAGCTAAACAACACAAGCACAAGCGGTTGCATTTAATCTAGTCGAATATTCTTCCTAAGATCTATTAATCTCTGAAACGCAGTAAATCAATAGATCTCAGTTGCTTTGCAGATTAGAGGGATCAAACAATTACGGATTTGATATCCAACCTAGCAGTAGATCACCATAAATAATAAACTAGTAGGCCTCCTAGCAATTAGACAAGATAACCATGAACTTCTAATCACAGAAGAACATCCAATACTCAAGTATAAACTGAACAATAAAAATAGATTAGATCTCACAGTTTCATTGATTCCGAGGTTTCAGTTTCCTCGACCAAGGATCAAGGTTTAGCCACGCAGGGCCATCGAGAACAATCCTCAAAAGATTTCAATAAATAAGAGAAAACCTAGGAAAAATATAAAAGAGTAGAAAGGGCAGCCAAAAGTGTCTAGGAATCCCACCACAATCCTTAGAAAGAGTCCTATTTATAGCCTTAAGTGTATCCATCTTCAGATTAGATCAAAACCGTTGATTTTCTTCACTGGGAAAGTAGGATTGATCCCACTATGGGAGTCGGATTGATCATGTGCATCAAAATCTTCAATTTTTGGCTACACCCGAGTCTGATCGATCGGACTATAGGTGTCGGATCGATCGGACTCAGTAGGATGGATAGAGGGATCGATCGGACTGTGCATAGCTGAAAAGTATGCGTTCTGTCAGGTTTCTGCATAGACGGATCGATCCCACTAGAGAGACGGATCGATCGGACTTTTCAGAGTATTTACTGTTCTGCCATCCAGACTGCGCCATCGGTACTAAAATTGACGTAACTTCCTCTAGGACACTCTGAATCACAAACCATAAAATTCTCCAGAAACTAGACTTCAACAGCTTTCCAACCATATATGGTACATCATCTAATTCTTCATGAGCAGGTACAGTTTAATCTTTAAAGTTGATTCATATACTCTTTTCAGCTTCTTTTCGAACTTAAGGACTTAAATTGCATCCTAAATCAAAATAGAAGAATAATGAGTGTATTTAGGTACCAAATAAGCACATTATGCATCATTATCAAGTTTGCAAGAGTATCTATATCCCACACGCATTGGTACGCTTTCATGCATCATGTTTCCACCTAATGCATCACCTGTAGACTTTAAACCTGGCATGATTCAGTTGCTTCCTATCTTTCACGGGTTGGAAAATTAAAATCCATATGTATTAGGGAGTTTGGAAGTGGTAGCGACCTTTCATGGGCAACCAGGTGCACTAGATAAGATCTGACTTAAGTTCTTCCCATTCTCACTGAAAGATAGAGCAAAGAGTTGGTTATAGTCTTTGAGACCATGAACGGTAGGATCTTGGGCTGAAATGACACAGGTGCTTTTCAACAAGTATTTTCCACAGCATAATACCAATGCACTTAAGAGACAGATCTCGACCTTCGTACAGAAGGATAGTGAGACTCTATATCAGGCGTGGAAGTTATTTAAAGACATGTTGACTTGTGTCCTCACCAAAGGTATGAGAGTTGGTGTCTTGTTAGTTATTTTTACGATGGATTAACTGTTAGAGAATGCCAATTTATTGAAATGATGTGTAATGGTGAATTTTTGCAAACAGATCCTAATGCAGGTATTGAGTATTTGACAGAGCCTGCTGAGAAAGCTCATACATAGACAGGGTCGAGCATAACAGATAGTACCAGTAGCCTTAGAACATTATTGCAGCAACATGGTGGAGGAATATATCAGCTGCGTTAGGAGGATGCACTCAAGGCAAAAGTGGAGAGCCTAACAAGGGAGCTGGTGCTACTATAGACCAAAGATATGATGGCTGCCCGGGCCTCTCTATATAGCGAACCTCCAAACCCGACTGGGCCTTGTGTGATCTGTCAGGGTGTGGATAACCAAATTGATGATTGCCCTGCCTATGCTGAGATGAGGGGCATGTATGATGAATATTGCAACGTCGTAGGCGCATTTAGGAGGCCATACACTCCCTATTCAGAGACGTATAATCCAAGGTGGTGAGAGCATCCAAACTTCAGCTAGAAGATGAACGTGCTACAAAGGAATGAGCATCATCAACCACCACTCAATAAGCCTTTTTCTAACCTTCCTTATAATGCAACTGGTTTTCCTTGACCTATATTTACTGATAGTTTGCAGGAACTGAAATCTATGATTGTGGAGGAATCCAAGGAATGAAATGAGGATATTCAGAGATTAAGAGCCATATCACAAAGCTGATCAACTTATTGAGCATGCACGAATGAGAGAAGTTCCCAGCTCAACCCCAACAGACACAGCCATCTAGTGCTGACCCAACCAACGTGAAGGAGATGAACGTCGTGACTACAAGAAGCGAAAAAACAACAATAATTCCTCCAAGAGAAGCAGCCAGACCTTCGACTGCGGCTGAGGGAGAATACCAAACTGAGGAGAACCCTACAAAGGCCAATCATCCTGCCGGCTCCATGCCAGGCGAGTTTAAGGTACGTGTCCCATTTTCTCAAGCATTGAAATCTACTAAACTAACTAGAGAACCCAACAATGAGATCTTAGAATGAGCATGCTATTGTTAATGTAGACCATGATTTCAGCATTAGCTAGTGTTGAGTATTGCATGCAGAGGAAAAAAAAAAAGTTTTGGAGCTTCATAAAGCTGTGCCTAAACAACTATTAAGTGATGTACTGAGTAACCCAGTGTTCTTGCCTCAGGAAGCGGGGAGCTTGCGTAAAAAGATAGAACCACTTATAGCTATAAAAAAAAACTATTAAGTGTTTTGCTAAGTAACTGGGTCTCTGTGCCTCAAGAAGCGGAGAGTGCTCGCGTAAAAAGGCAAAGTGTCTGATAGTTGAAAAGAAAAAGAAAAAGAGAAAGAAAGAGCATGTTGTACTCAAAGTGTGAGGGTTGGATGATTGGTCATGAAGATAGTAGTGTGTTTGGACTAATGGTGGAAGACCAAACTGAGGAGAACCCTACAGAGGCCGATCATCCTGCCGGCTCCATGCCAGGCAAGTTTAAGGTACGTGTCCCATTTTCTCAAGCATTAAAATCTACTAAACTAACTAGAGAACCCAAGAAAGAGATCTTGGAACAATTTCTGCAGGTTAAGGTAAACCTCCCTCTTTTGCATGTTATTAAGCAAGTGCCTAACTATGCCAAAGTGATTAAAGATTTATGTACTATGAAGAGACGACGTCATGTGAAGAAAACAACATTCTTAACGGAGCATGTTAGTGCACTACTTCAGCATAGGATTCCTCCAACTACAAGGATAATGGCTGTCCTAATGTGTCTTGTTTCATTGGAGTGCATGAAGTAGGATAAGCTTTATTAGACCTTGGTGCAAGTGTTCATTTCATGCCATATTCTGTGTACTTGCAACTTGGTTTAGGACATATTAAGTCAACATCTGTGATTTTGCAACTGGCAGATAGATCCACGAAGACTTCACGAGTAGTAGTGGAGGATGTGCTTGTGCAAATAGATAAATTTTATTATCATGTTGATTTCATCGTCTTGGATACAAAGGCAGTAGGAACTATCGTTTCTTGCTACTGCTAACGCTATAATTAATTGCAGGAATGGTCTGAAGAAACTTACTTTTGGAAATATGACTTTAGAATTTAATGTTTTTAATATTGCTAAGCAGCCTGTCGAGGGTGATAAATGTCAGCAAACTTACCGGATTGACTCGCTCACTGAAAAGGAGTTTGATGCGGCTGAAATTGAATCCCTTGAGTTTGATATGGATAAAAATACTGATGTTTATGGTATATGCACAAACTTAGAACAATGTTCTTTTGCAGGTCCATGGCATCCGAGGTTTGATGAACTGCAAGAAACAGGACAACCACCAACACCATCAGCAGTAGAGCCGCCCAACCTGGACCTAAAGTCGTGATCGCTTACAAACATCATCGTTAAAACGTTGTAAACTCAATCAAATATTAAATTTATGTCCTTATTCAATCACTAAACTACTAAGTAGAAATAGCGGTGAAGTCGGGAGTCGATCCACAGGGAAAACGTTGGAAATCAAAATCAATTCTCAAAACCCTAAAACTAAGGAAAAGAATCAAAGATAGAATAGAGTTATCTAAACTAATAAATAAAAGAGATAAAAGGTTGATCAATTTGAATAAATGGAGTAGTTACTTAGGAATTACTCAATCCAACCTAGTTTCATTATTAGTCTTCTCTAGTTATCATCTTGTTCCCTTCTCTCAAGATTATGGATCATAATCTATCTTTGCTTAGAATAGATTGTCTTTGGTCCTACGATTACATTAAATTATACTACTCCTAATGACCTTGGCACAACCTATCTTCGCGTAGCATAGCTTATTTCAAAGGCAAACCAATAACTTCATGAAAACCATCTCATGAGATCATGCATCGAGAAGTTCACAAGAATCCAACTAAAGAAAAACCAAAACTACATTAGGGTTTCATGAATAATCCTAACTACAATAATTAGCAACTCATCTTTTGGATGAAAGCCATCGGGTTAGAATAACAAGCTGTCACCATCCACATCCTCTCCGTCTTCTTCTTCCTCCTTGACAGATTGTCAAAAAGATGAGAAATTCGACTGAAAAAGGCCTTTTAAATAGGGAAACCCTAAACTTGGACTTAAGAGTCCTATCTAGACTTAAATTTTGACTTTCCTCTTTTCTTATTTCAACTCCAATTCAGGATTCCGACTTTAAATCAATTCTAGCGCTAATTGGCTTGGAATCTGAGAATAGCATCAACAGGAAAGTTTTAGATCTGCAAGTCTTCTATCATATCCCGAAGAGTTTATCATATTTAGAGTTATAGGGAAGATTTGTCGAATATTCTTCTGAACATCGACGGACCAGTTTTCAGCAGCTGTATATCTTCATAGTTTTCACAACTGGTATTAATCTGTATGGAATCTAGCCAACTGTCCAACAGGAACGTTGTTCATCTCTGAGTCTTCTACCACGTCTCAAAGTTTCAGAATATTTGGACCTTTGTACAATATTTGACGAATATATAACTGACGGTCAACGAAGCAGTTTATTTAGTCATTTTAGCCGAATTTCTTGCATTTCTTCTCAAAGCATGATTAAACCAGAAATCAACTAACAAACTATTAAATACACCTACTCTAGGCCTAACAAAGGTAATTTAAGGGGTTTAATTAGGAATAATTAGTGACTCATCAACCCGCTACCCCAAGGTTTAAAGTAGGCATACCTTGGTCCAGGTGATACATACCTAGTTATTATTTCTTCACCAATAACTACAGTGCAAGGTGAGCAATTACTTAGAATTTTAAATGAGCATAAATCAGCTTTTGGTTGCAGTATAACAGATCTGAAAGGTATGAGTCCCTTGATTTGTTCCCATAAGATTAATCTTGAACATGGGGATGTACCTCATAGGGATCCTCGGCGTAGGTTGAACCCTACAATGAAGGAGGTAGTAAAAACTGAAGTACTGAAATTGTTAGATGCATGGATCATCTATCCCATTATTGATAGCAAGTGGGTGAGCCATACTCAGCTTGTGCCTGAAAAATCTGGTGTCACCGTTGTTGAGAATGAAAGTTGAGACTTTGTCCCTACTAAATTGGTGACAAGATGACGCATGTGTATAGATTATATGAAACTGAATGCAGCCACCCGTAAGAATCACTTTCCTTTACCATTTCAAGACCAGATTTTAGAGAGAGTAGCTGGACATACTTTTTATTGTTTTCTTTATGGTTATTCTGGATATTATCATATTCAGATTGCATTCGAAGATCACGAAAAAATGAGCTTTACATGTCCTTTTGGTATTTATGCTTTCAGTTGGATGCCATTTGAACTGTGTAATTAATGACTACATGAAAGTGCACTCTGAACAACCTTATAACCATCTAAATTGCTATATCTTCACCCTTAATCAATTTCTTTAGCACTATTTTTATAGTATATGTTACTTCACATAGTTGCTTGGAAAATGCAGCAAAATTGGAGCTGAAAGAAGCTGAAAAGATTATATGGGTCAACTTCAAAGATTAAAATGTATCTTTTCAAGATGAACCAGATGATCTCCCATATACCATTGGAAAGATCTTGAAGTCTAGTTTCTGGAGAATTTTATTGTTCATGATTCTGAAGTTTTCACGGGAAGTTACAACATTTGTCGTACCAGTGCGCAGTGCTGAGTGAATAGTGACGGTCGACCGTCAGATCTCAGGGTCGACCGTCGCGCTCAAAAATCCTCACAGTCGACCGTCAAATCCTCACGGTCGACCGTCGCACTCAAAAATCCTCATGGTCGACTGTAAGATGCTCACGGTCGACCGTCGCATCGACCGTCAGCCTCTGTCAAGGAAAACTCTTCTCAGGGTCGATGCGATGATCGACCGTCGCTTTTTCAAATATTATGCACAGCTCACGATCGACCGTGCCATTGACCGTGGCATCATTCGCGGGCGTATCACGGGTTTAAACTTAACCCAAGTTTGCTAATTTTTAGACCCTATAAATAGGAAACTTAGGGTTAGTCAATGGGACTTCTTGGACGTTTTTTGAGGCTCTTTCTGGACGTTTTCTAAGGAAAGAAGATGAAGACATCTGCATCCATGACCGAGTAAGCCGCGGGCATGGCAGACGGATGATCTAGTGAGGACTAGGGTTTTTCTCCAACAATGGTTCATAGTTTTAATTTTTATTGTTAAACTCTTTTCTATGTATTGGATCTTCAAAGACTATTTTTAGATTATAGATTTCTATGTGGATGATTAATATTATGAATAAAGTCATGCTTCTTTCATGATCTTATAATCCCATAGTTTTATCTATTGTTTACCTACTTTATCTCGTGAAATCTTTCCTATGCATTGCCGATTGTGAGAGTTGGTATTGTGTATTCTTAGAGATCTGGTTAGATAGAGTTAGGGCTTTGTCCCGATGAACTTTTGCTATATGTTGCCTATGGTGACAGCCGGTATCATATATTCTTATGTTTGGGGTGGATGAAGTTAGAACTATAATAAGGAAGAATCAATCGTAGGAAGAGACACTTATATGTTTTGTTAGGTTTATAGTTCCATATCTTCCGGTTAAGGTGATTGGGATGTGAATCCCTTAACTGAGTATTATATGAACCATTGAGAAGAGAAGAACCTAAATCCGAGTGAAGTGATTCCTGAATCCTAGCCTCATCCAAATCCTGATTTCCTTCGTTAACTTTATCTCATCATTACATCTACGATCTACTTTCTTAACTTTAACGTTCTTGTTTATCTTCAATTCATTATTATTCGCGTTTCTGGATCTTTCCTGCTTATCTCTCTGTGGGTTCGACCTCTCTTATGTTGTACTGTACCGCGACCGCTGTTCGTGACATATTTGAGCTACATCAAAAATTGACGCCGTTGCCGGGGAGACGGTTTAGAAAAGCGCCAGAATCAGATTACAGTGATTGTAGACGTCGATAGAGGTAACTTCGTTCATTTTCCTTAGTCTTTATTTCTTTATTTCTTCTTTGATTTTTCTTCTCTATTAGGATTGTTTTCTGTTATTCGGTTTTAGTTAATAAGCTTAGTTTCAATTGTTGTTTTTGCCTATTTTCTTTAGTTGTTTGCATCTTTTGGATTGCGTGTTTGTTGGTGTAAACGTCGGTATCGAGACGAACTAGGAAGATTTGGTAGACGCCCCGAGGGTGATTTTGAAACTTCTGATAGTGAGACATATATTGCTAATCTCTTTGACGCACAGTCACAAAGTTCACATCATACTGTCATTATAGCTGAGCACGAGGAAGAACAAGCTCCTAGGAGTTTACAAGAATATTTGCATCCCACGCGCACTGCTACACCTTCATGCATCATGTTTCCACCTAATGCAGCACAAGTTGACTTTAAACCTGGCATGATTCAGTTGCTTCCTACCTTTCATGGGTTGGAAAATGAAAATCCATATGTGCATATTAGGAAGTTTGAGGAAGTAGTAGCGACCTTCCATGACTAACCAGGTGCACTAGATATGATCCGACTTAAGTTCTTTCCCTTCTCACTGAAGGATAGAGCAAAGAGTTGGTTATATTCCTTGAGGCCACGATCTATAGGATATTGGGCTGAAATGACACAGATATTTTTCAACAAGTATTTCCCACATCACAAAACTAATGCACTTAAAAGACAGATTTCGACCTTCACACAGAAGGATAATGAAACTTTGTATCAGGCGTGGGAACGATTTAAAGACATGTTGAATTTATGTCCTCATCATGGATATGAAAGTTGGCGTCTTCTTAGTTATTTCTATGATGGTTTGACTGTTAGAGAACGCCAATTTGTTGAGATGATGTGTAATGGTGAATTTCTGCAAAAAGATCATGATGTAGCAATTGAATACTTGATTGAGCTTGCTGAAAAAGCTCATACCTGGACTGGACCGAGTGCAACAAAAAGTACAAACAGGGCAAGACCACCACCGCAGCAACAAGGTGGAGGAATTTATCAGCTGCGGGAGGAGGATGCACTCAAGGCTAAAGTGGAGAGTCTAACAAAGGAGCTGGAACTTTTAAAGACCAAAGATATGATGGCCGCCCGGACCTCTCCATACAACGAACTTGTAAGGCCGGCTGGGCCGTGTGTGATCTGTCAGGGCATAGACCACCAGATTGACGGTTGCCCTACTTATGTTGAGATGAGGGGTGTGTACCATGAGCATTGCAATGCCATAGGCGGATTCAGGAGGCCGTACACCCCTTACTCGGAAACGTATAATTCAGGATGGCGAGACCATCCGAACTTCAGCTGGAAGTCGAATTCTCCACAAAGCACTGCGCATCATCAACATCCACCTAATAAGCCTTTTTCTAACCCTCCTTATCATACATCTGGTTTTCCTAGGCCTACATTTAATGACAGTTTACAGGAACTGAAATCTATGATTGTGCAGGAATCTAAGGAAAGAAAGGAGGATGTTCAAGAGATCAAGAGCCAGATCACGAAGCTGATCAATTCTTTGAGCGTGCATGAACGAGGAAATTTCCCAGCTCAAGCTCAACAGACTCAGGTATCTAGTGCTGAGCAAAATAATGTGAAGGAGATGAACGCCGTAACTACAAGAAGCGGGAAAACAACAAAAAGCCCTTCACAAGAGCCCACCGAACCTCCTATTGTTGTTGAAGGAGAGGACCGGATTGAGGAGAACCATGCAGAGGTCGATCATCGAGATGGGCCTTCTCCATGTGACTTTAAGGTACGTGTCCCTTTCCCTCAGGCATTGAAATCCACTAAATTTACTATGGAGCCCAACAGCGAGATTTTGGAGCATCTTCGGCAGGTTAAGGTAAACCTTCCTCTTTGGCATGTTATTAAGCAAATTCCTACATATGCTAAAGTGATTAAAGATTTATGCACTATGAAGATACGACATCATGTAAAGAAAACTGCATTTTTAACAGAGCAGGTTAGTGCACTGCTTCAGCATAGGATTCCTCCTAAATATAAGGATCCTGGTTGTCCTACTGTGTCTTGTTTCATTGGAGGGCATGAAGTAGGACAAGCTTTATTAGATCTTGGTGCAAGTGTTAATTTGTTGCCATATTCTGTTTACTTGCAACTTGGTTTAGGACAAATTAATTCGACATATGTGGTTTTGCAATTGGCAGATAGATCCACGAAAACTCCACGAGGAGTAGTAGAGGATGTGCTTGTTCAAATAGATAAATTTTATTATCCTGTTGATTTCTTAGTCTTGGATACTCAGGCTGTAGTAACTGTTGATTCTAAAATTCCTATTATTTTAGGTAGACCGTTTCTTGCTACTGCTAATGCTATAATTAATTACAGGAATGGCTTAATGAAGTTAACTTTTGGGAATATGACTTTAGAAATTAATGTTTTTAATGTTGCTAAGCAGCCTGATGAGGATGATGAATGCCAGCAGACTTACCAGATTGATTTGCTCACTGAAGAGGAGTTTGCTACAGCTGAAATTAATTTTCTTGAATTAGATTTGGATGAAAATGTTGATGTTGATGTTGATGGTATGTGTAAAAATTTGAAACATTGTTCTTTTGCAGGTTCATGGAATCCAAAGTTTGAAGAATTGCCAAAAAGAGGACAGCCACCAACACCATCATCAGTAGAGCCGCCCAAGCTGGACCTGAAGCCGCTACCTCAAGGTTTAAAGCACGTCTATCTTGGTCCAGGTGATACATACCCAGTTATTATTTATTCAGCATTAACTGCAGAGCAAGGTGAGCAATTACTTAGCGTTTTAAATGAGCATAAATCGGCTATTGGATGGAGTATAGCAGATCTGAAGGGTATTAGTCCCTTGATATGTTCTCATATGATTAATCTTGAACAGGGGGTTGTACCTCGTAGGGATCCTCAGCGTAGGTTGAACCCTACAACGAAAGAGGTAGTAAAAACCGAAGTGTTCAAATTATTAGATGCAGGGATCATCTACCCCATTACTGATAGCAAATGGGTGAGCCCTACACAGGTTGTGTCAAAAAAATCTGGTGTCACCGTTGTTGAAAATGAAAGTGGAGACTTTGTCCCCACTAAATTGGTAACAGGATGGCGCATGTGTATAGATTATAGAAAATTGAATCCTGCCACCCGTAAGGAACATTTTCCATTGCCTTTTCTAGACCAAATTTTAGAGAGAGTAGCTGGACATCCTTTTTATTGTTTTCTTGATGGTTATTCTGGATATTATCAGATTGAGATTGCTTTAGAAGATCAGGAAAAAACTACTTTTACTTGTCCTTTTGGTACTTATGCTTTCCGTAGAATGCCATTTGGATTATGTAATGCTCGTGCTACTTTTCTGCATTGTATGATGAGTATGTTTGCTGATATGATCGAGGAATGCATGGAAGTATATATGGATAACTTGACTGTATTTGGTAATACTTTTGATGCATGCTTGCAAAACTTAAAGAGAACCTTGGTCAGGTGTGAAGAGAAGCACCTTGTGCTTAATTGAGAAAATTGTCACTTCATGGTGCCCTCAGGCATTGTATTGGGCCTTATTGTCTCTTCCAAAGGCATTGAGGTAGATCGATCAAAAATCGATCTCATCTCAAAGCTTCCTGCGCCAAAGACTGTTAAAGATGTTAGATCCTTTCTAGGGCATGTCGGTTTTTATAAGAGATTCATTCAAAATTTTTCTGCTATTGCTCATCCTTTATGTAATCTTTTGATAAAGGATACCCCTTTTGAGTGGACTATTGCTTGTCAAGAGGCTTTTCAAGCCTTGATTGATAAATTGACTTCCACACCTATTGTGCAACCACCTGATTGGAGCCTTCCTTTTGAATTAATGTGTGATGCAAATGATTTTGTTGTAGGAGCTGTTTTAGGGCAGCGAAAAGATGGTAAACCTCATGTTATTCATTATGCTAGCCGAACCTTGAATAATGCATAGATGAATTATTCTGCCACTGAGAAAGAACTGTTGGCTATAGTCTTTGCATTAGACAAGTTTTGTGCTTATTTGATTGGTTCTCCTATCACTATTTTCACTGATCATGCCGCACTTAAGTACCTTCTCACCAAGAAGGATGCTAAAGCGCGCCTAATTCGTTGGATATTAATTTTACAGGAATTCGATATCTCCATCAAAGATAAAAAGAGCATGGAGAACGTTGTCGTTGATCACCTATCAAGGTTGATGGTGGAAGTAGCAGAAAATGAGTCATCAATTATGGATGACTTCCCTGATGAGCAACTCTTTTCAGTTGCACGGCTGCCCTGTTATGCGCATATTGTTAATTACTTAGTGACAGGTGAGTTCCCTTCCTTTTGGAGTGCGCAGGATAAGCGTAGATTTTTTGTTGAGGTAAAGAAATTTTATTGGGATGACCCTTGTCTGTTTAAGTATTGTCCTGACCAGATTATGCGTCGTTGTGTTTCAGATTATGAAATAGAAAGCATCATTACATTCTGTCACTCTCATGCATGTGGAGGCCATTTTTCGATGAAAAAGACTGCTGCTAAAATTCTTCAATGTGGTTTTTACTGGCCTACTATGTTTTGTGATGTTAACATCTTCTGCAAATACTGTGATAAATGCCTAAAGTTAGGAGCTTTATCTAGAAGACATATGATGCCTTTGAACCCTATTCAAGCTGTAGAGATTTTTGATTGTTGGGGTATAGACTTTATCGGACCCTTTCCTTCTTCTTTTGGCTATTTATATATATTGTTGGTCGTGGAATATGTTTCTAAGTGGGTGGAGGCTATTGCATGTAGAAATAATGATCATTCCACTGTCATCAAGTTTCTTAAAGAGCATATTTTATCCCAGTTTGGTATTCCTAGAGTTATTATTAGTGACCAGGGATCGCATTTTTGTAACCGCTCTTTTGAGGCTTTGATGCGCAGGTATGGAGTCACACATAAGATTTCCACCGCTTATCATCCACAGATGAATGGCCAAGCTGAATTAGCCAATAGAGAGATAAAGCAAATCATGGAGAAGACAGTGAGCCCCAACCGAAAGGACTGGCCGTTAAGGCTATCAGATGCGTTGTGGGCATATCGCACTGCCTACAAGACCCTGAGGAGCACACCGTTTCTCTTGTAGACCCGGTCTACGAGGGATGATCTTTCTACTATCTATTATTTCCCATTTTGTTTAGGTTAGGTTGTTTTAATTTGTTCGCTTTTGTTTTCATTTGTTTTTGTTTGCTATCTTATTTCTTAGGATGTTTGGACCACCTTTTGCCTTGCTTGCGAAATTCGACCACTATGAGGAGCCTTGAGGAGATATTCGCTTATTCTATCAGGTGGCCTCGCTCCTATTTCGATTTTCTATTCTTATTTATGCTATATATGAAAATTTAGCCAACACCCTTCTGCTTATTTATATGATTAGCACACATTGAGGACAATGTGAATTTCAGGTTGGGGGGTGTAGGCAAACAAGACCTTATGCATGCTACTTTGGTGGTTTAATAGTGTTGAATTGAGCATGTTATTAGAAATTTTACATGAGCAGAAATTTTTATGCTTATTATATATGTTGCTTGTATATGGATTGGCCTATACATTGATTGCATGTGTGATAACCTGAAGGTAGAACATCATGTGATTCACACACGAACACTTGATGTGCAGTGGCAATTATACTCACTAGAGAAATGAGCATGCTATTGTTAATGTAGACCATGATTTCAGCATTAGCTAGTGTTGAGTATTGCATGCAGAGGAAAAAAAAAAAAGTTTTGGAGCTTCATAAAGCTATGCCTAAACAACTATTAAGTGATGTACTGAGTAACCCAGTGTTCTTGCCTCAGGAAGCGGGGAGCTTGCGTAAAAAGATAGAACCACTTATAGCTATAAAAAAAACTATTAAGTGTTTTGCTAAGTAACTGGGTCTCTGTGCCTCAAGAAGCGGAGAGTGCTCGCGTAAAAAGGCAAAGTGTCTGATAGTTGAAAAGAAAAAGAAAAAGAGAAAGAAAGAGCATGTTGTACTCAAAGTGTGAGGGTTGGATGATTGGTCATGAAGATAGTAGTGTGTTTGGACTAATGGTGGAAGACCAAACTGAGGAGAACCCTACAGAGGCCGATCATCCTGCCGGCTCCATGCCAGGCAAGTTTAAGGTACGTGTCCCATTTTCTCAAGCATTGAAATCTACTAAACTAACTAGAGAACCTAAGAATGAGATCTTGGAACAATTTCGGCAGGTTAAGGTAAACCTCCCTCTTTTGCATGTTATTAAGCAAGTGCCTAACTATGCCAAAGTGATTAAAGATTTATGTACTATGAAGAGACGACGTCATGTGAAGAAAACAACATTCTTAACGGAGCATGTTAGTGCACTACTTCAGCATAGGATTCCTCCAACTACAAGGATAATGGATGTCCTAATGTGTCTTGTTTCATTGGAGAGCATGAAGTAGGATAAGCTTTATTAGACCTTGGTGCAAGTGTTCATTTCATGCCATATTCTGTGTACTTGCAACTTGGTTTAGGACATATTAAGTCAACATCTGTGATTTTGCAACTGGCAGATAGATCCACGAAGACTTCACGAGTAGTAGTGGAGGATGTGCTTGTGCAAATAGATAAATTTTATTATCCTGTTGATTTCATCGTCTTGGATACAAAGGCAGTGGTAACTATCGTTTCTTGCTACAGCTAACGCTATAATTAATTGCAGGAATAGTCCAATGAAACTTACTTTTGGAAATTTGACTTTAGAAATTAATGTTTTTAATATTGCTAAGCAGCCTGTCGAGGGTGATAAATGTCAGCAAACTTACCGGATTGACTCGCTCACTGAAAAGGAGTTTGGTGCGGCTGAAATTGAATCCGTTGAGTTTGATATGGATAAAAATATTGATGTTGATGGTATATGCACAAACTTAGAACAATGTTCTTTTGCAGGTCCATGGCATCCGAGGTTTGATGAACTGCAAGAAAGAGGACAGCCACCAACACCATCAGCAGTAGAGCCGCCCAACCTGGACCTAAAGCCGCTGCCCCAAGGTTTAAAGCACACATACCTTGGTCCAGGTGATAGATACCAAGTTATTATTTCTTCACCAATAACTGCAGTGCAAGGTGAGCAATTATTTAGAGTTTTAAATGAGCATAAATCAGCTTTTGGTTGCAGTATAACAGGTCTGAAAGGTATGAGTCCCTTGATTTGTTCCCATAAGATTAATCTAGAACATGGGGCTGTACCTCATAGGGATCCTCAGCGTAGGTTGGACCCTATAATGAAGGCGGTAGTAAAAACTGAATTATTGAAATTGTTAGATGCATGGATCATCTATCCAATTATTGATAGCAAGTGGGTGAGCCATACTCAGGTTGTGCCTGAAAAATCTGGTGTCACCGTTGTTGAGAATGAAAGTTGAGACTTTGTCCCTACTAAATTGGTGACAAGATGACGGATGTGTATAGATTATATGAAACTGAATGCTGCCACCCATAAGGATCACTTTCCTTTACCGTTTCAAGACCAGATTTTAGAGAGAGTAGCTGGACATCCTTTTTATTGTTTTCTTTATGGTTATTCTGGATACTATCATATTCAGATTGCATTAGAAGATCACGAAAAATGAGCTTTACATGTCCTTTTGGTGTATTTATGCTTTCGGTTGGATGCCATTTGAACTGTGTAATTGATGACTGCATGAAAGTGCACTCTGAACAACCTTATAACCATCTAAATTGCTATATTTTCACCCTTAATCAACTTCTTTAGCACTATTTTTATAGTATATGTTACTTCACATAGTTGCTTGGAAAATGCAGGAAATTGGAGCTGAAAGAAGCTAAAAAGATTATATGGGTCAATTTCAAAGATTAAAATGTATCTTCTCAAGATGAACCAAATGATCTCCCATATACCATTGGAAAGATCTTGAAGTCTAGTTTCTGGAGAATTTTATTGTTCATAATTCCAAAGTTTCCACGGGAAGTTACAACATTTGTCGTACCAGTGCGCAGTGCTGAGTGAATAGTGACGGTCGACCATCTGATCTCACGGTCGACCGTCGCGCTCAAAAATCCTCACGGTCCACTGTCAAATCCTCACGGTTGACCGCCGCGCATAAAAATCTTCATGGTCGACCGTATGATGCTCACGGTCGACCGTCGCATCGACCGTCAGCCTCTGTCAAGGAAAACTCTTCTCAGGGTCTATGCGATGATCGACCGTCGCTTTTCCAAATATTATGCACAGTTCACGGTCGACCATGCCATCGACCGTGGCATCGTCTGCGGGCGTATAACGGGTTTACACTTAACCCGAGTTTGCTAATTTTTGGACCCTATAAATAGGAAACTTAGGGTTAGTCAAGGGGACTTCTTGGACGTTTTTGGAGGCTCTTTCTGGATGTTTTCTAAGGGAAGAAGATGAAGACATCTCCATCCATGACCGAGTAAGCCGCGGGCATGGCGGACGGATGATTTAGTGAGGACTTGGGTTTCTCTCCAACAATGGTTCATAGTTTTAATCTTTATTGTTAAACTCTTTTCTATGTATTGGATCTTCAAAGACTATTTTTAGATTATAGATTTCTATGTGGATGATTAATATTATGAATCTAGTCATGCTTCTTTCATGATCTTATAATCCCATAGTTTTATCTATTGTTTACATACTTTATCTCGTGAAATCTTTGCTATGCATTGCTGATTGTGAGAGTTGGTATTGTGTATTCTTAGAGATCTGATTAGATAGAGTTAGGGCTTTGTCCCGATGAACTTTTGCTATATGTTGCCTATGGTGACAGCCGGTATCATATATTCTTAGGTTTGGGGTGGATGAAGTTAGAACTATAATAAGGAAGAATCAATCGTAGGAAGAGACACTTATATGTTTTGTTAGGTTTATAGTTCCATATGTTCCGGTTAAGGTGATTGGGATGTGAATCCTTTAATTGAGTATTATATGAACCATTGAGAAGAGAAGAATCTAAATCCGAGTGAAGTGATTCCTGAAGCCTAGGCTCATCCAAATCCTGATTTCTTTCGTTAACTTTATCTCATCATTACATCTACGATCTACTTTCTTAACTTTAACGTTCTTGTTTGTCTTCAATTCATTGTTATTCGCGTTTCTAGATCTTTCCTGCTTGTCTCTCTATGGCTTCGACCTCTCTTATGTTGTACTGCACCGCGACCGCTGTGCGTGACACGTTTGAGTGACATTAGTAATGCCCCAGCTACATTCCAACGTTGTATGATGAGTATGTTTGCTTATATGATAGAGGAATGCATGAAAGTATATTTGGAAGATTTGACTGTGTTTGGTAATACTTTTGATGCATGATTGCAAAACTTAAAACGAGTCTTAGTCAGGTGTGAAGAGAAGCACCTTGTGCTTAATTGGGAAAAGTGCCACTTCATGGTGCTTTCATGCATTGTGTTGGGCCACATAGTCTCTTCCAGAGGCATTGAGGTAGATCGATCAAAAATCGATCTCATCTCAAACCTTTCTATACCTAAGACTGTTAAAGATGTTAGATCATTTTTAGGGTATGCTGGGTTTTACAGGAGATTCATTCAAAAATTTTCTGCTATTGCTCAACCTTTGTGTAATATTTTGCTAAAGGACACGCTTTTTGAGTGGACTGTTGATTGTCAGAAGGCTTTTCGTGCCTTGACTGATAAGCTAAGTTTTGCACCTATTATACAACCAACTGATTGGAACCTTCCTTTTCAGCTGATGTATGATGCTAGTGATTTTGTTGTAGGTGCTGTATTAGGGCACCTAAGAGATGGGAAACCGCTTGTTATTCTTTATGCTAGCTGAACCTTGAATAGTGCACAGATGAACTACTCTACTACTGAAAAAAAACTGTTAGCGATAGTCTATTTATTAGACAAGTTTCGTGCTTATTTGATTGGTTCTCCTATCACTATTTTTACTGACCATGCCGCGCTCAAGTACCTTCTCAGCAAGAAGGATGCTAAAGCGCGCATAATTCGTTGGATCTTGATCTTGCAGGAATTTGATATCTCCATTATGGACGAGAAGGGCATGGAGAACGTAGTTGCTTATCACCTAACAAGATTGATGATGGAGGTAGTTGTCGATGAGCCACCAATCATGGATGATTTTCCTGGTGAGCAGCTCTTTTCAATTACACGGTTGCCCTGGTATGCGCATATAGTCAATTACTTGGCGACAGGTGAGATCCCTTCTCATTGGAGTGCACAGGATAAGCGTAGATTATTTGTTGATATAAAGAACTTTTATTGGGATGATTGATGAGTGCATGAAAGTGCACTCTGAACAACCTTAAAATCATCTCAATTGCTATATCTTCACCCTTAATCAACTTCTTTAGCACTATTTTTATACTTTTATATGCTTCACATAGTTGTTTGGAAAATGCAGGAAATTGTAGCTAAAAGAAGCTGAAAAGAGTTTATGGATCAACTTCAAAAATTAAACTGTACCTGCTCATCAACAACCAGATGATGTATCATATATGGTTGGAAAGCTCTTGAAGTCTAAATTCTAGAGAATTTTACGGTTCGTGATTCCGAGTTTCCTAGAGGAAGTTACAGCACTTTTAGTACCGATAGCGCAGTCTGAATGGCAGAACATTAAATACGCTGGAAAGTCCGATCGATCCGACACCTAGAGTCCGATCGATCCGACTATGCAGAAACCTGACCGAACATATATTTTTCAGCCATACGGGGTCCGATCGATCCCTCCATCCATTTTACGGAGTCCGATCAATCCGACACCCATAGTCCGATCGATCGGACTCGGGAATAGCTAAAAACGGAGGATTTTTACGCAACGGATCGATCCGACACCTAAAGTCCGATCGATCCGACTTTCCAAGTGAAGAAAATCAATGGTTTAGATCTAATCCGTGGATGGAGAGACTTTGGGGCTATAAATAGGAAACTTAGGGCTAATCAAAGGGACTTCTTGGACATTTTTGGAGGCTCTTTTCTGGACTTTTTCAAGAGGAAGAAGAGGAAGACATCTCCATCCATGGCCGAGTAATCCGCGGGCATGGCGGACGGATGATCTAGCGAGAATTAGGGTTTCTTCTCCAACAATGGTTCATAGTTTTTAATCTTCATTGTTAAACTCTTTTCTATGTATTGGATCTTCAAATATTATTTTCAGATTATAGATTTCTATGTGGATGATTAATATTATGAATCCAGTCATGTTTCTTTCATGATCTTATAATCCCATAGTATTCTCTTTTGATTCTCCTACCGAGTCTTGCGAGACCTTTGCTATGCATTGCCCGTAGTGACAGCTGGTATTGTATATTCTTACGGATCTGGTAAGACAAGGTTGGGGCTCTATCCCGTGAAATCTTTGCTATGCATTGCCGATTGTGAGAGTTGGTATTGTGTATTCTTAGAGATCCGGTTAGATAGAGTTAGGGCTTTGTCCCGATGAACTTTTGCTGCGCATTGCCTGTAGTGACAGCCGGTATCGTGTATTCTTAGGTTTGGTTGGATGAAGTTAGAACTATAAAAAGGAAGAATCAATCGTAGGAAGAGACATTTATATATTTTGTTAGGTTTATAGTTCCATATCTTCCGGTTAAGGTGATTGGGATGTGAATCCCTTAACTGAGTATTATATGAACCATTGAGAAGAGAAGAACCTAAATCCAAGTGAAGTGATTCCTGAAGCCTAGCCTTATCAAAATCCTGATATCTCTAGTTAACCTTACATTGTCATTAAATCCTTTGATCTAATTTACTTAATTCTCAAGTTCTCGTTTGTCTTCAATTCTTTGTTATTTGCGTTTTGGATATTTTCTGTCTGTCTGTGGGTTCGACCTCTCTTATGTTGTACTGCACTGCACCGCTGTGCGTGACACATTTGAGCGATATGGTAGATCCCTATTTGTTTAAGTATTGTCATGACCAAATTATGCGTCGTTCTGTTCCTGATCATGAAATTGAGAGCAATATCGCGTTTTGTCACTCTTATGCATGTGAAGGCTATTTTTCCATGAAAACGACTGCTGCTAAAATTCTTCAATGTGGTTTTTACTGGCCTACTATGTTCCGCGATGTTAATATTTTTTACTGGCCTTTGAACCCCATTCTTGCTATTGGGATTTTTGATTGTTGGGGTATATATTTTATGGGACCCTTTCCTTCTTGTTTTGCCTATTTATATATATTGTTGGTTGTGGACTATGAGTCTAAGTGGGTTGATGAGAATATATAATGTCATATTTTTCTCCCTTAATGTTTGGTCTTCTATATCTATTTTGTGCCTAAACGTACTCATTATTCTTATATTTTGATTTAGGATACAATTGGAGACCTTAAGTGGAAAATGAAGCTAATTGAGCAATTCTGGACATTCTGCACAGCTGTTAGTAATTTGAACAAAACTTCTTCATACAAACTCTGATTAGGATGATCCAGGATGCTTGGGAAATCTAAGGAAGAGCTCTACAACTTTAATGTGTTGAGTTTTGTGAGATACCGACTCCAGAAAGACAGAAAAATCGCCGAAGAGGTCAGGTCTGAAGTCGCTGCATTTTTGGACGAGATTCGTGTTTAGGAGATTCCAGATTTGATGCAAGAAGATTCCAGCTGGATACCACTTTCTTTCCCAGTTATATTAGGACTTTATTTTCTAATAAGCTGGCCTTAATTGGTTAGATTTGCTTATTTTTAATTGAGGAGAGTGTTTAGGCTTTTGGAAAGTGGGCAGCATATGTAAACGAGGAAAGATTAGTTGGGAGAGGACTCTCACGTTCCTCTATCCCACGTATCCCTCTCTCTCACTCATCGATCTCTCACATATAAGGCTGCCACTACCTGGGGGGGGGGGGGGGGGGGGCCACTCGTTTCTCTTAAGTTTTTCTTTTGTTTTCTTTCTTTTCTTTTGAGTTGTTGATGGCCCTGCGTGGCTAAACTTTGATACTTGGTCGAAGGAGACGGAAACATCGAAATCAATAAAACTGAGAGATCTAATTAGTTTTTATTGTTCAATTTATGCTTTGAGTATTGAATATTCTTCTGTGTTTATTTTCATGATTGTCTTGTTTAATTACTAGGAGCGCTACTAGTTTATTATTCATTGCGATCTACTGCTAGGTTGGATATCAAATCTGTAATTGTTTGATCCCTCTAATCTGTGAAGCAACTGAGATCTATTGATTTACTGCGTTTCAGAGATTAATAAATCTTAGGAAGAATATTCGACTAGATTAAATGCAACCGCTTGTGCTTGTGTTGTTTAGCTTCATCGATCTCCCTATTCTTAAGGCTTCTACTAGATTAAACCTACAGCGCTTGTCTTAGGTTGTTTAGTAGTTAGGGTAAATTGGATCGCTTGTTTCTAATTAACTATGATTGATGAGAGATTCGAATTTAATTCGAATGGTGAATATTCATGGTATGAATTGATTGATAGTTGCATCAATGATCAGTTGTCAGATTCTGATGGTGGATGATGACTTAGACCAAGGTTAGTTCTTCTGATTGACTTCCCTCTTTAATTTTAATTATTTCTTAGTTTCTTTTTGTTATATTCAAAACCCCTTTTTGCTCATGAAGCACAAAACTAGGCTAGGCACTCCTCGTGGGATCGACCCTTGCTCGCACTACTACATTTGTTTTCAAGAGTATTGGTTTTACTTTTGAGTGCCTGCGACAGCACATCATGGATGGAGGCCATTGCATGTAGGATTATTAATGATCATTCCACTGTCATCAACTTTCTTAAAGAGCATGTTTTGTTTAGATTTTGTAATCCTAGGGCTATTATTAATGAGCAAGGATCACATTTTTGTAACCGCTCTTTTGAGGCTTTGATGCTAAGGTATGGAATCATACATAAGGTTTCCACTGCTTATTATCCACAGATGAATTGTCACATCCCGACCCAGAAAACCCATCTAGATCGAGGCGTGAGCCACCTAAACCTGTTTACATCATCAATTGGCGCACAAGTATATAACTGCTATGAATTTAAATAATTTAATCCTCAAGTTCATAAATTTTTTGCAAGAATCCCCTTTATAATTACAGCACAAGAAACCTGTAAATTTTACAATTTTACAATTTCAACATCCTTTCATTCCTCAACATTTATATCAAAGAATATTACAATATTTCTCAAATACAACTGAATTAATAATCATACAATTATATCCTTGAATACATCATTTTATACATCAATTTGTACATCACTGATTAAAACTGTAAATTAACTGTAGAAGAACTTCTCAAAGCTCCAAGTCCACGATGACCTCGAAATATCGCGCCATCTTCAAGAAGAACACCTGAAAGAAGGAACTGCATCGACCTGCATCGCCTATACAGCCCAGGTAGGGTGAGCAACAATGCCCAGTATGGTTCTACTCTACGTCACACTGAAAGGAGGAAAACAACAACAGTGTTGTCTCTCCGCCTAAGTCTTAGGAATGTCAAGGGTCTCATACCCTATCGATGTCCCAAGGGCTCCCGTCATGAACCTCTCTCTTGAACATGTTACCAAGATCACCCTAAGTACCAACAGGGGAACGATACAATGCGGGATCACCCTTACCCAAGAACAAACGAGAGGAAACCAAGACTGCGGGCTCCTGTCCAGGTACCACCCTGCCCAGTCATACCATCTCTCACGGGGACACACATGTCAGGGAACGCATCGACATCCATCCTTAGCACTTGCCCTTGGAGAAACAACACGACCTCTAAACCTCAACAATAATATTCCAGTGCAACCACCTAATAATCCTCGAATAATATCAAACATAATCATTCATGACAATCACATCCTAATCCTCGACTACCCCAACCCCCGGTTCTAGGGCTAGATCCAGGCTACCCGAGAACCCCGGATCGGCGATCGAATCCATCACCTACCACCTAGCCTGAATGCCTCTAATGCAATCATCATGCATGAACCTATTCAAACAACTAGGCCTAGGTGTCTCTACATGACATCTCATCAAGCATGTCCAATTTAGCATATAAGATATAAAAGAGAGCTAAGCTATTTCAGTTTTATCACGTTTCAATCCAGATTTCGGCATTACGGCGGCATGCACGGCCGTCAGCCAGAAATTGTACAATGGGGCTCACCCCAGCTAATCACTTCACAGGGCACCACTGGCTCGCAACATAAACATTCCCATACAAAGAAATATAAACGGCCACCGCCGGCCCTAGGCTTGAACATTATATAAACATGATATAAGATACATATTTAAGGTAGTCAACTAACATGATCATTGAAGAGCAATTAACAGAATATAGTATTTGAATGACCATCAGCTAAATGAATAAAATGATACAGTGATCAAAACCAATCACGGATAATACACGAAGGCAAGAATCAACTTAGCGGCACTTCGAAACAGTCGATAGCTATTGGAAACAAGAACCTAGGTTAATCAACTGCCGCAATGGGAACAATCAATAACAAAAACATCACTAACATAACTCTACTCCATCGTTCATCAAAACGATCATAACCATCGATAACTACTAATCGAAAGGTGTAGAGGCGAAATTGGGATTTCGAAATATCTTGTCCTACGGCTCTTAGGAACCAAAAACTTAAGAAAAGTAGGGCCAACCGGCCATGGCAGCAAGAGGGAACAAGGCAGGAGGCGAAAAGGGAAGCAACGCTGCAATTTCAGGAGCCAAACCTCTCATCCGCATTATACCGAACACATGCTGGACCTAGCACACGAACCAAATCGGGCAAGGAGGGGGCACGCACGGTGTTGCAGCAAAGACATAAGATGAAGACCTAGCAAGACCAGAACTCAAGCATCCAAGCCGTTGATCCTCACCAGGGAATCCTTGCAAGGCTACGACAGCAACAAGGATAGCCTGACATCACATGACATGAAACAGCTGGGCATAGCATCACTGGGAAGAAAGGGAAAGGGTCGCCGAAAATCAAAGGCAGCATAGCCTGACATCACCAAGAGGTAAGAGGGAAGAGTCGCCGGCAATAGGGCTCGACATCGCCGGGGAAAGATGGAGGAAAGAAGCCGGGATCCGGACATCATACGAAGCTCCAAACAAAGCATCGCTTGAGAAAAAAACAGAGGAAAGAACCATCGGGAAGCAACCAAGCCGGCAGACCAGGCATCGCGAAAACAGGGCAACATTGCCGAGGTGTCTACACGCCTGCGGCCCTCTTTTCTATTCTGTCGAGAGTTCGGATTGCTCCACCTAAGTAGAACGAAAAGGAGGAATTGGAAATTGGGGGGAGCCAGAACAGAAGCTTCGCTTAGTAAATTCCGCGTTGGCTAGGCATCGGTCCTCTCTCATCGTCCGATGGCTTCCCAAAACCAAAGGGGACTCTGAAGTAGGTTATTTCCTTCACGGTGATTGAAGGATGGCACTGAACTGATTCACGCAGGTCCAAACCTGCTGAGCTAGCTCATTTTTCCTTTACGAGATCTCGGCTTTTCGGAATGGTTGGAGAGAGCCCCGCCTCCTCTTGGTTGGCGCCGGGCCCGAGGGGGACTACTTCCTGAAAGAGCATTTCGTTCAGGCCGGCAGGAGGGCCCCTGATCTATCAATAGAGGGAGCAAAAAATAGGCTTTGCTCCCCTTTTTCAAAATGAAGAAAGAAAGAAGGGTACACTAATGAACTGCGGATTCTGGGCCTGTTGTTGCTGGCCGCCCGGTGCGTATTCCCCATACCAATGGGTCCTGTTCCCTTTGACCGATCCCTCTTCCCCTTTCCGCTTTCCTTTATGAATTCACCTTCTTCGTCATAGATTACTTGTTCACCTTAAGACTCTTGTCCTGGAAGGAATTTGAATTGCTAATTGCCTCCCTGTAACATCCCGAGCTGCTACCGGAAACACGGGAAACCAAAGATGCTGGAAATAGAGCAAGCACCAAACCGGAATGAAGCAATTCGCAACATCAAAGGCATTGCCGGAAAAACAGAGCTTGGAAACAGGGAAGAGATCCAAACATCTCACGCACACAAACATCCAATCCCGTTCCTAAGATCCTAATCAAAGATTAGGGTAGGAGCCCTACCTCTGGATCGCTTATCCCTCTTCTTCTTCTTCTTCTTCTCCAGCCACAAGCACCGCCGGCGCACGCCTCACACTCCTCCGGTCGCGGTTGAGCACCTCCGGTAGTTCCACTCCTCAGCCGTCGAGCACCATTGCCGTTGATGTTGTCCTCCTTGCCACGGTCACCGTCGCCAGACGGGATCCTCCTCCGGCCGCCGAACACCGACGTCGTACTCTCCTCTCTTCTCCTTCCTCTCTCTTCTCTCTCGGCTGAGCCGCCACCCCTTATTTTCCCTCTCCACGCGACTTGAAACGGCTACAGTGCCCTAGGTATTAGTGGCTTTAAACAGGTTTTTTTTATATACTTATTTACTAAGTTGTCTCCTAACCGTCCGATCGATCAAACTAGATCCTGACCGTTTGATTACCAGATCCTGCGATCCGGGGCATTCCTAAGGGTTAATCAAACACAAGTATCATTACAAGGCCGTGTGTGCTACGCGTGTGTGGAACCAACTCCACAAAAGTAATTTACCAAATTACCCCCGGAACCGCAAAGATCAACGAGGATCGCGAAGCAAGGCCAACCAAGCCCAAAGCACAAAATCAGACCCTCGACCCAACGTGGTCGGACCAGGGTGGAGGAACGGGTCCTCACAACCTATCACCCTTAAAGGAATTTCATCCCGAAATTCGATAAGAGTAGGGTCGGAAACAACAAAGGAAAAACCAGCACACCTGCACAAGACAAGAAAGGTTAGCAAGCTCGTAACCCGGGCAACCACACAAGGCACCGGGCATCAACGCCCGCAACAGCCACACAAGACAGAGAAAACACATTGGGGTGAGAACCACTTAGGACAAACTGCACATGCGCCTGCAGCGCTCCCAAGTTACCCCAACAACACCCTTGCACCTCAAAAGGCTAACTCTGACGGAACCGTCCTGTCTCTCGAGACTGGTCTCTGCTGCCAATCATCTGAACTGATTGTGCCCTCTTGTGCAATGTATCTGGCCCAAGCTCAAATCATCATGTCTGACTATGAACGACGTAACTGAACGACGCCTCCTCGACGCTACCGTTGTCAAACTGACAGAAACTCTGCGTGGTATCATCCAAAGGGCACTCTGTCGCCAACTACGAACTCCAACGGCTGTCCTTTCTGATTTGCACAAACCCCCTGTCAACTCTGACCTGATCCACACTAATCTTCTAGAGATTGTGTGACAATACTTGAATCAAAGGGTGAAGTTTGTCATGCTATGACATCCACTCTGGCACGGGAAAAGGACTGCAACAATTATGATGTCCGTCGGTATTCCGTCTCCGCCTCCTGACTGGTGAGGTAACAAGGAAAGAACTCTATTTCTGACCTCTGCACCGATGCCAACTAAGCTTATGACAAAGTCCATAATATTCCCTCATGCTTCTGGGATGAACAACTTCAAGGAAAAAGTGAGCATCACATATGATGTCCTCACGCAACTCTGAAACCACTACTCGGCCTCTGGGGCACAATCAACTGTTTGTTGATGCCGTCAGGAATCTCTGTAGGCTCAGTGTCGTCGTCGCTCCACGTCATCATGACTCTAGTGTACACTGTCAGAGTAGGGCTATCTCGCCCCCCCCCCCTCCCTCGTCCGGCCATTGCTCTCTGCCAACTCTGACTAATCCTCTCTGTGGATGGACCTTCAGGCACACTGTCGCTAACCAAAAAAACTCTTAAGATCATCGCCTCTGACCTGCGTAGCTCTCGTCTGCTCTGAGCTGTCAAGAGTCTCTACCTGATCTGTGCTAATCTCACTGAGGGATGTCTGATGACGTCTGGAATGGCGGGTGATGCCTCAACAATCTCTGTTGAGCAATTGGAAGAACGACACGAACTGCCGTACTATGCCTCGAATGGTACGTAAGTCTGGACTGACGACTGTTGAAGTAGACGGACTCCAGCAAAATCGACGTACTCCTCCCAGCTGCCTGCTGCATCAAAGACACATGCTCTAAATATGTCCTCAGAGATTTGGATCATCCCCTCTGAGTCCTCGGTGACCTGGCGACGACATCCGCCATGCTATGCTTCCACTTTCGCTGACACTACAAAAACTACCACGGGTCTGCTATCTGCTGATGCTCTGCCTTCACCTCCTGACATGTGAAGTAGTGGGGACGAACTCTGCATCTCGTGCTACCAACGCTTGATGAGGGTCACGACATACCACCATACCTCCGAGGTGGTCAACAAAGGAAAGGAGTTGGATGCTTGAACACCATCATTGCACAACTCTGGAACTAAGGCTCGGCCTCTGAAGCACAACATACTGCTTGCTGACGCGGTCTGGCTCTTCACCACACGCCGGGGATCAATCTAGACACGAGCCTCAGTAAAATTCGTGTCATCGCTTCACATCACCATCACTCTAGACTGAAATGTTGACATCCTTTGAGTGGTAAGGAGTGTTGTCCGAACTGGATAACGGACTCCATCTCCGCCACTGACGGGTTGTCACTGCCGCTAAAGATGTTCTAATTTCTCTAGCCCATCTGCTCGAGGTAACAATTACGACATTAGCCTAAACTGAAAGGTGATATACAAGAAAGGTTGAGACCTTTCTAGCAACTACCAGTTGCTATCACCCTTAAAGGCACCGACGTGGTGACTTTAAGACAAGATCTCCAGTCTCCTGGTCAATCTGGTCAACAATCCCGTGGTCCTGAAAATGTCTTTGCTGAAACGCGAATGCAGTCTTCGATCTCTGCCGTCACATATCTGCTTCAAGCTCAGCTGGATCAAATAATTTGTCTTCCGCTGACACAATCTGTATCTCGTACTAGAAGCTGTCATCGGGATGTCGCAATCCCGAATCTTTATATGATTGTAGCTTGTACGAAGTCCGTCCTACGAGAAGGTCGACAAAACTCTGAGTTGATGAGTATCTCGGCGATGCACTGCAATAGGCACGTACTCCTCGGAGAACGGAAGGTTCAGGGACAGCCTGCTGATGTGACTGATGAAGCTACTGAGACTGCAGAACCTGCTGTGCGCAGTCCAGCTGCTCATGGTCTGAAAGAGCGAACACACGTCCTCGACGGTTGCAACTGGCCCAATTACAGCCTGGCCTACTCGGCCCTAAGTTCTCTGTGACGTGTTCACTGAAGAAAATAGCTGAATTACTTCGAACGAACCTCGAGTCCAAACTCGGCAATCCCGTGAAGGCGGAATATTCTGGAAGCTCCTCAAAAGGATAGCTGCACAAACAACAACACGAAGGAAAACCTGTGCTCCCGAGCACCCTCAAAACAAAAGAGGGAGGAGTTCACCACAGACTGGTGAACAACCCCAGGTCTCGACAACCAGAAGACGCGCCAAGCCGCGACCTTCACCAAGAGCAAAACAACGCCATTAGGTGTACCCACAACACCTTCCCACCGCAAACAAACACAACTCGATGTGCGACCAACTAGCGTAAATCGAGAAAGCCGTCGAGCCCCAACGTGTCCCACACGTGGGCGACGGACACCTAGAGGTCTCCAACCTCTAGCAAACACCCCGACAAGAGCAACCAACCCAAGCTCTTGTCCCGAATCGATGGCTACTCTCAAAGCCACACCCGACTCCAGTCCCAAGCCAACACAGCTGCACGGGGACGAGTCACAAGGGGGAAACACCCATCGCCACAAGAAAACCATGAGCCGCAAGTTACTCCGAAAGCTGAAGGCTGAAACTGAAAGCTGAAATCTAGAGGAAGGTGGCTCTGAAACGGGAAGCTACTGAAGCTGCTCTCTACCCAGAAGTGCGTGAAACTCTGGTAAGACTGGTCGCTGCCTCGTCTCTAGCAAGGCTATATCTGGAATCTGAATTCCTCCGCGTTTGCCTCAGGTACCTGTCCCAACTGAGGTATCAACCCACTGCTCTGCTCCACGGCGTACGTCACGTCCGACTGCTCTGCGGTAAGTGTCTCACGCCCCTCGCAACCAGCACCATCGACGAAAAGGCTCCCGGCGGCTAGCACTCAAGCACCCTGCGGGTTCCCTCTCAGTCTGGCGGCCAAGGCTACCTCTCACAAAAACTAGCATGACGCTGTCGCCGAAACCATTATACTCTGCCAACGGCTACCCTGCCGTCTCACGAAACCCGGGACAACTCCGAAACTCACCACGACCACCAACCAACTGTCCGGTGTCAACCCTCAAATCATCTGTCTCAGCATCCGGAGTACAGTTCAAGGCGTCCTTCGCTGTCGCTCCAGCATACCAAGTCAGGTGATCCAACCAACCTGCGCGCTGCCACGAGGTGCGAGTACCAAGAACAGAGGAAGGTACTCCCAACTACACCACCCCCAAGGGTAGGAGCCAGAGAACAGTACGCGAACTGTTCTCAACACACAACAAACAGTGTCCCTAGTGGCCCCGACAAGCGCCACTACGCATCGCTTCCTGGGAAGACAAGAAAACAACGACTTCCCAAGCAAGCAATACTCCAGGATTTCCAAGACATCCGGGATGTGGGACACCTCCTTCAATCAGTCCTCTACTGTCGAAGGATCTCCAACGCCGTCTCTGAACCCTAGCAGGTTCACCTCTCGAGATTTCAAAAGTACAAAGATGACACACGTCCGGTTCCCTACTCGCTCATCTCCAGCACGGGGGGCGATACACTATCAGGCGAGGGAACGGAAAGCGCCGGTGTGCGTGCACACCTCCCCTTGAGGAGTCACGACACAACTGAAAACCAAAACACAACAACAATCAACCTAACTAATGCACATCACACACATTCGCAAACAGCAATGCAAGGATGTTCTAGACCTAGAACTATCCCATTCCACGCTCAAAATCTCAACCGCAAGCCTAATCCTATCCCTGGGATCTACTGCCTGCTCTGATACCAAACTGTCATGCCCCGACCTAGAAAACTCATCCAGATCGAGGCGTGAGCCACGTAAACTTGTTTACATCATCAATTGGCGCACAAGTATATAACTGCTATGAATTTAAACAATTTAATCCTCAAGTTCATAAAATTTTTGGCAGAATCCCCTTTATAATTACAGCACAATAAACCTGTACATTTTACAATTTTACAATTTCAACATCCTCACATTCCTCAACATTTATATCAAAGAATATTGCAATATTTCTCAAATACAACTGAATTAATAATCATACAATTATATCCTTGAATACATCATTTTATACATCAATTTGTACATCACTGATTAAAACTGTAAATTAACTGTAGAAGAACTTCTCAAAGCTCCAAGTCCTCGATCACCTTGAAATATCGCGCCATCTTCAAGAAGAACACCTGAAAGAAGGAATTGCATCGACCTGCATCACCTATGCAGCCCAGGTAGGGTGAGCAATAATGCCCAGTAAGGTTCTACTCTACGTCACACTGAAAGGAGGAAAACAACAACTGTGTTGTCTCTCCGCCTAAGTCTAAGGAATGTCAAGGGTCTCATACCCTATCGATGTCCCAAGGGCTCCCATCATGAACCTCTCTTTTGAACATGTTACCAAGATCACCCTAAGCACCAACAGGGGAACGGTTCCAGGCGAGATCACCCTTACCCAAGAACAAATGAGAGGAAACCAAGACTGTGGGCTTCTGTTCAGGTACCACCCTGCCCAGTCAAACCATCTCTCACGGGGACACACATGTCAGGGAACGCATCGACATCCATCCTTAGCACTTGGCCTTAGAGAAACAACACGACCTCTAAACCTCAACAATAATATTCCAGTCTGACTACCTAATAATCCTCTAATAATATCAAACATAATCATTGATGACAATCACGTCGTAATCCTCGACCACCCCAACCCCCGGTCCTAGGGCTAGATCCAGGCTACCCGATAACCCCGGATCGGCGATTGAATCCATCGCCTACCACCTAGCTTGAATGCCTCTAATGCAATCATCATGCATGAACCTATTCAAACAACTAGGCCTAGGTGTCTCTACATGATATCTCATCAAGCATATCCAATTTAGCATATAAGATATAAAAGAGATCTAAGCTATTTCAGTTTTATCACATTTCAATCCAGATTTCGGCATTACGGCGGCATGTACCGCCGTCAGCCATAAATTGTACAATGGGGCACACCCCAGCTAATCACTTCACAGGGCCCCACAGGCTCGTAACATAAACATTCCCATACAAAGAAATAGAAATGGGTACACTGCCGACCCTAGACTTGAACATTATATAAACATGATATAAGATACATATTTAAGGTAGTCAACTAACATTATCATTGAAGAGCAATTAACAGAATATAGTATTTTTGAATGACCATCAGCTAAATGAATCAAATGATATAGTGATCAAAGCCAATCACGGATAATACACGATGGCAAGAATCAACTTAGCGGCACTTCAAAACAGTCGATAGCTATTGGAAACAAGAAGCTAGGTTAATCAACTGCCGCAACAGGAACAATCAATAACAAAAACATCACTAACAGAACTCTACTCCATCGTTCATCAAAACAATCATAACCATCGATAAGTACTAATCGAAAGGTGTAGAGGCGAAATTGGGCTTTCGAAATATCTTGTCCTACGTCTCTTAGGAGCCGAAAACTTAAGAAAAGTAGGGTCAACCAGCCATGGCAGCAAGAGGGAACAAGGCAGGAGGCGAAAAGGGAATCAACGCTGCAATTTCAGGAGCCAAACCTCTCATCTGCATTATACCGAACACCTGCTGGAACTAGCACACGAACCAAATCGGGCAAGGAGGGGGCAGGCACGGTGTTGCAGCAAAGAAAGAAGTTGAAGACCTAGCAAGACCAGAACTCAAGCATCCAACTCGTTGATCCTCACCCGGGAATCCTAGCAAGGCTACGGCAGCAACAAGAGGGGTGTCAATGGGGAGGACAGGGCATGACATAGCTGGGCACAGCATCACTGGGAAGAAAGGGAAAGGGTCGCCGGAAATCAAAGGCAACATAGCCTGGCATCACCAAAAGGTAAGAGGGAAGAGTCGCCCGCAATAGGGCTTGACATCGCCGGGGAAAGATGGAGGAAAGAAGTCGGGATCAGGACATCATACGAAGCTCCAAACAAAGCATCGCTTGGAAAAAAAAGCAGAGGAAAGAACCATCGGGAAACAACCAAGCCGGCAAACAAAGCATCGCCAGAAAACAGGGCAACATCACCGGAAACACGGGAAAGTAAAGATGTCGGAAATAGAGCAAGCACCAAACCGGAATCAAGCAAATCACAGCATCAAAGGCATTGCCGGAAAAACAGAGCTTGGAAACAGGGCAGAGATCGAAACATCTCATGCACACAAACATCCAATCCCGTTCCTAAGATCCTAATCAAAGATTAGGGTAGGAACCCTACCTCTGGATCGCTTCTCCCTCTCTTCTTCTTCTTCTCCGGCCGCAAGCACCGCCGGCGCACGCCTCAGACTCCTCCGGTCGTGGTTGAGTACCACTCCTTAGCCATCGAGCACCGTTGCCGTTGATGTCGTCCTCCTTGCCACGGTCGCCGTCGCCAGACGGGATCCTCCTCCAGCCACCGAACACCGACACCGTACTCTCCTCTCTTCTCCTTCCTCTCTCTTCTCTCTCAGCTGAGCCGCCGCCCCTTATTTTCCCTCTCCACGTGACTTGAAACGGCTACAGTGCCCTTGGTATTAGTGGTTTTAAACAGGTTTTTTTTATATATATACTTATTTACTAAGTTGTCTCCTAACCGTCCGATCGATCAAACTAGATCTTGATAGTTTGATCGCCAGATCCTGTGATCCGGGGCATTCCTAAGGGTTTAATCAAACATAAGTATCATTACAAGGCCGTGTGTGCTACGCGTGTGTGCAACCAACTCCACAAAAGTAATTTACCAAATTAACCCCGGAGCCGCAACAATCAACGAGGATCGCGAAGCAAGGTCAACCGAGCCCAAAGCACAAAATCAGACCCTCGACCCAACGCGGTTGGACCAGGTTGGAGGAACGGGTCCTCACACGAATGGCCTAGCTGAATTAGCCAATAGACAGATCAAGCAAATCCTAGAGAAGACAGTGAGCCCTGACAAAAATGACTGGTCCTTGAAGTTATCAGATGCGTTGTGGGCTTATCGCACTGCCTACAAGACTATCTTGGGGATGTCCCTGTTTCACCTAGTCTATGGAAAACCATGCCATCTTCTAGTAGAATTAGAACATAAGGCATATTAGGCTATTAAGTCACTGAATTTTACTTTGGATGCTGCAGGTCAATAATGGAAACTCCAGCTATCTGAGCTGGAAGAACTCCGGAATGATGGTTATCAGAGTTCCGAGATATTCAATGCAAAAACAAAGGCCTACCGTGACAAGCGAATCCTGAGAAAAATGTCTCAAGAAGGGTAGCAAGTCTAACTATATGACGCGCGACTACACTTACATCCTCGGAAGCTGCGATCACGCTGGACCGCCCCCTTAACAGTTACTAGAATATTTGAGAATGGGGTTGTAGAGGTTGAAGACCAGAAGGATGGGAGGCTATTCAAGGTCAATGGACAGTGGTTGAAGCCTATTTCAGAGAAGGATGCTCCTGATGAGCATCGTGTTCCTCGCGTAGACCCTGTCTAGGAAGGATGACCTTTCTTCTGTCTATCATTTTCCCTTTTCATTAGGATAGGTTGTTTTAGGTCGTTTGCTATCTTATTTCTTAGGATGTTTGGACCACCGTCTACCTTGCTTGAGAGCTTCGACCACTATTTTGGATATGAGAAATTCGGCCACCCTGAGGAACCTTGGGCAGGAATACAGCTATTTTTTCAGGTGGCATCGTTTCTATATCAATTTATAATTCTTATCTATTCTATTTAAGATTTAAACATGCACCCTGTTTTATTCTATTGCCATGTTTAGCACACATTGAGGACAATGTGAATTTCAGGTTGGGGGGTGCAGGTATACATGACCTTATGCATGCTATTTTGTGGGTTTATTAGTGTTCAATTGAGCATGTCAGTATAAATTATAGATGAGCTGAAATTTTTATGCTTATTATGCGTGTTGCTTTCACATGGATTGACTGATACATGGTTGCATGTGTGATAACCTGAAGCTAAAACATCATGTGATTAACACACGAACACTTTATGTGCAGTGGCAATTATACTCACCAGAGGAATAAGCATGTTATTGTTAACCTGGACCATGATTTCAACTTTAGCTAGTATGTGAGTATTGCATGCACAAAAAAACAAAAAAAAATATAGTGAGCTTCTGGAGCTTGATTCGTAGCCGCTAGATCTAATTCTTGAGCCCGATGAGTGTTTTACATTTAGTGGCCTAAAGTCGTCTGGTTTAGGAGTCATTGGCTTGAGGTCATTACATAGATCCAGTTGTAGCTTAATGTATCAAGTTATGCCTAAATAACTATTAATTGATCTACTGAGTAACCGGATCTTCTTGCCTCAGGAAGCAAGGAGCTCACGTAAAAAGGTAGAACCACTGATAACTAAAAGAAGAAGAAGAAAAGGCATGTTGTAGTTAAAGGGTGAAGGTTGGATGATTGGTCAGGAAGATATTAGTGTGTTTGAACTAATGGTGGGTAGAAGTTGCTTCTGTACGAAACATTTAATTGTCACATCACATGTGTTTATGTGGATGGTGATTAGCATGCTTGAAGTGTAGAAGTTAATTTCATATGTTGGTAGTATATGCATGAGTATAAGAAGTTTTCATGCTCTATACTATATAAAACTCTATTGACCTTATAAGGTATAACTCTAATCATGCATGTCTACAACCTTCAACCGTTGGTGTGCTTAATTATATTTTTATACGCTTTGAATTTTTAGAGACTAGTAATAAGCTGGTTGGGGGGTGTGATGAGTGTATGAAAGTACACTCTGAACAGTCTTATAACCATTTCAATTGCTGGATTATTATCCTTAATCGACATCTTTATTACTATCTTTATATTTATATGTTGCTTTACATAGTTTTTTTAATAATGCAGGAAATTAGAGCTAAAAGAAGCTGAAAAGATTACGTGGGTCAACTTGGAAGATTAAACTGTACTTGCTCATGAAGAACCAGATGATGTGTCATATTTGACAGAGAGCCATGTTTTACAAGATCGATCTTCTCCCTTGAAATGATCGATCATCTTCGCAGCTGAGAAAATTGAGAAAATAGACGATGGAAATTGTCACGCTCCGCCCCGGGATATACCCACCCCGACCACGGGACGCAAGGAAAACCTATTCTACACTAACACAACATAATCAACTTGCTCTCAACCATCACAAACTAAACCATAATAACTTCACTACATTCACCCTGACAGATAATCAAGCTATGATAGACTACATTATTCCAAACTTTCAGGATCAATCACATAAATTCCAATACTCCAATACATAATTCAAATAATTAATTACAATATCCTGATTCCGAATACATGAATCAAATTATTACTCAAATCTCATAATCCCAATATCACTACAACTCTCAAATGAATGTAATGAAATAAAATAAATGAATTTAATGCCGAATCCTCCAATGTTCTCAAACTCGGGCGTCATCACCTGAAGAACCTGTAAAAGTAGGGGTGAGCAAAAAGTCCAGTAGGAGACTAACTAACGACATACAAGAAACTAACTAATAACCAACCTAAATAAGCAATGTAATCTGGTGCCTAAGTCTTAGCTCAAGGGAAGTCACAACCTAAGCCCAAGCTCGCAATCGACCCATCGCTCTCCACCACGGCCCGGGCGACTAACCTACCAACCGTGGGCACAGCTCGCTCTCCACCACAGTCCGGGACATTACCCTGCCAACTGTGGGCACAGCTAGACTGGCGTCGACCAATAGACATTAGGCTACCTCCCAATAGCCACTAAGACTAAGGTTCCAAGGAATCCACCAATCCTCGATCAATAACAATTTTAATTTAATAATCATTCTCCAAAAACCCCGATCGATCACGGGGACCACGTCCACCCGTCACCTCGATCGCAAGGTCCTAGACCCGACCCCGGCCTAGACCCATGTCATGAACACTCGTAGAAATTCTACATTATGCCTTGCGATGTCACAACGAAGAACTATAGTATATCAAAGCAACGACACATGTCTACATACTAATAACAGTTCAACATACCATTACTTGCCCATAACAATTAATGCAAGGGAACAACTCAAGTAAACAACATAACCTTTGCACCATACCAAGCACCTATTATAACCAGCATCACCACAATTATTTATACACTTCACAAAGTACATCCAAGAATTCAAAATTCATTGCATAATAACAATCAAAGCAATTCATGCATCCGGGTGGCCCACCTCAATATCAATAAGCAGTTATCATACAAAAATCACATCTTGCAACATCCTGGTCAGCCATAAATTTTCATCCATGCATTGACCATATAGTGATTACAATTTAAACAAGTAACTTGTGTAGTCACCCTATAAATATAATTGATATATAACCAACATAGGATTACCACCATGAGCAAGACATGAGATATATTCGTCTACACATCATCCATGATTTAGGGTAGTTATATAGTCAGTTTTATGCATGTATTTGAATAGTCCACCTACCTCAAACAGCAGATAAACAAGCTAAAGCAACTCCCACAGCCACAAGTCCCAAGCAACTATCACATCTCAGCTTCCTCTGTTAACAATACACAAAACATCCTATTCAATTATACACCAACCCAACAGATCCAAGATCAAACCATAATATGTACATGCCTCCACCACTAGGGTCAGACCTCTCACAATAATCCAAATAAGATAGGAATCATATAATCAACCTATCCTGTTCATGCAAATAGAAACAGGACAGCACCCTTAAACTCATTGCTTAAGTGAAACTAGATAGATCTTGACCAATCAAAGCCAACTATAGAAAACAGAGACGGAAATAAGGAAAACCCCAAGCTATTGCGGCCAAGAAACAATTCCTCAAACACCTTACATGCATGCTCAGGAGACGGCTACTATCCAAAAGAAAAATTGAAACATCAAGCATCCAATGCCACACAACCATCCGATTTAAATGTAAACAAGAACAAAATCCAACCGGCTCACGGAAGTATGAAATCTAGAAACTTTCAAAGATTAGAATTAAGGAAGGACTAGCAACCAAATCCCCCACTCTTGACCTATGTTTCCCTAATCAATACCCAGTTGCAAACCAAACCATACACAGTTCGAGAAAAAGAATAGGAGGATCCCACCCAGCCATCGTTACTGCGGCACAGAACAAAACACAAACACCTAACGTGCATACCAGAAGACCACCAATAAATACACAATGATCTCGGCGGCGTCCGTCATGGGCGTCGAGCGCCGCTCTCTCTCTCTCTCTCTCTCTCTCTCTCTCTCTCTCTCTCTCTCTTTGGTTCGGCGGCTGGAGAAAGATCCGAAGAAGGGGTTTAGGTTAACCCTTAGGTTATAAGATTCCTAGTTATAAGTATTAGGTCTTATTAATGAGGACTTTGCTAAAAACCCCGTTCGAGAGTGTCATTTGCACATAAGTCCTCAATTTGTATATGGGTTCTCACAGAAATGATCGATCTTCTCCTTTAAAATGATCGATCATCCTCGGGGCGTGACACTTCTACAGGATGAAATGATCGATCATCTTCCCCTATGATGCTCGATCATTATATAGCAGTTAAGCAAAATCAAGGGTGCAGATCTAATCGAGTTGAAGACCTTTGGAGCCTATAAATATGAAACTTAGGGTTATTCAAGGGGGACTTCTTAGAGCTTTTTGGGGGACTTTTCTGAAGGAAGAAGAAGACCAGTCCACCATCCCACGGACGAGTAATATTCAGACATGGCGGATGGATGACTGAGCAAGGATGATGATTTCTTTCTCTATCATTGGTTCATGTTCACTACAAGAAAATCATCTTTCTGTGACAAGGTTTCAATGACAATGAGAAAACTTGTCACTAAACATATGTATTTAGTGACACTTTCATTTGTTGTCACCCATAGCTGGTTGTCATCTAATAATCTATGACAAGTGATTGGCGTTGTCACATATTAGTGACGGTTTAGTTACAAATTCTATTCGTTGTCACTGACATTTGTCACTGTAAATGATATCAATAAGTTCGGAAAAACATATTTTTGTATTTGTGACGAGAATATATTAGATGACACTAATTTTTGTTAGTGACAATTGATTGTTGCCACTAAAGTTGTTTAGTGACAACATATAGTTGTCACTAATCGGTCATCATCATTTTCTCTCTTCTATAGCAGATCTCACCCATCTATATGAAATTGAACAGAAAATCAAGGTACTCTAAGTACTCTAACAAATATGCATATTGAATATTGTTTATTTTTGAGTCCACCAACCACTTTCATTTTTATTTCTGTGGAGTGTGATTGTCGTATATAGATCTCGAGTTGAAGCTCGGCTCGCGAGCTTTCAATCTGAACCGAATAGTTATCAAGTTTGAGCTTGTTTTTAATTCGAGTCCTATTTATGGGTTCGAGCTCGGCTCGAGCTCAAGGCATAATGATGCAAGCCCAAGTCCAGATCCAGACCTGGCTGAGTCCGATCCGAAGAGACTCCCTAGGCGATCCGGTCGCGTTCGAACTCCGTCTGTTCGACTCAGATGGGCATAAGTTTCGACCCCGATGTCCGATCGGGGCGTGCGACCAGCCGTTTCGACCGGCTCGACGAGCCAGACGAGATTCATCGGAGATCTCAGATCTCTCCAAGACCTCTCTCCATGACCTGGGATTTCAAATCTCCGGATTCCTTTTCCTTATGATCTAAATTTTCGCTTTTGTATAAAACTTTCCTTTTTAGGCAAGTTATCGGGCTTTCTATTTATTTTTAGCATGTTTTCCTATTTCTAGCTAGTTTTTCTTCTTCCGTAATTCTGGATTGCCTCATTAGTTATTGGGTAATTCATGCTTTGAGTCTGTGTAAGTTGGTCTCTCCTTATCCTATAAAAGGAGTTTTAGGTTTATGATGCAGGACAAAGCCCGGACCTGACCGAGTCCGATCCGAAGCAGCTCCCGAGGCGATCCGAACGCGTTCGGACTCCCTCCGTCCGACTCAGATCTCCGGGCTACCCCGACCGTCGGAGAAACATAACTTTCGATCCGGGTGTTTGATCGGGGCGTGTGACAAGTCGAAACGACCGGCTCGACGAGCCCGTCAAGAATCATCGGAGATCGAAGATCTCTCCATGACCTTGACATCCGAATCTTCAAAATTCCTTTTCGTTTGGCTTAAAATTCAGTTTTTGTGAAAAACTTTCCTTTTTAGGCAGTTTGTTCGGGTCCTTTCTATTTTTGGCAAATTTCTTATTTCTAGTAGGTTTTCTCCACTTGGAATTCCGAATTTAGTACTTGGATTAGGATAATGATGTTTGAGTCCATGTTTGAGTTGCTCTGGTCTTTCCTTAGGGTTTGTAAATGGAGTTTTTTGATGATTAATGAAAGTTAGGGTTTTTGGTTTCTCCCTTTGAGAAATCTGGTCATATAAGGGGGTCACTTACAATCAATTTTAACGAGCTAAAATCCAAATAATAATAAATAAAAAGTTGTTAACTCTTTTAGAAACATGAAAATAAAATAAAAAGTTATTAATCCACTTTCATTAAGTTGTTAATTCTTTTAGAAACATGGAGAGCCTCTCTTAAAAAAAATGAAAATAAAATAAAATATCATAATAATAATAAATAAAAAGTTTTTATATTTAGAGAGTTTATTCCCTAAGCCAGCCGTCCCTCATTTCCACCTTCTCCCGTCTCTTTCCTTCGCCCAACCCCACACAGACCCCACGCCTCTCTACCGCGTGATCGATCCAGATTCCGGCGGCGTGCTCCGGCGATCTCGAGTTTCCGGCGTCCTTGATTCTCCCAACGTCCCCTATACGGTAAGGTCTCGTCTTCATCTTTCGTGGTTTTCATCTCTCTCTTGATCTCTCGATCTCTTACTCCATCTCTCTCTTGATCTCTCAATCTCTTACTCTCCCCTTTTTATTCTCCGGCTAGCCTACCATTGATTCTCCCAACGTCCCCTCACGGTCGTCGGGGTGTTTGAAGACGAACGGAGCTTCTGTTTAGAAGCTCTTGAGGGGTGGCTCCGTCGCCGCTGGATTAATTGGATCATCTTCGTGATATTTCTATACAAGGTACTTGGATTTTTTTTCCCTCTGCCATCTTGATTTTGGGTTTTTTCTTGGTAATATGCATTTGGGTTGAAACTATCCTTGACAATAGAAGTTTGTTAGTTTAGAATAACCACGGGAATGCATACTAAGAGGACATTGCTTACCTTGATTTCTCTTCGTAGTTGATGGTTTCTATCTAGTAACTATTATCTTTTCTTATTCTGATGCTAAAGTGCTTAGCTTACCTCTATTGTATTTGCTAATGAATATCAGTTTTATCTTTTCTGTCTGCCCTCGATTCTTCTTAGCTAGAGAACATAACATTTTATATAATTTGTGGATTATCCGTCGTGAATAATTTTAAGGTTCGAGTTTGTATTGGCTATAGGGCTACATGTGTAACAAAGTTCACCACTTGCTTTCAGATGGTACTTTTGGCTCGCTGGCTCTTTGTTAGTCTAGAGATATGGTGAGAACTGATAGCAAAGACTGAAGCTGACTGATGATAGGTTTAATTTCACCAGTAGCTTAGTAATTGAAATGCTTATGGTGTGTGTGTCTATACTGGAACAACAGGTGCCTGATGAGTCACTAAATATTCATACTTAAACCCCTTAATTTACCTTTATTAGTTCGAAAGTGTTTGTATTTGATAGTTTGTTAATTGATTTCAGGTTTAATGAAGATTCAAGTTAGAAAATACAGAAAAGGAGTAATATGTGAAAATTACGCTGCTCCGCTCTCAGTTTGAAAAGAATTCACTAAATTATCCAGATAAATCCTAAATTCTTGAAATTTGGAGGACTTATAGAAGACGTCAATATGAACACCTTTCATGTTGGACACGTTGCGAGATTCGGGACACATTAATAGCAGTTTTCAAGAATATGAAGATAAACAGATGCTGGGAGACTAGTCTGTCGACGCTCAGGAGAATATTCATCAAATATTCCACATAAATTAAAATAATGTAAATTCTTCGGGACAGGACAGCAGACTTCCTAATGTACATCTTTCATGTTGCGAACATTTCCAAATTCCGGACGTGTTGAACCCAAGTCGCGACTTGAAGAGACTGTCAGACTTAAACTAGGAAATCCGAGTTGCACTTGAGGTCCAACTCAAACCAAAACCCTAATTCCGGGAATACACCTATAAGAAGGTCTTTGCTGGCCGAAAATTGGAGGTCCCCATATAGAGAAAAGAGAGAACTAGGGTTTGGAGGATTCTATAGAGAAGATGGAGCTACAACGTGGATCCCAATCGTTCTTCATCGAATCTAAGGCTTCCATCACAAAGATGAGTAGCTAATTCTGTACTTAGGGATCTCATGAAGCTTTAGTAGATTTTCTTTGTATTTTCTAGTTTGATTCTTGTTATCTTTTCAAAGACATGATCCTATGAATATAGTTTTATTTTATAAAGAGTTGAGGGAACAGAGTTCCTTGACGTACATTCAGACCTACTTGATTGTTGTGCTTGATGGTAGAGATTCGTAGGATGGTTTTCTTGTTGCTTTTGTGTATGCCTTTGAGATAATCTACGCTAGATGAAGATAGGTTGTACTCAGATTAAGTTCGAAGAAAATCTATGCTAAGTTTAGATAGGTTATGCCTTAGGGAAGTAATCACATTATTTTAGGAATTCATATAAGCTTAAGAAGCTATAAATCCATAATGTCGAGATAAGAAAACAAGAGGATAACTAGAGAATACAGGAAGTGAAACTAAAGTGGATTGAGTAATCCCTAGGTTTTCTCTCATTAATCTATTCCAATTTCGCTAATCGCTTTCTTAATTAGTTTTAATTAATCCGTTTCTAAAATCCAAATCAATCCTTTCCGCTTAGGTTTAGAATTCTGAGATTTAATTCTGGTTTCTCCTTCGTAATCAAAGTTTTCCTTGAGGACCGACCCCGTATTTCACCATTATTCTATCTTATTAATTTAGTGTTGAAACAAAGGTTTACAAATTTCTAAATTGCGTTTTGCATCCGTTTTAACGACGACGTTTGTGAGCGATCAATTTTTGGCGCCGTTGCCGGGAATCTTTTGATTTACAACGAAGTATCGATTTAATTTTCTCTGAATTTGTTTTTTTCTGAGCGTAGTTAGATTTTTATTTTTCTTTACTTTATTTTACATTTTTTAGGATTTTTCTGACAATTTTCTGGAATTTTTGCAGCATTGGAACGGATTTTTCTTGAAGAAAAACACAACTCGCCAGGCACCTGGAGCGACCAGTTGGACTTGAATCCGATCGATCGGATTTCACCATCTGCTTTGAAGTGGCCTTCGAGTGAAGGAGTTGCGGTCTGGAGCGACCGATCGGACTGGAAACCGACCGATCGGAACTGCACAGTCAGCCAAACCTTTTTGCTTCAAACCTTTTCGTTTCAATTGTTGTTTGCCGGGTTTTGTCCTCTCCTCCGAATCTTCTATTTTGTTTTTCTCTTTTTATGTGATCTTGCATGCAAGGCAGGCGATCCCTACATAATCCGTTGGAACCTTTGGATCTAGAAATAAAGGCCACACTTCGAGCAGCTAGAACCTTAGGACAAAAATCTCTAAGTAATTATCAGGAAGCCATAAGCAACTTGCAATCCTTAATGGCTGAACACGAGGAACATGTCATTGACCCTAATGATAATATGGGTAGTGGTGGAAATGATAACAATAATAGAGAAGTCTCAATTTGGAATCACTTCCTACCTGGACCTTATACCTATGCTTCTTGTATCAGCCCACCTACCATCAATGCTACACATTATGAGATTAAGCCTAACTGGGTTACAGCCTTACCTTCTTTCTATGGGCGTGAGAATGAGGATCCCTATAAACACATTGCTAGCTTTCTTGAAATCCTTTCTATGTTCAAACTTCAGCATTTTAATGATGATGCCTTTGGACTCAAGCTTTTCCCTTTTTCTTTGAAAGACAAGGCTAAACATTGGCTTCAAACCTTAGCTCCAAATTCGATTTCCACATGGGATCGACTTCAGGATGCTTTCCTTAAAAAATATTTCCCTATCATTAAAACTCAAAATTATCGAACCATGATTATTTCTTTTAAGCAAAATGAAGATGAGAGGTTTCATGAAACTTGGGAAAGATTTAAGGATCTTCTTAGAGAGTGCCCCCATCATTATGTTGTATCTTCAAGGCTCTAAACCAGGTAATTGACATGATTGGAAGTCTAAGCAGAGTTTGTCTGCTTATTGGCTTTATATTATTCTTGATCCAAATACTCTCTTCTGATTAGTCCTGCTGCAGTTCACCTGGTTTCTTTATGAGACACCAGGGCCCTGCCAGCACTAACATTAGCCACTTGGTATTTCGCATAGCATGTTCTGCCAACACCTGGAGGAACCGTGGGCACTATGTCGACCTTTGGTGGCGTCCAAATCAAACCCGTGGTGTTGTGTGGCTGGACAGGCCTCCAACTGATCACCCATGGCCTTCTAATAAGTTATCAATTGCTTAAGTTTAATATAGTCTCTTGACAATGTTTCTATAAGAGAGTAAGCTTGAAATTGATTGCAGTTGTTTTTGCAGTTGTTTTTTTTTTGTTTTCTTGTCTTTTTTGCCCTTTAATGAGTTTAGGCCTCAGACATTTGCTTAGGGGGTTTTGAGTCAGATATCTATAGTACCAATGCATCCTGTATATTTTGCTAAAATATGTAGTTTAATTTTTCGAGATAGTAGTCCTAAGAAGAAGAGCTATCAGTGCTATATTATCACCATCTGCTATCAATGATACGTTTTTGTTAGTTGAGATTATCTTTCTTTTTTTCATTGTTATGACTTTTGTTTTGCTATGAAAACTATTACGAAAAATGCTTCACAAGAATTGGATGAAAATAAAAAATCGGTCAAGTTGGGAATATATAAACGGAGTTGATTCTTTTCTCCAATTTGCATTCAAATCAGTAAGGGTCGGCGATAGAATTCGGTGCCCCTGCAATAAATGTAGGAATTGTGTCTTCAATCGCCGATACGATGTTAGAGCTCACTTATTCAATAATGGAATTCTAGAGAGCTACGATACATGGGATCTTCATGGAGAAACATTGACAAATGCATACGAACCATCTGGTTTGGATTCTGCTAATGATAATGATGGGGCAAATGATGCCGCTGATGATGACTTTGTTAGAATGATTTATGATACATGTGGCATTACAAATACTTCTGAAGATCCAAATTCGGAGGCCTTCAAGTTTTATCAATTGCTCGAAGATGCCAAGGTGGAACTATATCCGGGTTGCACGCTAACTAAGTTGGCGTTTGTTGTGAAGTACTGCACTTGAAGACTCTAAATAATTGGACCAACAAATCAATGGATTCACTGTTGCAATTTATAAAAGAGCTTGTTCCAAAAGATGCTTTGATCCCTGGATCTTTTTGTGAGGCAAGAAAGATTGTTCGTGATTTGGGTCAGGATTATACAAAAATAGATGCATGTAGGAATGATTGCATTCTATATTGGCGGGAGCATCATGATGCACAGTCATGTCCTATGTGTAGACTTTCAAGATGGAAAGTCAAACGAGGTAGGGGTAGAATCCCACACAAGGTTTTGAGGCACTTTCCCCTAAAGCCAAGACTACAAAAGCTATTCATGTCCAAAATTACTGCTAAGGATATGAGATGGCACAAGGAGCAACGTGTTGATGATGGTGTTTTGAGACATCCAGCTGACTCTGTTGCATGGAAATCATTTGATGAGGAACATGGTTCATTTGCTGCAGATCTACGGAGTGTTCGCCTTGGCCTTTCAAGTGATGGTTTCCAGCCTTATGGTCTTATGAGCACCTCACATAGTATTTGGCATATAGTTCTGATTCCATACAATCTACCTCCTTGGAGGTGCATGAAACATACCAACTTCATGATGACGCTTCTTATCCCGGGACCCAAGTGCCCAGAAAATGAAATTGATGTATACTTACAACCTTTGATTGAAGAGTTGAAGGAGTTGTGGGAAGTTGGGATCGACACATATGATGCACATGCACAACAGAATTTCAAATTAAGAGCGGCTGTGATGTGGACTATTAATGATTTTCCAACATATGCTAACTTGTCAGGTTGGTCAACCAAAGGAAAATTAGCTTGTCCGTGTTGCCATAAAGACACTTCCTCCATGTCAATTAGGAGCAAGCTATGTTATATGTCTTATCGCCGTTTTTTGAGACTCAATCATCCATGGCGACGAAATAAAAGGTCCTTTGATGGCAAAGTAGAGAAAAGACTTGCACCGAAAGTGTTGTCGGGAGATGATGCTCTTGATCAACTGCAGTCATTGGATGGTGTTATATTCGGCAAGGGTCAAAAAAGAAAGCATAGTGATTCAAACTATGCTTATAATTGGAGGAAGAGGAGTATCTTTTTCAAATTGCCTTATTGGACGACTCATTTATTACGGCATAATCTTGACGTTATGCATATTGAAAGAAATGTCTCAGATAATATATTGTCAACAATCATGAATATCAAGTGGAAAACGAAAGATACAGTAAACAGTCGTTATGATCTTGTAGACATGGGCATCAGGGAAGATCTTCATCCTTATGTTGACAGGAATAAGTTATGGTTGCAAGCTGCATGCTACGCATTGTCGCCTCTTGAGAAAACTATATTTTGTGAGTTCTTAGCAAATCTAAAAGTCCCTGATGGTTTCTCATCAAATATCTCACGATGTGTGAATATTAATGAAAAAAAACTTATCGGTTTGAAGTGCCATGATCACCATATATTGTTGCAACAGATACTTCCACTTGCAATACGTGGAATTTTACCTAAGAATGTATGTGAGCCACTCATTGAGTTGAGTAATTTTTTGAAGAATTTGTGCTCAAAGTCATTGAGAGTCGAGGATTTAGAGAAAATGGAGGATCAGATTCCGATAACTCTATGCAAGCTAGATATGGTGTTTCCACTATCTTTTTTTGACATAATGGTTCACTTACCAGTTCATTTAACTACAGAGGCTAAACTTGCTGGACCGGTACATTATCGATGGATGTACCCAATTGAAAGGTACATTCTTTTTTAGTCAATCGTGTACCATTATGACTTTAGTTGAATATTTTGCTAATTAAGTGTCTTTACTATGTGCTAGGTACTTGCGTACACTTAAATCATATGTACGCAATAAGGCTCGTCCAGAGGGCTCGATTGCAGAAGGTTATCTAGCAGATGAATGCTTAACATTTTGCTCAAGATATCTGCATAGTGTTGAAACGAGATTGAATCGAGTACCAAGAAATGATGATGGACGTGTGGATCACAGTGGTTTGTCTATTTTTGCCAAAAATGGTAATCCGAAAGGAGCATTCAAATCGTGTCGCCTTAATAATGAGGAGTATGACCAAGCTCTTACATATGTGCTTCAAAATTGTGAAGAAGTTTGGCCATTTATAGAGTAATTGAGCTTAAACTGACTTCTTTCAATTTATGAACACAATATACTACACACGTTTTAAGTATTCAACAATATTTTCTCGTAGGGAGCACAAGCGTGAGCTTCAAAGTGAGAGCAACAAAAGTATAGCCGGAAGACACAATATGGAGTTTCCTAATTGGTTGCATAATCGTGTAAGCCTCAAATGTTGTTTTCTATATATGAGACATTACAAATCTAATTGATATACTCAATATCAAATGGAAACAAAACTAAAATAATATTTTTTTGCATAGGTTTCGGATCTTTATGCACGAGGGCTTGCAAGTGACGACCTACTAAATTTGGCTGAGTCCCCTCCATTTGGCTCGTCACTATGCAACATATGTTGTGAATGGATTCAGGTTTCATAAAAGAGACCGAGCAATTGGAAGCATGAGTCAAAATAGTGGTCTTCTTGTACGGGGAGATGATGAAACACCAGAAAAAGAATATTATGGGGTCTTGAAAGATATCATTGAATTGTCATATGTGGAAAGGAACAAAGTCTATCTTTTCAAGTGCCATTGGTGGGATGTAGCTCGACTTGGAAGGGGGTACAAGGTTGATAATTATGGGTATACAAGTGTACATGTTCACGGATCCTTGAGCAGCAATGAACCTTTTGTGTTGGCATCTCAGGCCGAACAAGTATTCTATGTTAAAGACATAAAGGATGTTGATTGGCTTGTTGTTGTGAAAACAAATCCTCGTGATCTCAATGCCAGGCCACTAGAAAATGAGAATAACTCTCATGAAAATGATGAAGAATTGGTGGAGGAGGATGCCTACCAGCAAGATGAGGCTGACATAATTGATATTCAACCTGCTAAATCTGTGGAGAACGAGAACATTAATGTTGTGCTTAGAACAGAAGATGTGGAAGCTAAAAAAGTTGATGGCAATATGGAGGATGCAATGAGATCAACACCCATGAATAACTCTTTTGATGATAATGATATAGATGCTGACGTAGATGATGAATTAAATAATGTTGATAATATTGAATTTAGCTCTGATGATACATTTGATGAGTGAACATTTTATGCATTTTATATATTTTAAATTATTCTTCTGTTCTTTTAAATTCTTCTTTTCTTTTAACATCCTTGGTTAAAGAGGAATCTATATCATTGTTAATTTTAGTAGTATATTTTGTGAATTTTCATTTGCTTGTTTGTTCAGATAGATTGCTACAATTATAGTAGCTTGTTTTTGTCTACATATTATTTACTTGCAGGTAAGAGATTGCACTTGATAGTTCAACAAGCTATGGCACGAACTAGATTTACTAGATTTAAATGACATGGTGGACAACGCCATACTCCGACTATAATTGATGCATCCATCTCTGGACCACGCTCACTGTCGAGGATGATCCTACGTAAAGAAAGGACTCAACAACAAGAAATGCCTCAACATGAGCTCCATATTCAAACAACCCCTCAACTACTTGTCCACAAGGATCAAGCCATTCAAGTGGCAATCATAGCAATGCAGGTAAAATGTCTAATCATGACCTTAAAGTACTTAGCACACACTATGTTTTCATATGTAATAATTATTCTTTATGAAGCATCTAATTGTACTCCAAATCACCATGGGAGGGGAAAGTATAAATGCTTGAAAGTTGATATGAAAACAAAGACTGGAGGAAAAATTAAAGTTGATATTCCAGATGATATACAACGAGCCGTAGGAGAAAATGCAAGAGATATTGTTAACTACTGTGGATTTGTTGTTCGGATCGCTGCTCCATTACAAGAGAAAACTTGGACAAAAATTTCAAAGGTTGCAGGTCAACAAATGGTGAAAAAGGTTTAGGTTTGTAGACATATATATAATTGTTGTTAGTCGATGTAGTTGTTTAAATTAGTAGTTGAATTTTTATTTCGTATCGAATATGTATAATTGTTGTAGAGATTTTCTGTGTACATATTTCCTGTAATATAAATATAAATGAGACTTTGTCAAAAAAATTTTGAAAACATGTTTAGTTGAACTTTTATTTCGTATCAAATATGTATAATTGTTGTTAGTTGATGTAGTTGTTTAAATTAGTAGTTGAATTTTTATTTTGTATCGAATATATATCATGCGCTAGGCGAAATTGTTGTACAGATTTCCTGTGATATAAATATAAAGGAGACTCTGTCGAATTTTTTAAAAAAACAGGTTTAGTTGAACTTTTATTTCGTATCGAATATGTATAATTGTTGTTAGTTAGTGTAGTTGTTTAAATTAGTAGTTGAATTTTTATTTTGTATCAAATATTTATATTGCGCTAGGCGAAATTGTTGTATAGATTTCCTGTGAAATAAATATAAAAGAGACTCTGTCGAATTTTTTTAAAAAACAGCATTAGTTGTTGAACTCAATTTTAAATATTTACTTTAATCTTTTTTTTCAGGAAAAGTTCAAAGTGGATATGAAAAATCAACATCGTTTTGAGGCATTCATTATAGCCACATTACAACGTCTCGATAGAACTTGGAAAAGTAGATTACATATGGTGTATAAGAAGTTCAAAACTGATGAAGAAAGATTGAGAAATCTTCCTCAGGATGTTAAACCTGAAGATTTGGCATTTCTTATTGATTACTTTGGTTCTGATGAGTTTCAGGTAATGCTTAACCTTTTGTTTTAAGTTATGCATTATTCTCTAATATTTTAAATACTAAATTAATTATGTGCATAATATGATTTCTCAAATAATACAGAAAGTTAGCAAACGTAATACTGAGAATAGATCAAAACTAGTTGTGAAGCACACATGTGAAACTAGATCTTATGCAGACGTGGAGGAATCAATAGTAAGATATATGATTTTTGCTTATTTTTTTAGGGATTATATCCAAATATATATTTTTTGCTTATTTGTTTGGTGTGAACTGAATATAATAGAGAGATCCTATCACTGGGGAGAAGCCTAGAGCTGATGAAGTATGGTTAAAACAACATACTAAGAAAAACAAAGAAGGAGAAGTGATATGGTCTGACATAAAATCCCAAGAGATTCATGTAAGTACACAATTATAAACCTTACTTGATCTTATTTCTATCGCTCAACATTGTAATTACGGTAATTGTTTATTTTAGGGAAAACCCAAAGATATTGTCTGTGAGCAGACACAACTTGAAAGTGACCAGCAAATGAATGATGATGAAATTCTTTTGCACGTTCTTGGTGAGAAATCTAGGTACTTTCGTGGAAAAGGTGCCGGGAAAAAAGGCACCAACTAAGAGAGCCAGGGCCCAAGATATGCATGAAGAGATGGAGAAAGTAAGAGTAATGATTGGCATTATGAGAGAAGAAATTCGTGCAGAAGTACGTGTTGAAGTAGTTGATGAAGTATGAGCGGAGCTGGAAAAAACTATGCAATTCGAACTTGAAAAGAGAATGCAAGCTCAGTTTGATAAGATGTTTCAAACACGCATGAGTTCACTTTTTAATACAGCCAGCTCACAATCATCACAGTGATAGGTAAATTTGTAATTGTATATTGTGATAATAGTTGAAGTTATTTTTGATTGTAATATTGATATTTATTTTTCCAAAGTAACATGCTTCATGATATGTTTTTGCAGGATCATCGATTGTTGCTCTTCTGCATTGGGATTGTTTTGCATTGAGATCTTAGAGTCAAATTTACCAGAACTTTTAGCTCTCTTTGACATTTATTAGGAACTATGTAGTGAATTTATTTATCTTTTTTGGACTACTTTTGTTATGAACAATTTGATTAATAGAATTTTATTTGTAATGCTCGTTTTATTTTATATTGAATGTATGTCAATCGATAAGTTCATTAGATCAAAATTATATGTACAATATAACATGTAGCTAGTTTATGATTTGTGGCAATGAAGATTGTCAATAACCTTCAGTTGTGATAACAATTATTGTCACTAACAAATGTAATTGTGACAATAATAATGTTTTGTCACTATTTATGGTTTTTGTGACAATAAGAGTTGTCATTTTAACTATTTTTGTAACCAACATCACATTTCATTGTTACAATAATTGTTGTCACTAACAAATATCTTTTGTGACAATAATTAATATTGTCGTCGATAATATTATTAGTTACAACACTTGTTGTCACATACTAAAATTAGTGACTCGAATTAGTGTCAACAAATCTAATATATTTTCTCACTAAATCCTTACCAGTGACGAGAGAAAAATAGTCACAGAAAGAATTAATGAGTGACAAGAATGTTGTCACTAATATTATCACTAATTCACACCCCATCCGATTTAGAACGAGTCATAGTGATAAGTGTATATACTATAGTGACACTCATAGTTGTCACTAAAATAATAGTTATCAGTGACAAGATACATTTGTCGTCACTAACGTATTAGCAACGGCCACACAAGCTACAACAGTTGTTGTCACTACTGTCGTCATTAAAGCATCTTCAGTGACGAGAACCATATTTACAGTGACACAAAGTGTTGTCACTAAACATCCTTTTTCTTCTAATGGTTTTAATCTTCAATGTTTAAACTTTATATATGTATTTGATCTTCATATATTGTTATGTGGTTGAACATTATGATAACTTTAGTCATGCTTTTGTTATGATATTGTGATATTATGAGTGCATGAAAGTGCACTCTGAACATGACAAAGAGCAGCTCATTTGCTGAGTTTTCATAATTAATATAGACGATTTCGTCAGTATATGTTGCTTCACAAAGTTATTTGTATTATGCAGGAAATTGAAGCAAAGATGGGTCTTTAACGCAAAAACTATACCTTTTCAGCATGAACTAGATGATGTGCCATGCATGGTTGGAAAGCTCATGAAGTCTAGTTTCTGGAGAATTTTACGGTTCGTGATTTCGTGTTTTCTAGAGGAAGTTATGGCAATATTAGTATCGATGACGCAGTCTGGATGGCAAAACAGTAAATACTCAGGAAAGACGGATCGATCATGTTCCCCAGAAGGATTGATCCTTTTATGCAGACAGACCTGACAGAACACACACTTTTCGGATGATCACAGAAGGATCGATCCTCCTTTGACTCGAGAATATTGAGGAGAAGGATCCATCCTACTATCCCTCCAACTGAGAAGGATCGATCCAACTATCCCTCCAACTGAGAAGGATCCATCCTACTATCCCCCCAACTGAGAAGGATCGATCCTACTATCCATCCTACTGAGAAGGATCGATCCTACTATCCATCCTACTGAGAAGGATCGATCCTACACCTAAGGAAGGATCGATCTTCCTCGGGCGCAGCCAGAAATTGAAGATGTTGATTTCAAAGGATTGATCATACACTTAAGGAAGGATCGATCTTACTAGGGCGGATCTGAATACGAGCCATCAGATTTAATCTAAAGGCTGAAATAAAAGCTAGGGTTTCATGTCCTTATATAAGGGGAGTTCTTGGACGTTTTTAGGGGACTTTTTTAGGCTCTTTTCGGGATGTTTTCAAAAGGAAGAAGATGGAGACATCTCCATCTATGGCCGACTAAGCCGCGGACATGGCGGACGAATGATCTAGCGAGGATTAGGATTTCTTCTTCATCATGGTTCATAGATTTTCATCTTTATTGTTTAAACTCTATTTATGTAATGGATCTTTACAGATTTCTTTGTGGTTAAACATTATTATAAATCCAGTCATTCTTCTTTTATGATATTGTGATCCCATAGTTATTTCTTTTGATTCTCCTACCGAGTCTCGCGAAACCTTTGCTATGCATTGCCCGTAGTGACAGCTGGTATTGCGTATTCTTAGAGATCTGATAAGACAAGGTTGGGGCTCTATCCCGAGAAATCTTTGCTATGTGTTGCCTGTAGTGACAGCCGGTATCGTGTATTCTTAGGATCTGGTAAGACGGAGTTAGGGTTACAACGTGAAGAACCAAACATAGAAAGAGACATTTATATTTTATCAGATTCATAATTCTATATCTACCGGTTAAGGTGATTGGGAAGTGAATCCCTTAACCGAGTATTTTATGAACTGTTGGTAGAAGAAGAACCTAAATCCGAGTGAAGTGATTCCTGAAGCCTACCCTTATCAAAATCCTGATATCTTTAGTTAACGTTACATGATAATTAAATCCTTTGATCTAATTTAGTTAATTCTTAATTTCTCATTTGTTTTCAATTCATTGTTATTTGTATTTTCGATATTTTCTGCTTGTCTCTCTGTGGGTTCGACCTCTCTTATGTTGTACTGCACCGCGACCGCTGTGCGTGACACATTTGAGTGACATCATGATCCCATAATTATCTCTTGTGTTTTCCTACCTACTCTCGTGAAACTTTTGCTATGCATTGCTCGTATGACAGCTGGTATTGCATATTCTTAGGGATATGGTAAGACAAGGTTAGGGCTTTATCCCGTGAAATCTCTGCTGCATGTTGCCTGTAATGACAACCGGCATCGTGTATTCTTAGGTTCTGGTAGGACGGAGTTAGGGCTACAACGAGAAGAACCAATCATAAATAGAGACTTTTATATTTTATCAGATTTATAATTCTATATCTTCCAGTCGAGATGATTGGGATGTCAATCCCTCAACTGAGTATCATATGTATCCTTGATAGAAGAAGAACCCATGTCTGAGTGAAGGATTTCTGAAGCCTATCCTAAACCAAATTCTGATTTCATTCGTTAACATTATTTTACGGTTACATCTTCGATCAAACTTTCTTAACTTCTAGGTTCTTTATTGTTTTTGATACAATGTTATCTGTGTTTTTGGATCCTTTCTGCTTGTTTCCCTGTGGGATCGACCTCTTATGTTGTATTGCACTGTGCGAGACACATTTGAGTGACATCATCGGGCAGCTTGGATCTAACTCTTGGACCGCGGCTGGGTAGTGATAAGTCACTAAATATTCATACTTAAACCCCTTAATTTACATTTGTTAGCCCGAGAGTGGTTGTATTTGATAGTTTGTTAATTGATTTCAGGTTTAATAAAGATTCAAATCAGAAAATACAGAAAAAGACTAATATTTGGAAATTACGCTGCTCCATTGGCTGTTTGAAAAGAATTCACCAAATTCTCCAGATAAATCCTAAATTCCTGAAATTTAGAGGACGTATAGAAGACTTCAAGATGAACCACTTTTATGTTAGACACTTTGCGAGATTCTGGACACATTAATAGCAGTTTTCAAGAATATGAAGATAAACAGATGCTGGATGACTGGTCTGTCGCCGCTCAGGAGAATATTCGTCAAATATTGTAGATAAGTCTAAATAATGTCAATTTTTCGGAAAAGGACTGAAGACTTCCTAATCTACATCTTTTATGTTGAACACATTTCCAAACTCCAGACGGGTTGAACCCAGTCGCGACCGAAAGAGGCTGTCAGCACTACAAGAAAAATCACTTATTGTGACCAAAACAATTGCGACCAATATATATTGGTCGCTACTGGTATATTATTATTGACCACAATCACTCTGGTCTCAATAAGCTATAAGATAACTGTTTAGTAGCGACCAATATATATTGGTCAAAATAGACTGTTGAAATCGGGAATTTTGGATGGTGATTTAAACTTTAAGTCGTTGTTACGACCATTTATTTGGTCGTTAAAATTAATCCAATCTATCTGTGACCACCTGTTTGGTCGGTACAGCTTAACTAGGACTTTTTTGCTATATTAAGTATGCTAATGGCTCTTTTACAAATGCCTAATAGAATAACCCTAATCCCGATCTCTCGTTTCTCTTACTCCCTAGCTCCATCGTCCCAATCGCTTCTCCTTTCCCGTCCTCGTCGCCGAGCCGCTCCGCCCTCACACCCGTCACCTCCGACGCCGGTGCCGCCGGTGCCGTGGTCTCGCTACCCCGGCCAACCCTAATCCAACTCGGAGAGATTCTTCGATCTGGTGATCCCGACCTCGACGCCGAGCCGCTCCGCCCTCAAACCCGTCACCTCCAACGCCGATGACGCCACCGCTGCCGTATTCTGGCCACCCCGACCAACCCTAATCCAACTCGAAGAGATTCTTCGATCTGGTGATCTCTCTCTCTCTCTCTCTCTCTCTCTCTCTCTCTCTCTCTCTCTCTCTCTCTCGATCTCGATCTCTCGTCTCTCGTCTCTCGTCTCTCGATCTCTTATTCTCCCCTCTGTATTCTCCGGCAAGCCTAACATTGTAAAGTGAGCCTGACGGTGTTCGGGGTGTCTGAAGACGAGAGGTGGTACGATTTCATGCTGGTGGCGAAGCTCCTGAGGGGTGGCTCCGTCGCCGCTGGATCAATTGGGTCATCTTCGTGATATCTGTATACAAGGTACTTGGATTTTTGCCCTCCTCTATTTTGATTTCGTGTTTTTTGGTGGTAATCTCTATGCATTTGGGATGAAAGCCTTCAGCATGCTCCCTACATAGAAAGAGAGCAAAGGGATGCTATGCTCTACTCTGCTTTTTAAGAAAGAAAGCCTTCAGCATTCTAAATTTGTTTTCATTTCATTTGTATGTCATCAATTTGTGTTTTTGTTTAGCTTGCAAGTAATCTAATTTTCTTTGGCTATAGATGACTGATTCAAAGTGAGTTGTATTGCTGTCCATGATGATGTATCCCACCTTTGAAGCGTAGTTGGCTTCAAGTTCCTGTTTACAGGGAGAACCTGCTTGGAGCTGCTACATTCCCATGATATGATGGGATGTTACTGAGGCAGTAGCTACTCAATTTCCATGCTATAGTGTTGATGTTTATCATTTTCTGAATTGATTTTGAAGTTTCTGTGTTTTGTCAACTTCTAAGTTTTAAATATCACTTTGCTAGTGTTAGTTTTGATACATCATACTATGTTTAAAGGCATCCAATGCTAGCGATTCTTTTGTCCTACTGAGGTGAAAGGGCAACCTAGCAACTTTAAGATTGATGTATGTCCTTCAACTCTTAAAGTTTTTCCGGTATTCATTTGTAGCTTATAATTTGCAATCATCTTATCCAAGTATGAATCAACTAAAGGCGAAGATTACTACAGGTGGATAAATTTTTACCCGCACCAAGTAGTTCTAGAAACAGCTACTAAGTGACCCGTGTGTGTTTGGCAAGAAATATTTATGGCTGTCTTTATAGCATGATGTAATCATGTTCATTGTGTGCGATTACTATGACATTCAATTTCGTCTGGTCTCAGGATGTTAACATGAACATGCACGTTTGCCCTAGCAGCAAAATATATAGCTTTTATTAGTATTTGTATTGGAACCAAGTTCTAGAGCATATGAGACATTTTTTTGTATTGGTAGCAGTTAGTATGTAGCTGATAGTCTTCGGACTCAATTTTTCAAAGAAATATGAAATAGTGAATTCCAACAAAAAAAAATGTCTTTGTATTCATCAAAGGAATGACAGCTTGGCCTACAATTCTGGATTTTATTTGGAATGGAGTTTGCATGATCCCAGCCAAGATTTAAATATGTAAATAGGGACTGCAATTGAGGTGCTGAATGCTGATTGCCTGATGGTTTCACTAGGAGGTCGCAGTTCGTGAATGCTGTGTGGGAATGGTCTGCTGAAGATGGGGATCAATCTGCAGATCTGTTTTGTTGGCTGAAATTAATTAGCATTTATGTTGGTCTTCTGGCTCAACTAATTACAAAAAAGAACAAAGCAAAACTCAGGTTATGTGTAACCTGTGATCTGCTGGATTTGAAACCTTATTTGATCCTCGTTCTAACCTAGTAGGGTGACGTTTGCAATTACATGAGTAGCTCTCTTGCTGTGTATGATAGCTTATGACATAATTTCATTATTGTGCTTGGGAATAACTGTAGGTAATTTTTTCTAGTTTCTTTGCAGAATGAGTGCAGTTGCATATCTTGCTAGTTATTTGGCTCGAGCAAGGTTTATCTCAACTTCTTTTGCTGCTGCTATGCTCAAAAGGTTAGTTGCTTCAAATTTCTCTTAAAGATCTACCATTATACAGAAATTTCTTATAACTTGAAATCTGGCGACCTTGATTCAGGTTAGCCTCGTGGTGTTTCGAGTACTGCCAAATACATAATGTTCGAGAGAAAGCGATGAACCCTAAACCACATGGACTCTTTTATTCTGGATGTCAGGTGAGTTTTTTTCATTATTATTTAAAATGATAGGTCCATGGGATCCAACTCAAAATTTGGTAATGTTGAGGCTCTTTTTTATTTTTATGCCTAGTCTTTTCCTGAACTAACCCAGGGAAAGGGAGAAATACTGTCAACACCTCTCTGTTTTTTTTAACTCAGGAATAACTTCTGGCCTGATATTTGCATTGCGACATGTACTCATAACACTTTGGAGGAGCTAAACTGTTTGCTGTTTTATAGGCTGTCATGTACATTCTTTGCTTTCGGATGAGATCAATGATGGATATTCCTGAGCTGAAACTGCAGCTCTCTCATATGCCTCTGGAACCCATCTTGTTCCACCACTTAAGTCCTTTGTGTCTTTCTCTATTATACGGTGGTAGTTGGAACTAAAAAAAAAACTGATTTCTGCTGTCTTGGTTTAAAAAATGCGTCATTTTCCTAATCATGTCTTATTCTTTGACTGCATTCCCATGCAGGTCTGCCTGCCTTATATAGTTCAGGAATTCCTGAAACAAGCTAATGCTGCTCACTTGTTCAAGACACCAAAACACTTCCTCTGTGGAGACCTAGGCGAGTCTGAATTCTCAAAGGCTTTTGGAGGAGTGGACAGGTTGGACATGTTCTTTCCATTTGATCCGTGTTTTCTGAAGGAGTCTGACCGGTAGGTTTTCTTGTCTTCTCGACATGAATGACACAGAACTTTGAATGCAACAACTATTGCTAACAGAATCTGTTGTGCATTTAAAACAAATTGAAATCCATTTCAGATGCTCTTTGCATTGAAATTCAAATATGAGTAGATTTTCTAGCTGAGAATAAGATCTTATAGTTTTCTCGAATCTCTCTAATTCTGATTTCCATTCATATTTTTTACAAGTTGTCATGCAATCCAATATTTTTTTTTCTGGTCTAAAAGTCTGTTGTTTTTACATCCTAAATGAGATTGTAAATATGCTCGTTTACAGAAGGTTTATAAGGCCCAACTATGAGTCCTATTTGAAAAGTTGATGCCAATAGAAGGAACTTGATGTTCAGATGACCTATCTCTCGACGTCGTCGGTATTATTTTTTCTATAAGTTATATCTGGTGCTGAAATCTCTCATTTATCTGATGTGTTGTTCTATGGGAAATAATTTCAGGATGGCAAACGTCGAAGCAGCCAGGAATGCAGGAATCAAACATTTATATTGGGAACACTGCAGGTCAACAATGCAGCTATTTGCGGACTGGTTTGGGACGATGAAGCTATGGTTTCCTGCAAGGAAGAAATGACTAGTGGTGTGATGATCCAATTCATGATGTTAAGCTCATCACTTTTGTAATAGAACTTCTATTTTCCATGATGTTTCAACAAATTGAAATATTTCAATTAGCTAATCAGCAAACATTATTTTGGATTGAAACATTCTTTTAGATGAGAAATTGAATTGTGACTTTGAATTAATATGAAGTTTTAGTATATCAAGTTTTCTGGTTTTAAATAGTTTGGTTGATATTGAGCAGATCGTTATAATGACAACATTTTTTGTCATAATTAGTATTTACTTTTAGTAACCAAAAATTACTATTTGCGACCAGAACAGTGGTCACAACAAATAGATATAATGACCTCTTTTGTATTATTTGCGACCAATATGTGGTCATAATTGCTTCTACAGCTACCATGAGGAATCAAAATAGCGACCAAACATATGGTCGCTATTGAGCTACTTATTGCGACCAAATTGGGGTGGCCGCCATTAGTTGGTGTCTTTAGCGACCAACTTGTTGAAGTTTAATGCGACCAAGAAATATATATCAATTGCGACCAAAGTTGGTCGCTAATACTTAACCTTTTGCGACCAACTTGACTTGGTCGGAAAGTATTAGTTGTTACCACTTATTTTTGACCACTTGGCGACCAAACGGAAATGGTCGCTAAAGCCCCGAAATGGCCTTTAGTGACCATATTGTGCACTTATTGCGACCATCGTATTGGTCACAAAAAGTCTTTTTTCTTGTAGTGCAGCATTGAACTAGGAAATCCGAGTTGCATTGGAGGTCCAACTCAACCAAAAACCCTAATTCCGGGAATACACCTATAAGAAGTTGTTTGTTGGCCAAAAATTGTAGGTTCTCATAGAGAGAAAAGAGATAACTAGGGTTTGGAGGATTCTATGAAGAAGATGGAGTTACAACGTGGATCCCAATTGTTCTTCATCGAATCTAGGGCTTCCATCACAGAGATGAGTAGCTAATTCTATACTTAGGGATCTCATGAAGCTTTAGTAGATCTTCCTTTTATTTTTCTAGTTGAATCTTGTATTCTTTTTCTGGACATGATCTTATAGATTTGGTTTTAATGATAAAAGAGTTGAGGGAACAGAGTTCCTTGACGTATTTTCAGTCCTACTTGATTTCGGTGATTGATGGTAGAGATCTATAGGATGGTTTTTATGTGGTTTGTGAATAACCGATGAGATATTTTATGCTTAGTGAAGATAGCTTGTATTAAGGTTACTCCGAAGACAATCTATGCTAATCGAAGATAAAATATGCGTTTGGAAAACACTCTCCTTCTTTTAGGGATTCATGTAAGCTTGAGAAGCTGTGAATCTATAATGTCTAGATAAGAAAACAAGAGGATAACTAGAGAATACAGGAAGTGAAACTAAAGTGGATTGAGTAATCCCTAGGTCTTCTCTCATTAATAGATTTCAATCTTTTTACATCACTTTCTTAACTAGTTTTAATTAATCAGTTTCCAAAATCCCAAATCAATCCTTTTCGCTTTAGATTTAGAGTTCTGAGATTTAATTCTGATTTCTCCTTCGTAATCAAAGTTTCCTTGTAGTTTGATCCCGTATTTCATCACTATTCTACCCCATAATTTAGTATTCGGAATAAGGGTTTATAAATTTTATTCTTGATTGAGTTTGCAACATTTTTAACGACGCGTTTGTGAACGATTAGGTAGCAAGGTTTAGGCCGTGATAGTTGTGATTAATCCTTATCTTCGAGGCTTATGTCTAGTTGGCTGCAATTATATTGTTGTCAAGGCTTAGAGGTCGTGTCGCTTCTCCACGGCCAAGTGTTAAGAATGGTTGTCGATGTCCCAGACGTGTGTCCTCAGGCAATGGTTTCCTGTTGGGTAGGAGTGTTTCCACCTCAGTTCTTGTTTTTGTTTCTCCTAGTGTGGTCGTGCTACACCCAGCGTGGTCGGTTGAGAGAGGTGGGATCCCTTGGGAAAAATGGAGTTATGGGGTCCCTTGGCAACCTTTAGAATTAGGCGGAGAAACGACATTGTTGTTATTTTCCTCCTTTTCAGTGTAACGTAAAGTAGAACCCTACCAAGTTTATCGTTCACTCCTACCCGGGTTGTGTTTTGCAGGTGCAGACGTCTGTTCTTCTTCAGTAGCACCAACTGGACAGACTCTTGGTGGCCCATAGACTTCCAGGGGCACTTGAGGTTGTTGTGGGATACCTGTTGTACTTTTGATAGATTTTGTATATGGAGATCTCTCGAGGATTTTATTAAATGTATAATTTTCCTCTTTAAGGAATTTTGATAAATCTGTATCTAATGTGCAAATAGTACAACTTTGATGTTAACTCAATAGAAATCATGTTTCTGCAAATCTTGAGTTTTAGATTGTCAGAATTACAGCTTTGCCTTTAGAAGTCAAATTGTTCAAATTATCTCTGGAAATTGTAATGTATCGCGCCAAATTGGATGTGAATAGTAGTAGGTTCCCTCATGTCCCAGTTCGGATGGGTTTTTGGGTCGCGGTGTGTGGCGCCTTTGATGAAATCAAACGGTATCTCATGAGGACTCCGGTGCTCGTACCACATCGACCAGGGGCACCTCTAAAGCTATACCTTGCATCCACAAATGATTCAATCGGCCGCTTGTTAGCTCAAGACAACGAGCACGGTCAGGAAAGGGCCATTTTTTACCTCAGTCGAGTCCTCGTCGACGCCGAGACCAAGTACCCCCTGGCTGAGAAGTACGGCCTCGTGCTGTACTTTGCAACATGCAAACTCATACACTATCTAATCACACATACCGTCTATGTAACCATGAAAGCGAACGTGATTAAATATATGCTTTCTGACACTGTTCTGAGAGGATGGGTTAGCAAGTGGGGTCTATTCATAACTCGGTTCGACTTGGTCTATGTACCTCCCAAAGCGGTCAAAGGTCAAGCCTTGGCCGATTTCCTGGCAGATCATTGCCAAGGATATGACTTCTCGACCCCGGAATCGGAAGTGGAAATAGGTTTGATCAAGGTCACCCCATGGAGGCAATACTGCGATGGATCTAGCTCATCGCAATCAGCTGGGGTCGGAGTCCTCCTGATGTCTCCGCAAGTAAGCAAACATACCTTCTTAGTACGACTCACCCCCAAATGCTCCAACAAAGCAACCGAGTACCAAGCCTTGATTTTTGGCTTAGAGATAGCTCGAGACATGAACATTCTCGACTTCGAGATCATTGTGATTCCCAGCTAGTCATCAACCAACTATCTGATGAATATCGATGCTCGAGCACGGATCTTGAACCATTCCTACACAAGGTTCGAGATCATCTTGCCAGCCTCTGACGGTCCGTTTAACCCATGCACCTCGAAATGAGAACGGCGAGGCCGACATGTTAGCTCAACTCAAGTCGAGTCAAGAGGCTGAAGCTACTCTAGCCCCTTCCGAGACGTCAGCATACTTTACCTCAGAATAGGACTGGAGAAAACCAATCGTGGAATACCTCACAAATCCATCCCAAACTCGGGGGGCAAAAGATCTCAGACTCAGACGAAGAGCATCGAAATATCTCTTACCTGAAGGCGAGCTATATCACAAGTCCTTTGAAGGACCTTTACTCCGATGCATAAACGTGGACGACGCTCTTGGAGCTCTAGGAGAAGTCCATGATGGTGTATGCAGAGCCCATCAAGCATGGATCAAGATGGTATGGTTACTTAAATGACTCAGGTTCTATTGGTCGGGCATCACCAATGACATCATAAATTACGTGAAGGGATGCGTAATGTGTCAGAAGCAAAGATTTGCAGAGGAGATGGGCTTCGAGATGGTCTACTCAACCCCTTACTATGTCCAAGCCAATGGTCAAGCCGAGTCAACAAACAAAATCATAAAATACAATGTACAAAAGATGATAGACACAGATGGAAATCCAAAGAGGTGGCATTAGATCTTAAGCGAGACCTTATGGGCTTATCGAACAGCTTGACGTGAAAGCACATGAAGAACCCCCTACAACTACTTTATGGACATGATGTTGTACTCCATGTTGAGGTCCAAATCAGCTCTCCGAGGACAGAACACCAAACTCACATAAGCCTAGCGCAATACGAGGAGGCTATGCTCGGAGCGCTCGACTCGTTGGAAGGAACCCGGATTCGAGCTTTAAATCAGATCATAGCCCAAAAAAGAAAAGCCACCCAAGCATACAATAAACGAGTTCGAGGTCGGAACTCCGATATCGGAGACTTAGTATGGAAGGTGATCTTACCTTTGAAAACTAAAGACCCAGACCTAAGAAAATGGAGTCATAACTGGGAAGGAGCTTTCCGAGTCCGAGATGTCTTATATGGGAACGTATACCCGCCGCAAAGTCTCGATGGCATCGCTCATCGACATACCATCAATGGCAAATTCCTAAAGAAGTATCTGCCAAAAATCACATGTCGGTCTTTGGTGTGCTTGATGATGTTTGTGATGACCTGGATGATCCTTGTGAGACCTCCTTTACAAAACCTCACTTTGAGCCTCTACCCTTCACTTCATCCACACTTGTTGAACATTGTGAGGAGATGGACCTTGTTATTCCACTTTTCCGAAGCCATGCTGAATTTAATTGTAATTTCATCAAAGACTCTGCCAAGACTTCCCCGTCTTTCAAGTACTTTATTTGCTAAGGACCTTCCCTTTTTCTTTGATGAAACATGTTTGCATGACTTTACTCTTATTCGGACCATGTATTTCTTTACTTTAAATCATCGGCCGCCAAAAGACTACTTGATGATGACTCCATTTATTGAAATACATGGCTTAAATGACGACAATTGGCCAATACCCAGTACTTTTTCGAATTTTTTTTCCTGATTTTTTTCCCCCCATAATTTTTAGGTTCTTTTTCCATGATTTTTTCCCATTTGTTTTCATTTTTTTTTTCTAGAATTTCCTTATTTTTCCCTGAGTTTTTCTCTCTCTTTCTCGTCGCGGCTCACCAACGAGCTATGGACTCGTCGTCCCGGCTCGTCCCCGAGCCGTCACCACCCACCGCCCATTGCCGTCTCTCCGGCCATCCCCTTCCCTCCAAACCAACACCTACATCACCGCCATCTTCTCCTATACCTCCTCCCGACCTCGTCTTCCCTTAATATCACCTCCTCCGACGCCGGTGAACCTCCCCTGTTTCATCCGCCATCACCTTCCTCTGGCCGTCACCAAGCTTCTCCCACCCTCAAAACTCAAGCTTGCAGCTCAGAACGCCGGCGTCCACTCCCGACGATCTCCCACCGTGCTAGCCATCTTCTATCCACCTCCTGGAACTCCTATTCTGAAATTAAATCCCATAGGTGAGTTCCTTAGGCCTCCATGATCTTTCCTCGATCCTTGCCAACCTCGATTGAAGCTCCGATCATCGGAATCAAATTCCGGCGATCGTTTTCCTCCGATCCGGCCATCACCGATCTACCACCTGAGGACCTCCGTTCCTTGATCAGACTTCACCAGTAAATTCCTTGGCCCTCCACGATTCTATCCCAGCCCTTCCCGTCCTCCGACGACGAAGTTTCACCGTCGATCCGCCGCCGGCGAGTTCTCAGCCGTCCGATTGCTGATGGACGCGATCCATATACTCCAACGCCCAGTTTTCCGATCGGACGATCACGATCATCAATCTAGACGATATTATGGATGCTGATTATTTTAGGTGTTGCACATGGATGATTCAATGTATTTTATATTTCCATACATATATTTTAAATTTGATATGGATGAACGGTTGTATAGGATCTGTGCTTAATATATACAAAGGAGACTCTGCCGAAATTATTAATGATTTTTATGCATTTTTACTCTTCTGGATATATTTTTCGTGCTATTTTATTTGATCCTTTGGTAAGGTAATTTTATGGTAGGTTTTTCTATGGAAATCAATAGTGGGCGATTGATCCGTGCACTGATCAGGGATATTATTTTGGTTTTCTATGTCTCTCATATAACATGGTGATTTCTATGACTCTATTTCTTTAGAATATTCAGGAGACATGCTTTCTTGAAGTGGCAATGTTTTCGTTGTGTGGGCGGTGTGGTGATCGTACTGAGCGAGACGACTACATTTGGCACGATATTATGGTGATTTCTACCCTTTATTCTTTGATCTATTTTTTTTATAACTTAGTGTAATTGGGGACAATTACATTTAAGTTGGGGGTAGGATTCTAGGAATTTTAGAATTCTAGGAATTTATGTTTATTTTTTTTTATGATAACCAACTATTATACATCCCTTAGATTATATCAGAAGAATGAAATTATGATATGATTTGACAAAGATGCGTGTTTTAAAAATTTATCTTATGAATTATTTTGAAACTTGTATGTCATATAAGATTTAGTAAATTTAGCTATGCATGACATGAGTTCTATACTTTAACATTTTTACCATGATTTAGGGATAACTTGACATATCCTGTGGCACTTGAGCACGTTCGCATGTAGAAGAGTTGAAGTTAGATTCTAAGCTTGAAACTAGGATTGATTTACAGTTCTATATCATGTCACAAAAGATACACGAACACATGCAATTTTCTGTTCACAAAAAGTGTATGTGCTTGAAAAGTGTAGGGTTTTCAACTTAGTAACCGGGCAGGGTGCCTAGCCAGCGTTCTGTTCGCGTAAAACGGTTGAAGTTCCTTATGAATGAAAAGAAAAGAAGAAACAACATATCATCTTAGTAACCGGGCAATGTGCCTAATCAGCAGGTTGTTCGCGTAAAACGGGTGATTTTTCTTGTGAAAAAAAGAAAAAAAAAGAAAAAAAGAACATATATTGTTATGTGATAGTGGAAAATATGTGCATGTTTAGAATGTTGATCTTGAACAGTTGAATGCTTGGATATAATGGAGACTCTGATGCATGTGAAACTTTATTCACACACTGGAGTGTTAAGGTTTTTTTGAATGATGATTAAATATGTTGAAGTATTGGAAGTGTGTTATGACATGCATGTATTTACTCTACTTTTATGTGACTATGAATTAAAAAATAAATTCATGGATATTGTTTCTATTTCATGCATGAGAGTTGATGAACATTATAATTGATTTCTAATGATATATTCAAGGATATGTATAGATGTTTGTGGGTATCATCACTGGAAACCCTCAGGAGACTATAACTCCACCACTGGGGCCACCCAGCGGTTTAAAGGCTTGTTACACATGCTAAGTGTAATCGTGAGACCTACGAAAGTGGCTAGTTATATGTACTGCTTTATTATTATTTTTGTCTTGCTTTGCTCGAGGACTAGCAAAGATCAAGTTGGGGGGTGTGATAAGACGTGAAAAGTACACAAATCGCCCTTTTAACGAGGTCTTGTTAGTCTCCGAGCAATGCTATTTTGATTGTTTTTTCCTCATTTCAGGCTTAAGGACCCTCAGCGAAGATTAAATCATGTTTGGTGCTAAAATGAACAAATAAAGAACCTACTAGGAGCTAAAGAGCAAAGGAGCAAAGATGGGCCATATTTGACATCAACACTGTACCTTCTCAGAATGAACCAGATAATGTGCTATATATGGTTGGAAAGCTCTGGAAGTCTAGTTTCCAGAAGTTTTTACGGTTCGTGATTTGGAGTTTCCTAGAAGAAGTTATGTTATTTTTAGTACAGATGCGCAGAAAAAGAAGCTTCGGAAAAGAAGATCGATCCGGGCCCAAAGGGGATCGATCCCTTTTGGCGCTGCGGGAAAAATAAAGGGCTGAGATCTAATCCGAGTTAGGGTTTGTTTTAGGCTATAAATAGCCTTCTTTGGGGGCGTTTTGGCAGCCTTCTATGGCCGAATTTTCTTCATCTCTTAGGGTTTCTCTTAGTTTCTTTTCCACAAATTAGGTTAGATCTTTGGTGGAAGATCCATGGGTGGAGCGCGGTGACAACCTTCATCGACGGATCTTCTTACTAAGATGAGTAACTAAACCCTAGCTTTGGGATTGTATGATGTAGTAAAGTTATTTATTAGAGTTTTCTATAGATTATGAGTTGTAAATCATACTTTGATGGTTGAATGGATTGATTTATATTTTATTTATATCTATTGGTGTTGATTTACATTATGGATGAATGATTTGTTCCTATATGCCCTAGATCTAGGTCTTGTGCATGTTAGGGCTTGAGATTAGGGATTCTCGTCAAACGTCTATGTTAGGACTATGGATGTGAGGATTTCCTTCTCGTGATTAAAGGCCTTGTAATGCTAGGACCATTACACATAATGCGAACCATTATGACCGCTTCTTAATCCGTTATTCATCTTAATTCAAGATTAGGGATTTCGTATGTGCTAGTACCACTACGCTAGTGCCAGAACCACTAGGGTAACTCTAATCCTTGATACATTCTATTAGGCGATCTCAAGGTGCCAGAACCATCTTGATTACTTACCAATATCCATTCTTGATATTATCCCCAACGTCGGACTTTATTGATCGTCGTTGAGCGGTAGGAGTTCTAGCCATTCACCTATCGACTATATGAACTATCTGAGTTGATTTATTGGCTCTTATCTTAGGAATACCTAGTAAGTTCTTTATTACTGATTAGATTTCCTTGGCATTATCTTATCTTTTATTAGTTATTCATTTTCTTATCTTTTTAATTTAGTTCTAGATAAAATCCAAAAGATTATCTTTTTCCCAACTCCTTGGCTAGGAATTATACCTAGTATACGACTTAAACCATTAGTTCCTTTTGAATTCGACTCGGACTCATTGCTATCGACCAATAAAGTAGTTAGTTAGTGATTCGGATTATAAATTTCTAATTTTGGCGTACTTGTTAAGACCACGACACTTTTCAAGGCGTGTCAGCACGCCCTCTACTCAAGAGTCGTTATAACTGGACATCGGCTACACCTAAGAACCTGACTTGAGGTCGACACGACCTCTGAATCATCGATCAACATGTATTCAAGTCATCTAAGCCTATCATCGATATCGACTGAATACTACAATCCAACTTGGACCTTGCTACCCGCCACGGTCCTAGAGCTAAATCCGAGCTACCCGAAAGCCTCGAATCGGCGATCGACCCATCGCCCACGCCCTATCCTTATGCATCTAATACACAACAGAATGCATGATATGATCATACACAGGTAACAGGTAAGCATGCATAACATATATGTCCAACTGGATCGCTGCAGTGGTACTATCGACCGCTGTCAGCCAATCCGCAGCGGGTCCCAGCATTATGACGGTACCGTGACCGTCAACCGTGGACTCCTGCAACGGGAAGCAACCCCGAAAACTCATATGAACATATAATATTATATTATATGTTCAGCACATTTAATATTATTAAAAACACAAAGACCCTCTAATTAGGGGCTAAGTGACCTCGTCGATCCAACGTCCAGACGACGTCGGATTTGAGATCCAACTTATAAACCCACAGATAACCATGCTGGAATCAACATATCCAAAACCGGGAAACATCCGACGGCTAGATTACTCGAAAATCACTAATCAAAACCACTAATCTCACTAATTACCTTTAATTGCTGCAACGCAGCCCATCCGTAGAAAAATCATAACAAAGCATACGAAAATCAAACAATTATGAAACTAGTTGGGTCCGAGAGTAGATTCAAAGATTTACAACTCTCATGTTCATCATAAGTCCAAATAACGCACGTACACACCGGAAAGCACGCCGTAAACCGGCTGTTCTTCGAGCACAGAGAAACTGGAAAATCCGAGTTTAAACAAGTTAAAATCCTACTAAAAACTCAATCAAATCTTATGAAACTTACAACATAAACTAAGCTAAGCAAGAGGCATCCAACAACATCAAGAACACCAAGATCAACCAGCTAGATTAAGAGAAAACCCCCTATTAACCCATGTAGGTAGAAACCTACCAGAAACACAATCCTCGGCTGATTCCCCGTGGTACGACCACCAAACTACATTCAAACCAATTCAGGGATCTTCCTCTCGCTGCCACGAATCAAACGAGCCATCAAGAACGCAATAAGATGGCCGAAGGAGGGAGAACGGAGGGGAAGAAGGAGACGGGAAGCAAACCGGAAAAACAGGGGAAGACGCGGGCTATTTATTGGCTCGAGACCGATCGATCGGTTCAGGCACCGATCAGTCGGACTGGGCCAGGTTAAGTCAGTTCGCGTCCTTATCCGGACATGTCGGTCCCGCCGACCACCGACACAAGTCCGATCAGTCGCTCCAAGGAGCGATCGATCGCACACGGGCCGTCAGCTGCCTAAAAACATGCTTCTGCGCACCCGAGCTTGGATCTTTCGATCCCAAGCCCGCCTAGAGTTCTAGCAAACACATAAATCAAACATATGGATTGTGTGTGCACTACATGGGTGTGAAATAAACTGGCAAGCATAATTTATCAAATTATCCTTGCGGTCCAAGAAACAATACGATCCACCGGATCGCGCGCTCGACGTAAAACAAGCTAACGAGCCACAGGCCCGACCCGGGCGGTCGACCCAGGAGTGGAGGGCCAGGTCCTCACACATATAACCCCACCGCGTGCCCCTGAGGTCCACGATCATGATCTTCAAGAAGAACGTGTCGCATGATGGGTCACGCTTAGTAAGCAATAAACTAACACTGCTGACTCACAAGTAGGTAACCGGCACTGCTAACAGGAAATTGCACCGCTGAGTAGGCACACCCTATACTCAAGAGTCGTTATAACCGGAAACCGGCTACACCTCAGAACCCGACTCGAGGGCGACACGACCACTAAATCATCGATCAATATGTATTCGAGTCATCGAAGACTATCATCGATATCGACTGAATACTACAATCCAACCTGGACCTTACTACCCGTCACGGTCCTAGAGCTAAATCCGAGCTACCCGAAAGCCTCGGATCGACGACCAACCCATCGCCCACGCCCTATCCTTATGCATCTAATGCACAACAGAAATGCATGCTATGATCAAATGCATGTAAGAGGTAAGCATACAACAGTATGATAAAAACAACACACAAGTCCACTGATCGCTGCAGCCGTACCACCAACCGCTGCCAGCCGATCCGCAGCGGATCCCGGCATTACGACGGTACCGCGACCATCAACCACGGATTCCTGCAACGGAAAGCAACCCCGAAAACTCAGATGAACATATAATATAATATTATATGTTTAGAACATATAATATTATTAAAAACACCAAGATCCTCAAATTAGGGGCTAGGTTACCTCGTCGATCCGACGTCCAAATGACGCCGGATTCGAGATCCAACTTAGAAACCCGAAGATAAACATGTTGGGATCAAGACATCTAAAACCTGAAAACATCCGACGGCTCGATTACCCGAAAAAACACTAATCAAAACCACTAATCTCACTAATTACCTCCAATTGCTGTAACGCATCCCATCCGTAAGAAAATCATAACAAATCATAGGACAATCATAGAATTATGAAACTAGTTGGGTCTGAGAGTAGATTCAAAGATCTACAACTCTCATGTTCATCATAAATCAAGATCATGCATGTACAGAACGAAAACCGCGCCGTAAACAGGCTGTTCTTCAAGAACAGAGAAGTCTGAAAATCCGAGTTTAAACATGCTAAAAACCTACTAAAATCCCAATCAAATCTTATGAAACTTATAACAGAAATTAAGCTAAACAAGAGGCACCCAACCACACCAAGAACACCTAGATCTACCTGCTAGATTAAGAGAAAACCCCTTATTAATCCACGTAGGTAGAAACCTATCGGAAACGCAAACCTCTGCTGAATCCCCACGCTACGAGGACCAAACCAGCTTCAAACCAAGCCAGGGATCTTCCTCTCATTGCCACGAATCCAAGGAGCCTTCAAGCACCCAAAATGATGGCCGGAGGAGGGAGAACGGAGGGGAAGAAGGTGGCTGCCGGAAACAGAGGAAACAAGGTCGCGGGAAGAAAAATGAAGGAGAAGGAAGAAGAAGGAGAAGAGGAAGAAGGAGAAGGAAAAGCCAGGGAAGGGGAAGAAGAAGAGGATAATGGAGAGGAGAGAAGATTTTTCTTCTCTCCCTCTAACAGTGGAGAGCGACGGCCAACGGCGGCCGTCCTCTCAAAGTCCACCGCCAAGACTTTCTGGCACATGAATATCAATCTTCTTTGCCCTGAAACTCAAACTTGGGCTAAAACACAAACCTAAACTCGGATCTTCCGATCCCGGGTCCACTTAACCGTTCTAATCAAACATTAATACAAACACGGTCAGTGTGTGCATCTGCGGGTGTGAAACAAACCAACAAGGCGCAATTTACCAAATTGCCCTTGCAATTTACAACAAGCCACTGGCCTGACCCAGGCGGTCGGCCCAGTCTCACCGCTAAACCTAGGCGGGTTCAGCCGCTGAACCTAGGCGGGTTCAACCGCAAAAAATCCATCATGACCGCCGCCGCGGTCCTCCCGTCGCAGGTGATAGAAAGTGGCCCATTCGGAAGCAAAAAAAACAGTTGTATTCCGTGCTCCAGAACCAGAGGTCTTCGAGTTTCATCACCCTCACTTGACGCTGCCCCTTCGGGTCGGCCATCACTCTCCTGACCCATTGCTTGAAATCCCTATCAGAGGTGGGACATCCCTTTTGGACTCGCCCATGAACACATTGATCAAATGATGAAAGTGGGTCAGGTAGACAAAACAAGGGAGATCCCGGGTAGACGGATAGAAGGCGGCTAGTCTATCAAAAACATCGGCCCTCGAAAACGGATCATGAGAGCCGGGCCCAACCCATAATACCTTTGATCAACCAAGTCCTTTTGCTCGAAGAAAATGCTGGGAAGTAGGGTGGGATCCTCTTCTTGGGCCAAGAATTTATTAAAGGACTTGGCAGAAGAACGAGTAAAGTCGAGGCATGAAGGCACCTTTGTCTTTTGGAAGAGACGACATAGAGTTCTCGGAACCAGACATGGTGATCATCGAAGGTTGCAGAGTAAAGGGAGATTGGAGAAGACTAAGAAATAATGCAACAGACAGAGATGCAAAGTTACATAATCCCACAAACATATGGATTGAAACCCCAATCGAGCCTCAAAAAGACATTCACGGGACAAAAAGGGGGGCAATTGTGTTACCGAGAAAAATACTCAAGTATTGGCCGACGCACATCTATCGTCGACACAAACACGTGGCACCCATCCTTCGAGCCGAAATCATCGTACCTACGATACCTTACAGGTACAACAAGTGGACGAATCAGCGATGAGGCTAGTGGATACAAGCCCATACGAAAAAAGAATCATCGACCAATGGGAGTAAGCACGCATTAAATGCTACTCGGCATCTGGGTTCAAACCCCATCATCACAACGCCTCCGCATTTATGATGATGCGAGCCCACAATGCGACATTCGAGGCCTCAAGCTACCCTATCACTCGATCTTGGCATAAATAAAACAAGTACTAAAGCTGAGGTCATCAGTCTCAGACCCGAACGACCTCGAGGTCGAGATACCTTGAGAGAGCATTGATATTAGAGTCAAACGATTCCGAAGCCGAAGCAACGCATAAACCTCGAGGATGAGGCAGTAAATAACCCTGAGTCAAGGGACTAAGCGACCCCAAGGTCGAAGCGTCATATGAAGCCATGGTCCTTTAGTTGGAGCCGAACCATCAGGAATACACCGGAATCACTATAACCCCATGATGTACCCAACTACTCTCCTAAAGTGAAAGCGTGGAAAGTGGAGCTAGAAAACAACCCTACTGTTATCCATGAGGGACCATTTGTCGAGACAGCAACGAGGTTTGACCCATGATGAGAACCACGAATAGTCGTGGGTCGTTAGTCATGGGCGATGGCTAGCGATGGCCACGTGGAGGCAACAGTCTGAAGTATAAAAGCTTTGAATACAGAGGAAGAAGGACCCTCGACTGAAACCAAAACAGCTACTACTTTTGCTTTAGCTATTGTGATTTCCTTCGAACTTGCGTTCGTAGGAACTTTCGCCGGAGCTGTAATCAAATCAGATGTTGCTTCAATGGAAGTAAGTAATTAGCTTTTCCTGCTTTGCTATATTTTTTCCTTTAACTTTAGGAGTAACTTGATTACTTTTTAGGAGTAGTTCGATTACCTCTTAGGAGTAGTTCACTTATCACTCAAGGAGTAATATAATTTACATTAGGAGTAGAGCATGTACTTCTAGACGTAGTTTAATCAACTCTAGGAGTAGAGCAATTGTTCTAATAGTAGCAGACTCATTCCTTAGTAACCATTATCCAAAAATCCATAAAAATCCACCTTCATTTAGACTTAAGTTTTTTGAAAAATTCTCTTAATTGAGGCACGGTAGAATCCACACCCCTTCTAATAACCATGCGCTACGGTTGGCACACCTCATGTGCCTTATGATCACGTGTCCACCTAGAGTAGAATTTTAAGAAACAATTAGGTATAGCTCAACGAGAACAATTTGCACCCATAAACACGGAACTATTCAGTTGTTGAGCCAGAGCTGATGGCTATGAATACATATTTGCATAAGCAAAAGATACAGGCTAGCCGAAACGCTAGTCGACACATGCTCAAAGTTTACGGTGGGCTACCTCAAAGAAGAACTTGTTTGGCCTATGAATTTAGAGACTCTCCTTATACTTCTGACAGTTGGAATTGTTCACTGAGTAGTTGAAACTATTAGATCAAAAGATCAAAGTAGCTCAAGTAGTTAGTACATGTAGTGACAATGGTTTCATCTTGAGGCTCAATCCCGAGACCCTAAATCTGTCAGAAATATTGAGCATTTGCTCCCCTAAGTCACGATACAAAAACTTAATTAATAAAAATAAATCAATAGTAAACGATTCGGACTTATCTTCCCATTCTCCAGTCGATGATGATAACAAGTCGTTTTCACCTCCACACACGGGATGTGCTCTACGCGCTAGTTTGACTGAATGGATGTATCTTATCTATATATCTTATTAACGTCCTCAATTCAGACGAAAAACAGTAGTCATCCTGGCCTCTAAGCATATATAGGTTTCTCTATTTAACCTTTGTACCTAAACTTTAGACTCTACTTTGTCAGCATAGATATATAAATGAGTAGGTTATTATATGGTAGGTTGATGACTTCTTAATTAGCCACCACGAAGAGAGGGGAGAGGAGGCACTATGGACTAATGCTGCTGCAAATGACATGATTGCAAGTGGTACTGAAATATAGTGGTGGGTAGCTCCTCGGATGTCACATCCAGTGATGTAAAGGTCAAGGAGAAGAGGACAAATGCAGGCTATATATATTATTGTGAGTGCTCTCCCAATCATATATAAGTTGGAAGTGCACGCTTCACATAAACTAAAGAGGTCAAATGAGGGTTTATGATTGTGCTGAAGTCTTTTTAGCTTTCTTTTATCTTTGAGAGTTGAGGATGACTCTTTTGCTGTTTCGTGTTTTTTTCCCCTCCATATGCACCGCTTGTTCATGTACTAATGAGGGGTCAACCAATTTGTGTGTATATATTTATATATGAGTTTGCTAAATAGCAACATTTTAATTATTAAATTAATCTTTTTCCCATAGAAAACAAAATCATTTGTTTGCATCAGTGTATTTAGACATTTTAAGGATAAAGAAAATATGCACATGATCCACTTCATCAACAAGGCTTCCTACATAAAACATAATAGTGCTATAATATAGAATAGGGTACATGACCAACTCCTTCGTTCGGTGCAACCCTCGATAAGCTCAACTGATACACTTAAGCCCCCGTTTGGTTCAGAGATAGGTGAAGATAACCTTTTTTATCCCCTATTTTATCCCCAAACATCAAAATCTCTTATCCTCATGTTTTCTATCCAAAATCCATTATCCTCACTAATCCCCATTTTTTGTATTTATTCCCAAAATCCCTTATCACTGCTTATCCTCACATTTTTCTATCCCGAACCAAACCAGCCCTAATAAGTCTCCCATTGGATAAATATTTTCAGCCAAATTTAGGGCACACCATGTAGCAGGAAAAAGATATATGACCTAAAGATACATGACACCTGCATAGAGGTCATATATATGGTTTTGGAATGGGATCTAATGCAATAACACCTACTAAATATATAGAAGTGGATAAGTCATACGACATGAGATGGAGGCTTAGATCCATATAGATAAGGAGCTTATGTGTGGGGGTTTGGCATATTGTGAAGATACATGTGAATATGTTATGAGTGTTTTGCCCGTAAGCCTTGCAAACTCGCATTCCGAGTCAATGCGAGCAGAACACCAACGTAGGGGTTCCATTGGACTCGAATTTCTCCTTCTCAATGATGGTGGAGAGGGAGGAGAGTCTCAACATGTAGCCCAAATTCTCCAGATGAGCAGCCGGTGTAGTTCGTTAGAGTCTACGTGGGGAAGTCGGATGTTGGCGTGGCGAAAGTAAAGTCGAATCAGAGGATTTCGTGGCACGGCACGACGCATGGGTGTGGCGAGGTCGTGGCACAACGTAGGCGCGGCACAGGCATGCCCCCGAGTGGCACTGAGTGCTCATGCGGATGGAGCGGCGGCAAACGCATGGGGGTGGTTACATGGGTGTGCCGAGCACACGGGCGCGGGTGCGTGGGCGACGCAAGCACGTGGGTGGGCGAGGCGGTGGTACGACGTGTGGAGGATAGCAGAGTGGCGGCGTAGGTGCTGTGGCAGTGGTGTGGCGCATGGATGTGGGAGCGAGTGAGCGAAGACGCACCTAGTGGCGCAGTGGCACGGTGGTGTGCCGGGGGAAGCGGAGTTGAGGAGGGTGGCGCGATTCGGTAGTATGGTGGCGTGCACAGGAACTGGACACGGACCGTGAAGGGTGGAGCTTGGGGAGAGCGTCGCGAGCACGACGGTGGCCGGGGGACGGAGAGGTCGGCGACGGAGTGAGGGAGAGGGAAGGGAGGCTGGCATAGCATGGAAGAGGGGAAGAGAGAGGGAGAGAGAGAGAGAGAGACAAGAAGAAGAAGAAGAAGAAGAAGAAGAAGAAGAAGAAATGGATTAGAGAAGAAGAAGAAGTAGCACGGTGGTACGGCGAGGGAAGCAAAGCAAGGGCGGGTGGCACGGCTTGGTGGCATGGTGGTGTGCTTGGGAGGTGGATGTGGACCGGTGAAGAGCGGTGCTTGAGGAGAGTATCGTGAGCACGATGGCAAGCGGGCGGCGAAGAGGTGGGTGGAAGAGTGAGGGAGAGGGAAGGGAGGGCGGCACGGCGTGGAAGAGGGGAAGAGAGACAAAGAAAGAGAAGAATTGGGTTTGAGCAGGAGGAGAGGGTGACTGGATTTATACGGAAGAGGTGGAGGAGTTTGAGTTGAGGTGGAGTTTGGGTTGGATTAGGAGAGGAAGAAGAAGGAAAGTCGATGGCGGAGTTGGAGGGGGACTAGGAGTGGGTTAAGAGTCCGGTTGGGAAGGAAAGAGGAGGAAGAGGAAAGAATGGAGGTCGACCGGAGGCGGGGATGCCTGGGGCGGAGTCTGGCGAGCGGCCCACCTGGGCGACCAGCAGCGAGAAGTTGCAGGTCTCCTAGCATGGACCGTGGTTCCTTCTGCAAGTGCGGTGGCGCGAGATGGTTGCGCCGGAGTAGGAAGAAGGAAGGAACAAAAGGAGACGAAGGAAAGGAGGAGGAGGGTGGATTGGCCGCGGAGCTTCCACGAGGCCGGCGGCATTGGGCCAAGCGGGGAAGGAGGAGGAAGAAGATGAGGTAGGCTATGAGAGGAGGGAGGAAAAAGAAGAAGAAGAAGGAAAGAAGAGGGCCGTGAGACTGCTTGGGGTGATGTTGCCAGGCGGGCAGGGCATGAGGCCGGCGGCCGAGCCAAGGAGAGGATGGGGGAGAAGAAGAGGCTGGAGGAGAAGAAGTGAAGGAATAGGAGGGGACTAATCCCAAGGGATCTCGGCTTAACCAGAGAAAACACGGAGCAAGGAAGAAGAAGAGAGAGAGAGAGACGGAAACAACAGGAGGTAGACCAAGGTGAGGAAAGAGGGAGAGTACCCAGGACGAGAGGTATCGTCAGTGAGGGCGCCGGCGATCGTCGTAGTTGAAACTCTGTCAGGAGCTCTGGAGGAGGGTGGTTGTTAGTCCTAATATTGTTTTGATGATTTCAATATATGTATGATGATAAAACATTGTTTTAATATTTATATCCCTTAATTTGGAAGTTGCTAAAAATCATATTTAGATGTTTTAGTACTCACAGTCGATGGACGGATCGACCGCGGAGGTTAAAGATGCGATGGTCGGTGTGGCGGTCGATGGGATAATCGATCGCAGCCTATGTGAATAGATTTGGTGAAGCAACCATCGAACAAAGTATTGACCCTAAGAAGCCCATTTCATCATAGACGCTCACAGACGATGCGACTGTCGACCGTGGAGCCTGGAGGTCGATACTAGCCAAGGTTTGAGCGCGACGGACGATGTAGCGGATGATCCGACGGTCGCTTGCCGGTCAGGAAACTAGCCATTAAAGAGCCGTTGCAAAAGTAGAAAATAGCCATTGGAAGGCTATTTGGAGGCCTTTGGTGCTCAGCTATAAAAGGGGAGATGCAGCAAACTTGCAAGTTGCCAAGGAGGGGCCAAGGGGGAGCTAAGGGATTATTGGAAAATCTTTGTAGCAAGTTCATCCTTTTTATTTGTGAGCTTAACTTTGTAAAACTACTTTAAGTTATGAAGTAAACTTTGAGAGAGAGATCCAATAGTAAGTTGGAGAGATTGTAAGGTTGCCAAGCATCTGTAAGCTTGGTAGATAGGTTGCCAAGCACCCATATGCTTGGTGGATAGGTTTCAAAGCACATGTAAGCTTGGTAGATAGGTTGCCAAGCACCCGTAAGCTTGGTGGAAATCTTGTAAGAAGTCTTGCAAGTAGTGGAAACTCAAGGAAGACCCTTGAGTGAAGTGGACGTAAGCAAGGTTGGTCGAACAACTATAAAACATATGGTGCAATCTCTCTAACTCATCTTTTATCCTTCATTTACTTGCTTTATTTTTTGCTGTTATTATTTGTAAGCATACAGTTTTATTAGACTCATCTTTTCTATATTTCCATCATTGATTTACTTTTATAAGGCCAAGACCAACCCCCTCTAAGACCTTCAATTGGTATCAGAGCTAGGTCTCTATTTTTATGGTGTAACAACCCTTAGAGGATCCTAAATCGAGATGAAAATAATCTACCAATAGGCCACCTCATTTCGATGGTTCTATACATTGTTAGATGGTTGGTGTTGATTTTCATTTTAAAAGTTTTAATTGGTTCACTTATGATTTTTTTTTTATGGTTTTATGTGATTCTTCTTTCCCCTCTACCAGATGATGTCAAAGGGGGAGAAATGTGGTAATGTGATAATTTTTAAGCTATTTGGTGATTTTTTTATTTTAAAAGTTTTTAAACTTTTATATATATACTTGAAACCTTTGGATATTTAAATAGTTTTTCTATCTATATTTACTGGAGATTTTACGAGAATATAATTCATGCTCAATATCTTTTCTCATGTTTCCATACAAAGAGGTACATATGTCATATTTTGCACTTTCATACTTTTTGACCTATAATCAAGCTTGTTATATCTTTTTAGTGACATATGACCTGTATGCATCAATGGATTGCACTTTACAACATATTTCTTGTGATAAATGGATGCATAAATTAAGGGGGAGATTTCAAGGTTTTATCATCACAATTCAAAAGGTTGCCATCATAAAAAAGGGGGAGATTTTTAGTCCTAATATTGTTTTGATGTTGTCAATATGTGTATGATGATAAAACATTATTTTAATATTTATATCCCTTAATTTGGAAGTTGATAATAATCATATTTAGATGTTTTAGTACTCGCGGTCGATGGATGGATCGACCACGAAGGTTAAAGATGCGACGGTCAATGTGACGGTCGATGGGACGGTCGATCGCGGCCTATGTGAATAGATTTGATGAAGCGACGGTCAAACAAGGTATCGACCCTGAGAAGCCCATTTCGTAACAGAAGACGATGTGACGGTCGACCATGGAGCCTTGAGGTCGATGCAACAGTCAATCATGCCCAAGGTTTGAGCGCGATGGACGATGTGGTAGACGATGTTTTTTTTGAGAAAATTAGCTCGAAGGCTAGTTAAGGGTTACAGAAAGTATCATAAAAAAACCGACCAACGACAAAAACTCAAAACGTAAACCCCAGGGGTGGGGGGGGGGTCAGATCTTGGAGCAAAAACGTAGGGGCGAGTCTGTCCTCGGACTCTACCAAGTCCAGTTAGTGCATCGGCTTGAACCACCATATCTCGATGCACAAATCTTAAAACCGCAACCTCAAAATGGGCTGAGAGATTGCAAATATCTCTTAACAACCCAAAAACTCAGCAACCAACTTTACCAACCATTAGTACAACCATTCAAGAAGTTAGCATCTGATTCTACCGGGATATCCACATGGCTTTGTTCCACCGCTGATTGTAAGGCCCTTCGTCCACCCAGTAGCTATGCCTCCTTTCTTGAAGTCGTAGAAATATATTCTGAAATTGCCATTTAAACTAAACCTTTTTCTCGCTTTAATAGTACCCCAACTCCAGTAGTCTGATTCATCAGATAGAAAGTGAAAGTCCAAGAGGGCTGGGTGAATTGGATCTTTTTTGATAAATCAATATATACAAAACATAGGTAGGAGAAGTTTATAATTCTTGAATGCTTTAAAATGAAATGAAAAGCAATTAAACTAGCAAGCTAGAAGAATTGAAATCGAGAAGAGTTAGGAGAATGGCACCGATTTATAGTTATTTGGCCCAACTCTTGGCCTAGGTCCACTTCACTCAAGGCTCCTCTTGAAGTTCCACTACTTACAGTCCTCTTACAAGTCTTCCTCCAAGCTTTCGGGTGCTTGGAAACCTTATAATGAACTCCAAGCAACTCTTCGATTCTCACAAAGCTCCTCCTCATGCTTTGAGGAAGGTTTACAAAAGTTTACCTTAAAATAATTAGCAAAATTGAAGCTCTGACTTGTCCAAAGTTTCACAAATAATAACAATAGATGGGGGGCAATTTTACAACTCAAAACTACTTATACTAGGGCTTCAACTCGTCCAAAGATAGCCTCCAACAGCTCTATTTTTGACTCTGCGCAAGCTGGCGATCGATCAACGTATAGACCGTCACATCATCCGTTGCGCTTAAAAATCAGCTCGAATGCATCCATTGCATCCAGCCTTCATTCTGGCCGTTGATCCGAGAGTCTGATGGTTGATCCTTACATCGTCCGTCAGCCTTCCCTCTAAGCCAGTAAAATTCAAATAACACATCGTTCGTCATCCTTAGAGATTGATCCCAGACATTGTTGTTCACTCTTCGACTTTTTTGCGGCTCAGTTCACAGTTAATCCTAGACTTTCACAGTTGACCCTTGCTTTGGGCTTAAAGCCATTTAAAATTGATGAAGTCTAGAGCATCATCAGTGTCCACTAACGGTCGATCCTGACATCATCTATTAGTACAAAAGCTTCCAAATTAAGAGATTTAAGTTAACTAATTAAGGGGTAAACAATAATTTAATATCTTATCATTATATATATATATATATATATATATATATATATATATATATATATATTTAAGCTAAACAAGGTGGTTTAGAATCAACAAGATCTTCCCCAGTATATCTCAGGCCGAAGTCAGTTACGCCAGTACTTCCCCGTAACCTCAGAAATCTTAGAAAAACAACTCCAACATCCACACATGAAGAATTAAACAAAACATCGTTTCTTTCATTTCACAAACTCCACAGCGCGAAAGAGAAAACAAATTTCGGCCGACGCATCTCCTCAAAAGACGAAGATCGCTCAATGAGAGAAATCACCAGCTCAAAACTAAAAGGAACCAAGTAAAAAGGAAGCAACAACGACCAAATTTGGCAAGCAACTCGACAACCAAACAAAACATGTGCAATTGATTCCAGATGCACATAACATAGTGGGCGCCTATCCTGTGAAATAATACCCAAGTGCCAGAGTGCGTCCCACATCAGGAGATGCCTGTGAATAATCTTCCAGATAAGTAGCCTAACGTGAGGGCCTATCGGTAGTCGCCAAAGATTCAACCAAAGGCTTAAGAGAAAGGAGAAAATCTCAAAGTCGGGATAGATTAACACTGCAACAAAAAACACTTTCGATCACGATTATTTTGACATTTAGCAGCAATAACTAACTCTTTTACCATCAAATGGCAAATTGGTACTAGATGTGTGGTTGGTGTAAGTAAAGCATTGATTATGCTGATCGCTGGTAAAAGTACCAACAATCGCCGCTAAAAGTTTATTATATAAGTCAATAAAAAAAGGTCCAAGACGAATAATATCATAATCATATTGAATTAGATGGATAACTGTGATTAATCGTAATCACATCAGCTCAGATGAATAACTTCGTGTAGCGATGTGGTCTCAATCTCATATAGGTGATTTGGCATAATAAGCAAGCGTTTTATAATATACAAATTGGTCTCAAACTTCTTGTAGGTGATGCAGACTATCCTTACTATTTTGGCAGATTTAGAGAGAACATTTTTGGTGGTGATTGCATTGAATTGCTGTCATACATTGATTTCTTTTCCAGCAATTATATTAATCGCCTTCAAACATTATGATATGAGGTAATAGGGGCAACTGATCAAATGTTACTAAAGAAATGGCTCTAAAAGACTTTATTGTTGTAGTGTCAAGAGACAAAAATATACGTTCAAAACTTTTTCAAAAGCACAAAATGTCCAATTCCAAGAGTCCCGATCCGCCAACTGCACCTCTTGTATACGTGATTCCATCAGAGGGCCAAAATGAACCAAAAGTAAGTCCATATTCCACCTTCCATCGACCACCACATCTCCCGTCGACAAATTGATCCACTAACCTCTTCCCACCTATCTGTTGGACTGTCATAGGACAAGGAAGACAACACAGGTTCATCTCCTACCCAATGGTCGAAGTAGAGGCTAACCTTAATGTTCAGACCTAGATAGAAAAGCAAACCTCTTCGAAGACCCTTTGCTGCCATGCAAATAGATTTCCATTACACAAAGACATAGGACATGATATGAGCGGTCTACTCGAAATCCTCTCATATCGGGTCTGATCGGACTTGATTGGTTGAATCTGGCTAGCTTGATCAAGTCTGGCTTAAGCTGGTTCAGATCTGGCTAAGCCTGATTGGGATAGGACTCGACTGGGTTGGATTGGGTTAAGTGGTGGCTTGGCTGAACCGGCTTGGATTGGGTTAAGTGGTTTGACTGATTTGAGATGGTTCAAAGGAGGATTCGACGGATGAGGAATCACTGGAGTGGATCACCGATGATGGGGGCTTTTCGGCGATCGGGACCTTGGCAAGAAGGCTCTTTGAAGGATGGGGATTTGATCCAACAGAGAGGATTGGTCGGAGGCGGTCTGGATCGACGAGATCTAGGGTACCGTTGGCGGTGGGTTAGAGGGAATCGGCGTCGGGGATGACGACGAGGCTCGAGATTCGCTTTGGACGTCAGAAAGGAAGCTTGGGTAGAGTTTTAGGATAGTTTAGAGGAGTTTGGGGTGAGATCGGGATCAGATGCGGGTTGACGGCGATAGGAACGGAGGTCGGGTTGCCAAGGGGATCACCAGAGGAGACGACGGAGGTAGAGGAGGGCCGGATGGAGTCTTGGTGCCAAGGGGAGGACGATTAGGGACTTGGGTGGCAGCGGGGGCGGCCGGAGAGGGTACAACGGGGATGGTCGGCGTTGAGGCTGGGGCATGGGCATGAGAAGAAAGGAAGAAGATGATGCTGAGGTGGCAGGTAATGAGGAGAGAGAGTGCTTATGTGGTGATGACGTGGTGGAGAGAAAAAGTGGCATGGAGAGAGAGAAGATGAAGATGAAGGTGAAGGTGAGGGAAATACCGATGGGGCGAAGACGATGCCGGCTGCAGAGAAGATGACCGACGATGGAGAAGGTGGATCTGTGGACGTCGGTTGAAGAGAACTCTTAGGGAAGATAATTCAGCCTCTGGATAGTTCCTAATCGAGAACTAATCCTTGGATAATCCTAACTAGAGTATTAAGCCATTACTCTACTAACTATTCTACTCTTTACTTTATTCATCTACTCAACTAATCATTGATCATCGATACATCATATCTAGCTACTGAGGTCCTTTTATAGAGGCCTCGACTAAGTTTTAATCCAACTAAAAAACCCCCTTGCTTCTTCCATACTCAGACTCCACTTCTAACAATAACTTCCTAACTCAAATAGGAATCTTAATTAATTCCTAACAAGAAAATATCAACTACGACTCAAAAGACTAATAAATACTAATTAAATACTCTAGTTTGAACTAGGGAAGTCCAAATCAAACTAGGAAAGAGGTTAAACCAGCTTGGGTCCTCTTCTGGGTGTGGGGCCAGTTGGTCGAGTCGGATCGACTCGTATCAGGACCGAAAAGAAACTAGCAACAAAGCAGACCATCTATATTTAGCCTTCACCAATTGTAGCCAAATCGAAACATCATGTTCCAAAAGCCGAGCTGCACGACTAAGAAGTAAGGCCTTCTACATCCCTTAATCCAAGCCCTCCCTAATCAAGAGGAAACACTGTGTCTGCCAACTAAAACTTCCAATGCTTCTTGTCTTCCCAAGCCCAATGAGTCACTGAATGATACTCTCTAAGCTAGAAAGCACTCACATGGACAACAACTGAAAACATATGATGGACTGGAGACGCCTACAAAATGCTTTTAGCCAAAACACTTTGAAACACTTTGACCAGCCCCCAAAATTAATTTGACATGCAGACTAAGAAGACGAACAAGTTAAAACCTTCTCTAGCAGACGAGACAAAGACGCCACTTTCAAATTCAGCCACAAGCATACAAAGTATCCGTCTAATTCCTTCCTCCCTTTGAACATCGAGATATGGGGAGAACCTCGGATTACATTTGGCCTCATTTATACAAAGCTTAGAAAGAGAAGAATAGTAAAGAAGAATCTGACGAAGCCTCCGAGCTTAAGAGCAAGAGACATGATCAGTAACCAACAAGCAATCATCCACGTATAATAGATGGGAGAGGGTAAAAGTAGAGCCATGAAACCTTAGAAGTTAGAATGGCAAGTCCGAAGGCTGGATCATTCAACAAAAAGAGGATCGCCTCACCTAATGCCGCATTGTGGGGAGAACTGCCTAAAAATCCTTCCATTGACAATGAAGAAAAAGGTCAGTGAAGAAATGCAAGCGATAACCCATCTACTCATCTTGGAGAAAACTCCATGTCAGAGAGGACCGCCTAGATGAAGGTCCATCACACTTTTATCATATGCGGACTGGAGGTCTATCTTGAGATCCATAAGAATAAATTGGGAACCATCACTAGAGCATGTGAAGGAGATTTATTGTCATAAGTCAAGATAATAGACTCAACTAATGAAAAACAAAAAGACTCGCTCCTATGGTATCACCACTAAAGCATGTTAAAATTAAGTTACAAAGAATAAATTGGGTATGATCATAATAGTTATTGCAAAAAAAAAAAAAGTTGAGAACATCATAATAATTATGAAGAATTGACGAAAGAATTCAGCTATATCGGAAAATATTAAAACTAATCAACTCACTAGACAATGCTTCATTTTTTGAAAAATTCAGATAGTAATTCATCTCATTCTATTCAATCAAGTATGGTAGATATCGAATATAAAAGTCTTTATTTTCTTAGTGACTTGAAATTATCAGGAACCCTACCATTTATATGTCCTTTATATACTTACGATTACTTAAATAAAGACAAAATGAGATAGTGGCAAATACGTATGGCCTATGATGCTCGTACTTTTTGGCTTCATGTAGAAAGCAACTTAGCAAACATCTTTTTAACATCTTTATAGTTAGTCTTTAGACTTCATAATTTTATCTTTATAAACTTCAAGAATAATACACCTCCACTAACCATGGGCGTTTTTTTTCCTTCCCTTTTTTACTCGTTAACGAGTATGATTTTTAAGACCTTTCAAGAGCATGTGCATCCGTTTGATCCTAAAAAATCAAACCAATAAGAAAGGATGGGTTTATATATTTTTTCTGATTGGTTAAGCCTGATGGCTGAGAAGGAAGAAATTACACAGCAACTAGTGCATGGTGGCCCCAAGGGATCAGCCCGAGCCGAACTAATGAGACTATCCACATCCGCATTGAATTCATAGGGGATATGAACAAACAAGATTTTAAAAAAAGATGAACACACGCGTCAGATGGGACGTAAGATCCCTAGGAGTTCTATTGGCTAAAGAATGTTCCTAGAAATTATGGGTTTATATATCTATAAGCTAACACTGCCAATAGATCTCCAGATTATGAACTCATCACTCTAAATTTTCCGGTCCCGTTCTTTCTTGGCAAACCTGCTGAGTACATATATGCTCCAACCAAACTTTAATTCTACTGAATATGGCTTGGAAATCACGGAAATGTATCAATATATGAAGATATGATTTATCATTTTCACTCTTGAGTCCAATTTGTCCTTCATATGATCGTATCCAAATGAATGCATGTCAAAGATATATAGGACAATTAGTCATCTCCATCTGTGTGAATGAATGAGACTGCTTATATGACATAAAGCTCTAAACATGACCTTCCTCCATTTAGTTATCGTACTATATATATAGGTAGACTGCTAGTGAGCTATATTAGCAAGTCTTCTTTCCACATTGTATAATGTGCGTGTTGAACCACTGAAGCATAACCTCTTTTTCCTCACTGCTTTCTGGATAACAATTACACACGGCAAACCCGACTTTGGAATTTTCAGGATATATAGTACCTTCAAGATTAAATCATCACTTTTTTTTTCTCACGCACAACAAAAGAATAAAACCAAGAAAGTAAATTATGTACCATTTTTTTTACTTGGTTAATATAAATGAAATAGACATCATTAAAACACACAAATATCTCAATGATATGATTAGAAAAAGAAACATCATTCTTGCGAAAATAGTTAACCAAGATAAGATTTTAAATACTCAATGATTGAAGCTCTGATAGCATAGATGACGCCATGAGCTTATAATTAAGCACATGTGATATGTACATTTATGATAGGCATGTATGAAGCATTTGCCTCGAGTTATATATTGATTGCTCTCCCGTCGACACTGCTTGACATTGTCGAAACCATTGCCTAGATTCATAACAGACATACCAAAAGGGACAAAATTGACGTCGCACTCGTCTCGAGAAAATCCATACCGACCCGTGATGTGAAAGATTTGAACCTCAAATCACACATATCTCCATAGTGCGATGCTTACTATATTTACAATGATGGTCATAGTACTTCCAAAACTCAAGATAATAAATGAAAGATTAACGTCAATGCTATCTTATCCCTACGCATTCACATAAGACAAACTATAACGTTGGTAGCATTAGGACAATCCTCAACATAAAGAAGGTATTCGATACAAACAACTTCAAGATTTGTAATTATAGATGTATACATATACATATATGTAAGAAGTTATGAGGAGCAACCTGGTTCTGATGCAGGACCAAGAGCGGACCTGACTGAGTCCGATTCAGAGCAGCTCCCGAAGCGATCCGGACGCATTCGGACCCCATCCGTACGACTGAGATCTTTGGATGGCCATAACTTTTGATCCGGGTGTCCGATCGGGGCGTGCGACCAGTCGAAACGACCGGGTTGACGAGCCCGTCATTTATCATTGGAGATCTTTGATCTCTCCATGACTGCTTGTCAAATCGTCAAATTCTTTTTCCTTTGGTCCGAAATCTCAGTTTTAGTGAAAACTTTTCTTTTTAGGCAGTTTTATCGGTTTCTATTTTTGGCAAATTTCCTATTTTGAGTAGGATTTCTTTTATTATTGAATTCTGGGTTAATACTTGGATTAGGGTTTGAGTCCATGTTTGAGTTGGTCAGGTCTTTCCTTAATCCTATAAAAGGAGGCCTTAGGGTTTGTAAAGAGGCAGTTTTTGATTGATGAAAAAATAGGACTTTTGGTTTTTTTCTCATAGAAATCTGGTTATCTCTCCCATAGAGAGTTTGGTTGTCTCTCCCATAGAGAGGTCCACGTTTACCCTGCGCCAGGTTCTCTATCTCTTGTATCCCTCACCCCGTCTACCGTCGACCTCACCTTGACCTCGCCCTGGCCTCCCTCGCGCCGGCCTCCTTCGCCCCAGCCCTCCTTGGAGTAGCCGCAAGTCCCGCCCCGCCCTCCCACGCCCCGGCCTCCTTGGAGTCCCGGCTCAACGCCGTCCGCCGCGAGATCACCGCCCTCTACTGCGCCTACTTCGTCCTCCACTCCGCCACCATCTCCTCCTCTTCTCCACCAGCCCTTCTTCTCCCAGACCCTCCATCGCCTACCACCGGTCGTGGATCCCCTGCCTCACCTCGCTGGCCACCTCCATGGCCATCGTGTGGGCCATAAGGTACAAAACCGACGCCGAGGCCCGCGTCGAGCGGCTCCTAGAGAGGGACTAGGAGGACGGGATGCTCCTCGGGCGGTGCGTGGCGGAGCTGAAGAAGAAAGGGGTGG
>OY986965.1:18575502-18666741 GCA_963920575.1 Narthecium ossifragum
ACACAACCTGTGGAAGTCCAAACTATATTGCTCCTGAGGTAGAACTTGATTCTGAAGAAGAAAAGAAGAACAGAAAAGTGAATTAGCTAATGAAAGAGCTATGTAAATTTGGATGTGTATATAGCCAGACAATTTCACCACCTGATCAAGGTAAACCTGGGTGTGTATATTGTGATGATTATTGTTTCAGTTACTTCAGTAATTTGATTCTTTGCGTAGTTATTTGAATGCTTGTCTGGTGTTTCATTTGATGTTGTTGAATACAATGGCTTCAAGAAGAGCATTGCTTATACTCTTTCGGGTTGGGATGTTTATTTAAAATATACTATATTTACGTCAAATAGATTAGTCTTATTAATAGGAGGTAGTTTCAAGCTTGCTTTTGGAGGGTGCTTTAGAAACTTTTAGATAAAATTTAGTCAAGGATGAAGACATCACTATATACATTCTTTCATTTGGCTTCTTATTTTAGTTAGGCTTTCTAATTTTCAAGATAAAATACTGGAACAGTTTTCTGTGCATCTTGATATGTTCATCAAACAATGCTGCGATGTTGGAGATAGGAGATAGATATTCATATTATTCTTTAATGCATGAACTTCTTTCTTTGTTTCTTCGGGCTATATATTTGGCTTTCTTGAAGTATTTTAATTACCATTTGTTTACCTCTTACTACTGGTGTAATGATTGTCATTGGTTTACCTCTTATTCAGAAACTGCTTCATGACCCTTATTATTCAGGGCATTTGGCCTTTTCACTATAATGTGCAAGTTTTTTTTTTTTGGATCGTTCTCATTTAGACTGAATTGTTTAAAGTTCTTAGGATATGCTGCTACTGTTTGTTACTTTTCCTTAAATAGAAGCTTAGGAAAAACAAAATAATGAGAACACATTTTCCATACGGGGTATGTGAGGTTAGTTTTCAAGGGGCATCTGCTCAATTAGTCGCTAAGTGAGGTTTGACTTCTATGATATGGGTAATAATCTTTAGGTGTCTAATGGTTGTTCAATTATCTGTCTTATATTATATGATTTTCTGAGGAAAAGGAGAATTAAATTTATTGTTCTTGCTGCAGCTAGAAGACTATCTCATGGAGAGTCTATGTGCAAGATTGTACCAAGAGTGTAGGATCACGAAGTGACAATGACCTTTAGTCATTGTAGCTTTATCTTTCAAAGGCTAATTTCTCAAGGCCATTATTTTTGGGTAATGATTGTAATAGATTGTAATATTTCCTTCTGTTCTTAGAACTATATCCTTCTGTTCTTAGAACTACATCTTCTTTCTACCTTCAATGGCACATCCTCAAAACTTGAACATTTACAAATTTTGAGGGTAATGATTGTAATAGATCAATTTGTGTTCACGAAAAATCTTAGGATTTCACTGTTCTCTAGAGGGTGATATAATGCCATTTGGTGTAAAAGTAATTAATACACATGGCAAGGTTTATCGATTGGTAAGCTTGACATTTACTATCACTCTTGCTCTTTTTCAGTTTCCACGCTATTTTTCGTTGTATCTACTTTGTTGTCATAACTATTCACCTGATTATGTACTCTATGCTTACAAAGTAGACACTTCAACGATATTACACATTTTATGCTTCATTTCAAAGCTTTTAACGTGCACCAATTTTCTGCTCCAATGGCCACCTGATTCTGCTAAAAGTAAGCATAATAGCATGATAGCATTAGTTTCCTTATGCTGAGGCTGGTGTAGTATTCGGTGTTTCGTTATTTAAGCACCACTAGATCAACATTTGTTGACTTATAATACTTATCATGCTATTTTTAGAGCTCCAAAATCTGTGTAATATTCCAAAATCTGTGTAAAATAATCTCAACTAGCAAAATCAACAAAAAAAAAATCTTATGATCAAGAAAAAGAACTATAAAAATGAAAACTTCGACAAATAAAACCCATGCCAGGGGAACGAGCGAGGATATATCATTCATAATTGGCTTCGATATATGGGTGTATTCAAATTTTATTTCAAGAGTTTCAGTGAGTCTACCTATGTTATTTGTTTTAACATGTAGATTTCTTTGTTTGTGTCATTGATAACCTAAACATATAAATGTACTTCTGGGGAGCTTCATTGATGGATGCCCGTGTTAGGTCACATAACTAAAAAAACATGACCAAATTTAAACCATGCCCCACAAGCATCCCACTAAGAAAAAATCATCACTGCATAATTATTACCGTTGTCTATAGAGAAAACATCGCATGTAGTCATGTTTGATTGCTTTGGTTGATTATGTAAAATGCTACAAAAGCCATATGTACTCCATAACTGCTTGACATTTGTGTGTATTGAACATTATTTTAATTGTTTCATGGGAGTTTATTGCTGTTATTTCATTCTCTCTATCTTATGAAGATATACCCCTTATGATGTAGATATCTCTGCTAATTTGCAGAGAAATTCATCTAGACGGGTAAATGTTCTTCTAAGGAGCTTCATTGATGGATGCCATCTTTTTCTTTTTTCTTTTTTCTTTTTTAATTTATAAATTGAGTCTTTTATTCTAAATTTGTAAATGTGACGGTATAAAAGCTAATTCATATGTTCTAAATCAATCCAAAATGGTGCCTACATTTCTATTGTCACTGTTTTTAGATATCTCAATATTAGTAATAATTTTAATTGTAATATTTTTTATTGTTAAAATTTTACACTAGCAGTAAGCATTTAACAAAAAGGAAAAATAAAAAAAATGGAAAATAAAAACCGTGCCAGGGGCACGGGCATCTACTAGTATATATATGTATGTATGTGTGTGTGTGTGTGTGTACATGAATGTCAAGATTTGAAAACATCTCGGATGTAAGTGCGGATTTGACAATCGGTGATGCTCGATGGTCGATAATGTTCGCGAGAAAATGTTTTAAGGTTATTTTTTGAATCAACAACAGGGCTATGTATAGGGAGGGATAGGAATTTTTTGCGTATTGGTACCCTTCATGTTCACTTTTTGCATGTCTATACATCAGCCTTGTTTTTTTGCACAATGATACCCCCAAGCCACTGAAAGGACCATAATACCCTGCATTTCCAATCCCATTATACATGCCATAATTAAAAAATCCAAAAAAATACGTCGTCGCATGCCGACGGCAAGTGTGGGCGTGAGAAGACCTCAATGCCAATGGTGTTCGGCTGACTTCCTTCCTCCGCTCCACCGCTCGCCACCGTTTCTGCCCTAACCACCATGCCCGCCGCCCTCAAACCCAAGTCTCCCTCCCCCTATCCTTCGGCAGTGACTACACCCTCTCTCTCTCTCCGTCACGCCCATCACCACCATCTCCACACCTCCTCCGCTGCCCTTAAACTCTATACCCATTCCCTGTGACCACCCATCTTGCTCCGCCGCCCACTCCTCCCTCCCCTCCTTCGACCTTTACGCCATCGCCGGTTGTCCTATGGACCACCAATCTCTCTCCTCGACTTCACCTTCGCCTCCTCGGACACAACACTCGTGGAGAGGAGATGGGTTAGCTGTGAGGACCTGTCCCTCTACTCCTGGGTCGATCGGTTGGGTTGGAACCGTGACTCGTTTGATTGTTTCGCGTTGAGCGCGCGATTCGGTAGATCGCATTGATTCTTGGACCACAAGGGCAATTCGGTAAATTACGCCTTATCGGTTTGTTTCACACCTGTGTGTGCACACACTGTCCTTGTTTGTGTTAGTGTTTGATTAGAAAGCTTAGCTGGACCCGGGATCGAAAGATCCGGGCTTGTGCTTGAGTTTTAGCCCAAGTCTAGCTTTCTACACTTAAGGGATTGGTCTTTCCTTGCTAGGAGATTGATCTCTTAATACTAGAAAGTCAATGTGTGATCGTCATGAATGATCGATCTCTATCCCAGGCAAGATCGATCATTCATAGGTCGGTTCGTTTGTCTATAAAACGGACGTAACCCTCTTCCTTGAATCCCTTTTGAAATCCGCGTTCTTGAGCGCAGAGCTGCCGGATTTTGAGGAGATTTGGGACGATCCAAGGCTTAGTAGCTGGGATTGAAGCAGCTATTGCCTAGGTAGGGATCCTACCTACGTTTGTTTTCCGGTTTTGTGAGTTTTGAGTTGATTGTGTCTTGTTTCGCTTAGATCTCACTGAATACATGTTAGTTTGTAGTATTTCCACCGGTTTTGGACTCATGGTCGTTCGTACTACTAGATCCCAGGGTTTTGTGGGATTTTGTGGAGTTTTTCGATGGTATTTCTCGTCGGAGGTTTGCCGGAGAACCCAACAAGATCGATCTTTCTGGGAGAAAGATCGATACTTCATTGTTGGTGATGTTGAACCCGAGCATGATCGATCATCGGGTGAGGATGATCAATCCTTGTGCCTTGGGTAGCATGGGATCCCCTTTGTCGCGAGGAGGATCAATCTTCTTGGGAGGAAGGATAGATCTTCCTTGGCGCGGCAAAGAGGATGTCCTCTATCGCGAGGATGATCAATCTTCCTAGGAGGAAGGATCGATCACCCTTGGCACGATATGGAAGGATGCCCTCTGTCGCGAAGATGATCAATCTTCATGGGAGGAATGATCGATCTTCTTTGGCTCGACAGGAAGGGAAGGCTCTCTGTTACTGGGAAGATCGATCCTTCCTTGGGGAAAGGATCGATCCTTTGAGGACAGAGAGGGATTTTCTTAGTTTTGCCCGCAGGGCTTTGTATGTACAGTTTTCCTTATAGCTTTATATCTTGTACATATTCTTAAGCATGCTAGCCTCATATTAGGGGCAGTGGTGAACCAGGAGAGTGATGACTTCTGAGGTGTTTAGAATAAGCGGACGAGAGGCCCTACATCTTTCCTTAGCCTTGCATGCCGCCGTGCGCCGAGGGCTTTTACCTGCGTGGTTTGCCTTTGTTGTTTAAGGGTCTTCTTCTCTATGCAGGTTGCTGGTGAACGGGCTGACAGTTGGTGGTGTGCCACTGCAGCAGTTCCAGACGTTTAATACATGTTCACCACCCCGGGTCGGCAGTGTGCCGAGCCCAGACTGTGTTATGCTATCATCACATACTGCTGCATGCTTTAACTATTCTCTATGCGTATGTTCATCGCATGCATCTCTGTTGTGCATTAGTTGTATGGTTAGGGCGTGGGCAACCTGTGGGTTGCCGTCCCTAGGCTAGAAGCTCGGACTTAGCCCTAGGACCGGGGTTGGGTAGTTTTGACCCGGTTTGAATTGTGGTGTACAGTCAAATTCGATGATAGGCCTAGATGACTGGTACACCTGTTGCTTGATGATTATAGAGGTCGTGTCGGCCTCGAGTCGGATGCTGAGGTGTAGCCGGTATCCCACTGAGTTGACTCTTGAGTAGAGGAGTCGCCTACTTAGCGGTGTCATTTTCTGCTTGTAGTGTTGTTCCCTGCTTGTGAGCCAGCAGTGTTCGTTCCTGCTTACTGAGTGTGACCTGACATGTGACCTGTTCTTCTAGAAGACCATGATCGTGGGCCTCAGGGACACGCGGTGGGGTTATAGGACCTCTGTATACACCCAGGTCTTACTTGAGGGCGACACTGTTACGTTTCCCTCTTTCTTCTGTGTGTTGTAGTGTAGTTTCCCTGCTGAGCTTAGTTGCTCACTTCTACCCGGGCTGCGTTTGCAGGTGCAGGCGTTCACTCCTTTTTGGTGGCCCCTACCGGGCAGTTGGTCGGCGGTGCGGCGGCGCCAGGCGGAGTCTGAGAGGTGGCGATCTTTTACTGCTTTAACGCTTGTTTGTTAGCCTCCTACGGGAGTAAATGTTGTATTTGGATTTTCCCCTCTCCGAGGATAAGTATATGAGTACCCCTTATAAGACACAACGCGTTTTAAAGCCGTGATGGCAGTGATCCGCCAGAAAACTCCAAGGTTAAGCATGCTTGCCTTGGAGCGGTCCCGGGATGGGTGACCCATTTGGAAGTTTTTCCAGATTTCTGCGGTAAGCTAAAAGCGGATAATATTGTGTCGGGTGGAGCCCTCGGTTGGATCCTGGACGGAGCCCGCAGGCCCTGGGCGGCCCCGTACGACGAGGGCCGTTACATTAGCTGGGTTGGGGAAAAAAGGACAACCATGCCTAAGAGTTTTTATGCGTGGCTGTGTGAGTTTCTACGCGTGGTTGGTATACTCGTCTATAGAGTATAACTCTATACACGCGTAGAAACTCACACAACCACGCATAGAAAATCTTTGTATGCGTGATTGTGCGAGTTTCTACGCGTGTATAGAGTTCCTTCTTAGCACGCATATAAACTCGCACAACCACGCATACAAAGATTTTCTACGCGTGGTTGTGCAAGTTTCTACGCATGTATTGAATTTCTTCTCAGCACACATATAAGCTCGGTATAACCACGCTTATAAACTCGCATATATACTCATAGTAAAAATATACTTATACATAAATCTTTTTATATGCGTAGTTGTGTGAGTTTATATGTGTGGTTGTCCTGCCTCTTTCGTCTTCTCGGCATAACCACTCATATAAACTCGCACAACCACGCATATAATCTCTTTTTATTCGTGGTTGTACGAGTTTATATGCGGGATTGTGCCGAGAAGAAGGACGAGCCAGAACAATCACGCATATAAAGAGATTTATGTACAAGGGCGGGGTGAACGGCGGCAAGCTGGGCGGGCAGAGAGAGTGGCCTACAGCCAAAGTAGATGACGCTGACGGCCTCCACGAGCGTCGTGTGCGAGCATGCAAAGGTTAAGTTGAGAAGAGAGATCGGTGGTCTCGAAGAAATCGAGAGATGTCATCGTCCACGAAGGAGCTGGTCAATGAAGGTGCCGTCACCGCAGGCATAGTAGAACCGGGGGGGGCAGTGGTAGGAGTGGGAGGAGCATGAGGAAGTTTCCAGCTCGCCCAGAGGACAGCCGGCGATGGAGAGAGAGACAGAGATGGAGGCGGCGGAGCGTGGTGGTGGCAGAGATGGAGTGGTGTCGGAGTTGGAGATGGAGGAAGTGGTTATTTTATTATATATCACATGCCATGTTATGTATGAATGTATGAGATGTATGAAGACATGGGATAAGTGGGGGTATTTTTGTCTATTCAGTGCTGAGGGGTATCATTGTGCAAAAAAATAAGGTATGGGGATGAAAGCGCCAAATGTGAACATGGGGGGTATCCTTTGGCAAAAAAACCGGAGGGATAGTTATCATGATTTCTTTATGAATAGGTGTATTTTCATGAAAAGTCAAAGAAAAATGAGTTTTACATAACTACATGTGAGGTTGTGTTCAAACAAAACTATGTTTCTGCTTACGTGAATATATAAAATGACAATTCTATTCTTGTGTAAATAATCCAAAATGAATGATGTTTTCATTTTTATAGTAACTTACCAAATTTTCCCGAGAACTAATTTTTATGCAGAGTCGCCTGGGTGGCTGCTCATTGTTGGATTAAGGCATGTATAAAAGCCCAAATGGGCATTAGCAAAGCCTATTATTAATTAACCAAATGGAGGAGCACATATGGTGTAGTGAAAATGTTTAGTCTCACATTGGTTGTGGAAAGAACATTCCACTAGTTTCTATAGTGTTTGGAGCTTATATGCTTCAAACACTTGAGTGGACTAGAAAGAGGCACTCAAACGCGCTTGCGAGCGTCGCCGCCGGCCGGCTGGTCATGCTTGTGCGCCGTGTGTAGTGTGTGACTCTTGGGCTAACCATGATTGGGCAATTATGGATGATGTAGCAGCCCATGTCCTCCTAGTTAGCTGTTACTACTGATGTGGCGACACTTGAGCTTCCCACTAAGTGAGAATTACTGGTGATTTGACAGTTACGGATGACATGGCAACCCATAACTTGGTTGTTACTGCTGACGTGATGAGTCTTTTCACCTCCCCACTAGATGACTGATCAACTAGCCATTCTAACCTATAAATAGCACCCTACTCAACCGAACCAGATGTTGGACCATGTATACACCTTCTACACGAATATTTTTGCCAAAAAGGACCCCTAATATTCATTTCTTGCAATTTAGGACCCCCTCCCATATTTTTTTGCATAATACGACCCCATACACGGAAGGAACATGCGCATAAACTAATACGCGTATAATTCTTGAAAAAACATGGGAGGGGGTCCTAAAGTGAAAAAAATGAATACCAGGGGTCTATTTAGCAACAATTCCCCTTCTACACACTTGCAATAGAGGGTCTTGTAGAGAGTACCGTACCTGCTGGAGCTCGAATGGCTATCGGACAGTCGGCTTTCCTCCGTTCACGGTGGATAGTTGTACCATGTGAGCTTTTTGCCTAAAGAACCAGGAGTTGCGGTTGTGGGAAAACAAAGCTTAAGGGAATAGTGTGATACACTGGTCTTGATCGAATTCTTCTTCATTTTTGACGTCTTTCTACTTCAATTTTCTTATACCGATTTAACGATAAGTCTGATTTTATTTTTATTGTTGTAAATGATTACTTGCTGCCCTAGTAAAAGTAAGAATCCTAGTCCTATTTTTCTCCAACATTCTTAAGCTTTGTTTATCGGTTTTACTGTATTTCGGATCCACTTCTCATACGGATCCTTCTGTTTTCTTTTTTACTTTTGAAAGAAGTTCAACTTACTTTAAGATCTCTAAAACACATAACTAAACCACTTTTGTGGTTGATCTGCTTTTGCAAATGGCTTCAGGATTAGGTGTTGAGCCTGTAATCCCTCCTCGTTCGGAGGAAGTGCTGGTACGCAATCCACCTATAGTGGAATTACCTAACATGCCGATCGGTCAGCTAAAAAGGCCTGAAAAGTTTAAGGGGCTGAACTTCAAGCAGTGGCACCAGAAAATACTGTTCTTTCTGACTACCCTTAAACTAGTCAGGTATCTCACTAAGGATGAGTATGTTCTCACTAAAGAATAAAAGAATGCTCATACCGTAGCTGCAGTTTAGACTTGGTCATTCTAACTTCCTATGCCAGAATTATATCCTGAACGGCTTGGATTACAAGCTCTACAACGTGTTTTATCCCAAAAGAGCAGCAAAGGAACTTTGGGAGGCCTTGCAGAATAAGTACAAGGTTGATGATGTTGGCGCAAAAAAAATTTGTTGTCGGTCGATTCCTAGAGTACACGATGGTAGACAGTAAGAGCGTTGTCGAACAAGTTGAGGAGTTTCAGCTCATCTACCATGATATGAATGCTGAAGGTATGCTATTGAATGAACCTGTCCAAGTGACGGCAATAATAGAAAAACTGCCACCGTCATGGAAGGACTTCCTGAACTACTTAAAGCACAAACGTAAGGAGATGAGTCTGGAAGATCTCGTTCGGAGGCTGAAGATCGAGGAGGACAATCGCAAGACCAATAAGAACAGCAATCTAGGCATTTATTCCAAGTTCAACTTAGTTGAGAATGCCAACGGTTTGAAGGACAAGAAGCGCAAGCACTTCGATGAAGACATAAATTTAAGGGTGAGTGCTATGTCTGTGGGAAGACAGAACATCAGGCTAAGGATTGCCATCACCGCCCAAGTGCTCAAGGGAAGAAGAAGCCGGCTCCAAAAAGGAAGAGGATAGAAGCCAACATAGCTTAAGGTCTCAGTGCAGAGATGGATGATTTGCACTTGGTTGCAGTTATCTCATAGGTGAACTTGATCAGGAGCAACCCGAAGGAATGGTGGCTCAACACAGACGCTACCCGCCGCATCTGATGCAATAGATGAATGTTTGACACCTACCAGGTAGTGGAAGGAGAACACTGCTACATGAGAAACTCTGTAACCTCCAAGGTGGAAGGTAAAGGGACTTTGAAGCTGAAGATTACGTCCCAGAAGGATTTGACTATGATGGAAGTTCTTTATGTGCCAGAGATATGCTAGAACCTAATCTCAGGTTCGGTGTTGAGCAAGAAGGGCTTCAGACTGGTCTTCGAATCTGACAAGGTTATATTGTCTAAGAATGGCGTGTAATTAGGCAGAGGCTACATGACCGAGGGGTTCTTCAAAGTGAATGTAATGACTGTAATCCCCAAGGTCAAGACTAATGAAGCCTTAAACGCTAGTGTATCTAATGTACTGAATGTTGTCCAATAGGCTAATAAAATTGAGAAGTTTGCTGATGGGATAGAGTCATTCATATTATGGCAAGAGAGATTAGGACATGTGAATAAAATTTCAATAAAAAGAATAATGTCCTTAAATCTTCTTCCTAAATTTACAAGTCACAAGGAATACAAATACGAGATTTGTGTCGAAGCCAAATTGGCTAAGATTTCATTTCAATCAGTTGAACGAAGCACTGAACCTTTAGTTTCGGTACATACAAATGTTTGTGATATGAAGATTGTACAGTTTAGATGTGGTAAAAGGTATTTTATTACCTTCATTGTTGATTGTACGAGAAACTGCTATGTTTACTTAATGAGAAGTAAAAATGAAGTCATAGAGATGTTCACTTATTACAAGAATGACATGGAAAACCAACTCGGTAGAAAGATCAAAATGCTGAGTGACAGGGGAGGTGAGTATGAATCACCTTTTCCTCATATAAGTGCCAAAAATGACATCATTCATCAAACCACAACGCTCTATTCTCCAGAACAAAATGGAATAGCAGAACGAAAGAATATGATACTAAAGGAAATAATGAATCCAATGCTCATAAGTTCTGGCTTACCTCACAACATGTTGGGGGAAGCGATACTGACGGCAATCATGCGTTAAATAGATTACCGCATAAAAGACTAGATAAGACACCTTATGAACTATGGAAAGTTCGTGTGCCTGGTTATAAGTTCTTAAGAGTTTGGCAATATTTAGCTAAGGTTCCAATTCTAGTTCCTAAACGGACGAGGATAGGACAAAGAACGGTAGATTGTGTGTTCATTGAATATGCAAATGATAGTAGTGCTCACTGATTTTTGGTTAATAAATCAGATAATCTTGAAGTGCATGTGAACACTATCTTAGAGGCTAAGGATGCCTCATTCTTCGAAGACGTGTTCCCTTGTAAGTCTTCTCCTACAACAGAGGGTAGTGAGAGAGGATTCCAAAAGTGCCTCAGTTCACGAAGAGGATGAGGAACCTAGATGGAGTAAGAGGGTTAGGAAAGAAACTTCTATCAACCCAGATTTTCTTACATATTTGTTAGAAAATGACCCTCATACATTCAAGGAAGCAATGTCAGTTCCATATGCTCCTTTATGGAAGGATGTTGTGAAGAGTGAAATTGATTCCATCATGCAGAACCACACATGGTAACCGGCGAATTTGCCACCAGGATGTAAACCTTTGGGTTACAAGTGGGTTATCAGAAAAAAAATGAAAGCAGATGGAACGGTTGACAAATACAAGGCAATGCTTGTTGTCAAGGGTTTCAAACAAACGGAAGGAGTGGGTTATTTTGACACCTATTCGCTAGTCAATAGGAAAACATTGATGAGATTAATTATCGTCCTTCCGGCTTTAAACAATATGGATATACATCAAATGGATGTAAATACAGCTTTCCTAAATAATGATCTGAAAGAAGAAATCTACATGGAATAGCCCGAGAGGTTTGTGGTTCTAGGAAAATAAAAGAAAGTATGCCGACTTGTTAAGTCCTTGTGCGGACTTAAACAAGCACCTAAACAGTGACATTAAAAGTTTAATTAAGTAATATTGACAAACGACTTTCATATAAATGAGTGAAAAATGCATTTCAATAAAAGGCAATGAAATGGAATATATAATACTATGCCTTTATGTCAATGGCATGATCATCATTGGTAGCAATAACAATATCATAAAAGCTACTAAGAGCATGATGTCATAAAATTTTGACATGAAGGATATAGATGTCGCTGATGTGATACTTGGTATGAAAATTACCAAGATTTCGAATGGTTATACATTATCCCAGAGTCATTATGTTAAGAAAATTCTTTATAAATAACCACTCAAATCAACACTCAAAACCACACCAAAACACAATTAAACAATCCTACAGTTACCAATTCAACAAAATTGGGTAGAAACATCTACCTATATAAACGAGCAAGCGATCGACCAAATCCTCAACTCCGATCGCCGCGAATCCACTCCGAAATGGTAAAGCCCGAGCTCTAACCGGCAACCAAGGAAGAGAGAGAGGAAGAGATAAAGAGAAAAGAAAGAGAAGATAGAGAAAGGGAGGGATTTATATAGAGGTCTTAACCGATCTCAACCGTCCGATTCAACCGGTGGTCTTCGCCCTGAAGACCTGGCGGCATTACCTCTATGGCGAGAAGTTCTCAGTCTTCTCAGACCATAAGAGTTTGAGGCACGTCTTCACCCAACGTGACCTCAACATGAGGCAGCGACGCTGGATGGAGCTACTGGAGGACTACGACTTTGCGTTGCATTACCATCCTGGTAAGGCAAACGTCGTAGCAGACGCGCTGAGCAGACAGGTGAGAGACACCAGAGCAGCAGTTGTAGGGTTGTCAGCTCGGCAGTGGCAGGCTCTAGAGACGGCGGGCCAGTTAGGGCTCGAGTTCGAGGATCGGGGATCCAGCAGTTTTCTCTATGCAGTGCAGAGTATGCCAGCAGTCTTAGCCAGAGTGTTAGAGGCACAGCACAGTAACCCAGAGCTCGAGGAGTTACGCACAGCAGCGGGAACGGAGGGCGCAGACGGAGACTGGACAGTATCGCCAGACGGAGGGCTACGGTTCCGAGGCAGAGTAGCGGTTCCAGCAGATCCAGTTCTTCGAGACGACGTCCTATGAGAGTTCCACCACTCTCGATTTGCAGTTCATCCCGGCGGCACCAAGATGTACCAGGACCTACGGCGACAGTTTTGGTGGCGAGGGATGAAGAGGGCAGTGACGGAGTTCGTATCGCGCTGCCTTACCTGTCAGAAGGTCAAGGCAGAGCACCAGCGGACTCCGGGGTTACTTCAGCCGCTTCCACTAGCTGAGTGGAAGTGGGAGCACATCACGATAGACTTCGTGACCGGGCTACCGAGATCTCCCAGGGCGAATGACGCGATTTGGGTCATCGTTGATCGATTGACCAAATCAGCGCACTTCCTGCCTATGCGGGTGACAGACTCGACCGACAGGTTGGGCAGTTTGTACGTTAGAGAGGTGGTCAGACTACACGGAGTTCCAGTTTCTATCGTGTCAGACCGTGACCCCAGGTTCCCCAGTAGGTTCTCGCGTGACTTTCAGGAGGCAGTTGGCACACTCCTGACTTTCAGTATGGCGTTCCATCCGCAGACAGACGGACATTCAGAGCGGACGATCCAGATCTTGGAGGACATGCTGAGAGCATGTGTCCTCGACGCAGGAGGCAGCTGGGAGGAGCACGTTCCCTTGGTGGAGTTCGCCTACAACAACAGCTACCAGTCCAGTCTTGGAGTAGCACCTTTCGAGGCGTTGTACGGTAGGCCGTGTCGTTCCCCAGTGTGCTGGACAGAGGTTGGAGAGGCTTCACTCACCGGACTAGACATCGTCAGGCAGTCGTCAGAGAGGTTAGTGCAGATCAGGCAGAGGCTTCTGACGGCTCAGAGCCGACAGAAGAGTTATGCAGATCAGAGGCAACGACCGTTGGAGTTTGCAGTCGGCGACCGAGTGTTCTTGCGAGCGTCGCCGTACAGAGGTTCTGTCAGGTTTGGCAGAGGTGGCAAGTTGGCGCCGAGGTTTGTCGGGCCATTTGAGATCTTAGAGAGGGTCGACGAGGTAGCTTACCGCCTAGATCTCCCTTAGCACATGTCTGCTGTGCATCCGACTTTCCATGTGTCGATGCTGAGGAAGTATCACCCAGACCCGTCTCATGTCATCAGGGTGGATGACATTGAGCTTGAGGCAGACGTGAGCTTTGTTGAGCAGCCGGTTTAGGTACTTGACCGGAGGGATCAGGTCTTGCGGGGCAAGACGATTCCCTTGGTCAAGGTACTGTGGAGGCACAGAGACACCGAGGAGGTCACTTGGGAGCGCGAGGCGCGCATGCGGCAGGAGTTTCCGCAGTTGTTTTCTTCTCCAGGTACTTCTTGTCATGTCTTCTAGTGTACCTGTTTTGTTGTTCCGAGCCCTACCCTTATCGAATCTCGGGACGAGATTTCCTTTAAGGGTATTAGGATGTGAGGACCTGTCCCTCTACCCCTGTGGCTCGTTGTAGACCGCAAGGGCAATTTGGTAAATTGCGCCTAGTTGGTTTGTTTCACACCCGCGTGTGCACACACTGGCCTTGTATGTGTTAGTGTTTGTTTAGAATGGCTAGGTGGACCTGGGATCGAAAGATCCGGACTTGGGCTTGAGTTCTTGCCCAAGTTTAGCTTTCAGCACACAAAAGATCGATCCTCTATGGCTAAGGGATCGATCCTCTTCGTGCCAGAAAGCCTTGTAAATTGTCATGAAGGATCGATCCTCCCTTGAGGAAGGATCGATCATTCATAGGTCGGTTGGTTTTCTGCTTCGCGAGGATGGCCGCCGTTGGCCGTCGCTCTCCCCTGTCAGAGGGGGAGGACTTTCCCTCCCCTCCCCTCACTTTTTCCCCTCTTTCCCGGATGTCCCCTCCCCCTTTCCCCTCCTTTTCTTCCCCTTCTCTTCTTCCTCCTCCTCCTTTCTTCTTCCTCCTTCTTTCTTCTCCCGAGAGCCCTGTTTTTCCCCTGTTTCCGGCAGCCACCTTCCTCACCTTCGTTCTCCCTCCTCCGGCCATCTTTTTCGGCGTTCTAAGGCTCGTTGGATTCGTGACATCGAGAGGAAGATCTCTGAAGAGGTTTGGAGGCTTGTTGGTGATCAAATCGCGGGGAATCAGCCGAGGAAAGCGCAGCTAGGTAGGGTTATACCTACTGTGTTCTTTTCGGGTTTGCTTGAGATCTAGCCGTTGGATCTTGTTGATCCTTATTTTGTTAGATTCCTTATACCTTGTAGAATAACTGATTTAAGTTTCATGTTAATCAGTTGAGATTTGTGTAGGTTTTATGCATGATTAGTCTCGGATTTCTGGTTTTCTGCTGTTCTTGAGAAACAGGCGGCTTGCGGCGAGTTTTACGGCCGGCGAGTACATGATCATGGCTTTTCATAAACATAAGAGTTGTAGAGCTATTCGTTAGCTTTTCATTCCATCTTGTTTCATATTTTTTTGATTTATTTACGATTTCTAATGAATTGTTTTCTGGAGGGCTGCGTTGCAGCAATTAATGGGTAAGTTAGTTTGATTAACGATTTTGATTAGCATTTTCCCGTTAATCCAACCGTTGGATGATTATGATTTTTGGATATAATGATCCTGGTTTATACACCTACTGGTGGCTTAGTTGGATCTTGAATCCGACGTCGTTTGGACGTCGGATCGATGGGATCAATTAGCCCCTAAGTAGAGGCTTTGGGTGTTTTTGAATATAATATTATATTTCGGAATATAATATTATATTGTGTTTTGTTCATCATAGTTTTCGGGGTTGCTTCCCGTTGCAGGAGTCCGCGGGTGACGGTCGCGGTACCGTCGTAATGCCGGGACCCGCTGCGGATCTGCTGGCAGCGGTTGGTGGTACCGCTGCAGCGATCCAGTAGACTTATACGATGCTTGACATACTGTTGTATGCCTTTCCTATTATCTGTGTATGTCATAGCATGCATTGTTGTTTTGTGCATTAGTTGCATTGGTTAGGGCGTGGGTGATCTTTGGGTCGGCGTCCCGAGGCTGGAAGCTCGGACTTAGCCCTAGGACCGGGGTTGGGTGGTTTGGACCCGGTTTGAATTGTAGTGTCCAGTCGATTCGATGATAGGCTTAGATGACTGGAGCACTTATGGATTGATGATTGTAGAGGTCGTGTCGGCCTTGAGTTGGATGCTGAGGTGTAGCCGGTGTCCCACTGTGCTGACCCGGTGAGTAGTGAAGTTGCCTACTCTGCTTGTGTGTCGCCAGTGTTGTTCCTGCTTTTGAGTGCTGCTCCTAGGCCTCAGGGACACGCGGTGGGGTTATGGGACCCCTGTATACACCCAGGTCCTACTTGAGGGCGACACTGTTGCGTTTCCCTCTTCCTTCTGTGTGGCGTAGTGTAGATCCCTACTGAGCTTAGTGCTCACACCTACCCGGGCTGCGTTTTGCAGGTGCAGGCGTCAGTTCTTCTTCCTTGGCCCCTACCGGGCAGTTGGTCGGCGGTGCGACGGCGCCTGGTGGACTTTGAGAGGTGGTGATCGTTTACTGCTTTTATCCTATGTTAGTTAGTCTCCTACGGGAGTATTGTGTATTTGAATCTTCCCCTCTCCGAGGATTTGCATATTTAACACTTTGAGTTTTAATCTGTGGTTCGAGGCTTCATTATTATATTGTTTTAATTGAGGGTGTTTTCGTGAATTGCTAGGGAGACCAATAGGTTAGAGGGAACCCTCGCCAGCTTTTCTTCCGCGTTTGTTAGGTTCCGGTTCGCGTCGCCCGGCCCGGTTGGGCTTTCGCGGGTCGGGGCGCGACACGGAGTCTACACACTTCAAGACCGAGATTACCCTGACAGAGTCCAGCCACCCTCCCAGCGTTACTACCAGCCACCTTACCTGCAGGCTGTACCAGCCCCACACACCCCAGTCGACCCCCCAGTTCTCAAAGGTACTTTCCAGCTTTTCAGTTCATTCGTAGATGTATTGATAGATGTTGGAGCGTCGCATTCCTTTGTAGCTAGTCAGTGTGTGGCATCACTAGGGCTAGAGAAAGAACCACTTGGGGCCACACATGCCACGTCCCAATCAAGAAAATCCATCCGGACCGGGACGTGAGCCAACTAATTCTTAAATCAAACGGTGAAAGTCTCCCCTATAAATTTCACTTTAAATCCCAGTACATAGTTATAATATTCACAATTAATTTAAACTATTCTATCATCAAGTAATAACACAATAACTACCAGCTACAAGACTCAATTAGCATTCACATGGTACAAGAATGATTCCAGTCCTCTAACTACAGCAATCTCTATCAATCTTCATCAATTTGGAGTACAAATATATTTATCCTTGAAGCTAAAATTTATACATTGAATTGAATTACATATACAATTTAAAGCTACACATAAATTAAATTGAGATAAGCTGATGATGATTCCTCGATCTCGCGCACCACCAAGGGAAGGACCTCCTCTGACGTCGTAACTACCTGACGAGGGAACCGCGCTTGTACCTGCAAACACAACCCGAATAGGAGTCAGCAATAAGATCAGTAGGGTTCTACTTTACATCACACTGAAAGGAAAGGAGACTACAACTACCTCGCTTCCTCGCCTAAGCCTAAGGTATGCCACGGGCCCCATAGCCGCGTCGATGTCCTAGAGCTCCAGTCATGCACCTCCACAGAAACAGTAACATGCAGGATCACCCTTACTCATGCAAGAAGAGCCCTCTGCATGGGGACCCAAACAAGGTGAAACCGACTTATATCCTTAGCACTCGGTTTTGGAGTCGACACGACCTCTACACCTCAAATGACAATGTATTTCAGTTTACAAGATACTATCCTCGAGAAAATAATGATTTAATAATTCAATCGGATCCTGGACCTTGCTACCCAGCCTCGGTCCTCAGACTAGATCCTAGCTGCCCGGGCCCTCAAATCGACGAAACCCCTATTCGCCCACGACCTAACCTTATGCTTCTAATGTGAGCAAGATGCATGCAATGCTCATGCACAAATACAGAAGTATAAGCATGCAACAATATTGCAAACCAAAATACAAGTCTAGGCATAGCTTACAGGTCACCAAAGGGGTAGACAAAGCATAAAGCAGATAGAGGTCTAAACCACAACACTATAAAGGCTTAACAAGCCCACAAGCCTTCACAAGGCTACACAACAATCAACCGTGCCTCCACAAGGCCAACACCTCAATTATAGAATTCAACACTACAACGGCACCCCCAGGCCGTTAACAAGTAGCTACACATTTCAGTCTGAATTTCGGCATTACGACGACATACACGGCTGTCACTCGAAATTTTAAAACGGGACACACCCCCGACCAAACAATTAACAATCAAACCAAACCCTAGATAAACCCTAAACATGGGTTTAGGCGTAGAAACCTACCTTTTAACGCTAATCCATCATGATCGACCGTCCTCCCTTACCGTCACCGTCTCCAAGTCGTCGGGGAGCCACTGAGAAACATCCGACGTCCACCGATCACACGCGACGGGGATGAGCGAAGAGGAGGAAAGGATAAGTTATAGGGGATCGGGGGAAAGGAGAGGAGGAGGAAAGAGCCCAGGAGGGACGATGGCCGACGAAGCTTGTCGACGGTGAAGAGGAAGGCTTTCTAGCGACCTCGGGAGAGACGGAAGTAGAAGAGTGTCGGATTTGAGGGGGGAAAGGGGTTTCGCGGCTTGAGAGACATGAGGGGAGCTAGTGAGGAGGTGGTGGGTAGCGATGGTAGCCAACAAGCTCCGGCGAAGGGGGAGGGGCCGGTACGGTCGCAAGCGGGGGAGAAGGGAGGAAAGATCACGTTCAAGGGAGAACATGGGAAAGAAGAGGAAAAGAAAATAAAATAAAAGAAAGAAAAGGGAGGGGGGGTTTATACTAAAGCTGAGATTTAATCTCGGTTGTTCGTTTCGATCTTTCCCGATCGAGCTCTGATTTTCCAATCGGAAGCGCCCCTAATGTTCTAATCATACACATATCTCAATCCAATGCCGTGTGTGCACTATGCGGGTGTGAAACCCAACTCTACAAGGGAAGATTATCAAAGCGATCGTGGAACAAGGACAACATGGCCAAAACAAACCAATCCAGACCCTCGACCTAACGCGGTTGGAACATGTATAGATGGACGGGCCCCCTCATAGCATTGCACATCGACAAACAAGTCGACGGAGGAGCTCATTTTGAGCAGATTTGCTGGTTTTGCGAGTTGGAGGTTAGGGGCCTCGGTGTTCTTCTAGACTTTCGGGTGCTAGACATGGTCCGATTTGATGTGATACTCGGTATGGACTGGCTGACGTCATATCGAGCCGTCATCAACTGTGGCCATCAGAGGGTGACTGCTTGGACACCCGATGACGTTCGGTTTATTTTATTGAGGGATCGCTAGTCGGCCGATTCCCTTGCTTGTTGTTGTTTTTCCCAGGCGCGAGAGCCAGCTGTCAGCTTTATTGGCATGTCTTTTTTTACTCACTGTAGAGGGCAGTTGAGAGACCAGTTTACATGGTGTAGTTTGCGAGTTTGCAAGCGTGTTTCCAGAAAAGCTACCAGGTCTTCCTCCTTCCAGAGCCGTTGACTTCGAGATATATCTCGTACCATGCACTGGACTGATTTCGTTGCAAGCATTCAGGATGGCACCAGTATAACAGAAAGAGTTTAGGATTCAGCTGGATGAGCTGGTTGGGCGAGGCTTCATTCATTCCAGCACGTCACCTTGGGGAGCTCCTTTGTTATTTGCAAAGAAGAAGGACATCACACTTTGTCTTTGCATTGACTACAGAAGGTTGAACAGCGTGACTGTGAAGAACAAGTATTGATGATGATGATGAATAATGTTATATTTTTATCCCTTAATACTTAGTCTCCTGTGTTCATTTGGTACCTAAATACACTCATTATTCTTATATTTTGATTTAGGATGCAATCGAAGTCCTTAAGTCGAAAAGAAGCTGAAAAGAGTATATATATCAACTTTAAAGATTAACCTGTACCTGCTGATGAAGAACCAGATGATATATCACATATGGTTGGAAAGCTCTTAAAGTCTAGTTTCTGGAGAATTTTACGGTTCATGATTTGGAGCTTCCTAAAGAAAGTTACAGTGCGTTTACTACAACCAGCGTAGGACAGAACAGTAGAAGAAATATGCAGAGAATAAGAGATCGATCCGCTTTCCAAAAGAGATCGATCCCTTATGCACCCAGAGATGAAAAAGACCCACGGTCGATCCCCAGATCGACTGTCAGCCTCTGTCAAAAATATACGCTCGCAGGGTCGATGCAAGGATCGACCGTGAGGAGAAATCTGAATCCGAAATAAAGGGATCGATCCCCTTTCCAAAAGGGATCGATCCGAGTCGGGGCGCAGCCACAATCTGGGAAGAAAAGATCGATCTTCTTCCCAAAAAGATCGATCTTTCTTAACCGACTTTGCAGAATTAAGGGCTCCGATTTAATCCGAGGATGGGAAACTTATGGGCTATAAATAGGGTTCTTTTTAGGGATTAAGGGGGGCGAATTCTAGAGGTTTTTGGCTGCTCCTTTCTACTTCTTTTATATTTCTAGGGTTCTTCTTTCTTCTTCAAAGGATTGGATTGTTCTTGATGGCCTTGCGTGGCTAAACCTTGATCCTTGGTCGAGGAGACTGAAACCTCGAAATCAATGAAACTGTGAGATCTAATCTATTTTTATTGTTCAGCTTATACATGAGTATTGGATGTTCTTCTGAGATTAAATATTCATGATTGTCTTGTATAATTGCTAGGAGGTCTACTAGTTTATTATTCATTGCGATCTACTGCTAGGTTGGATATCAAATCCGTAATTGTTTGATCCCTCTAATCTGCGAAGAAACTAGGATCTATTGATTTACTGCGTTTCAGAGATTAATAGATCTTAGGAAGAATATCCGACTAGATTAAATGCAACCGCTTGTGCTTGTATTTTTTAGCTTCATCGATCTCCCTATTCTTAAGGCTGCTACTAGATTAAATCTAGGGTTATTTACATTTGTACCCCTAAAACCTTGCTAAATAACATATATACCCTTACATTCTCTCATATTACATATATACCCTTACAAACATCAAAAAAATTCAAACCATACCCCTCCATCCTCACACCGTTAAAAATGCCCTATAAAAAGACCATTTTGCCCTTTATTCATGTTTATTAGGATTCAACTCACAAGGGTATGATAAGGGCAAAATGGTCATTTTATAGGGTGTTTTTAACGGTATGAGAACGGAGGGGTATGGTTTGGATTTTTTTGATGTTTGTAAGGGTATATATGTAATATGAAAGAATGTAGGGGTACATTTGTAATTTAAGAAGTTTTAGAGGATATCAAATCCGTAATTGTTTGATCCCTCTAATCTGCGAAGCAACTAGAATCTACTGATTTACTGCGTTTCAATGATTAATAGATCTTAGGAAGAATATTCGACTAGATTAAATGCAATCGCTTGTGCTTGTGTTGTTTTGCTTCATCGATCTCCCTATTCTTAAGACTGTTACTAGATTAAATCTACAGCGCTTGTCTTAGGTTGTCTAGTAGTTAGGGTTGATTAGATCGCTTGTTTCTAATTAACTATGATCGAGGAGAGATTCGAATTTCATTCGAACGGTGAATATTCATGGTATGAATTGATTTATACTTGCATCAATGATCTGTTGTTGGATTCCGATGATGGATGTTGACTCAGACCAAGGTTTGTTCTCTTGATTTAATTCAATTCGTTTCTTCGCTTTAGCTTATTTCTTTACTGTTTTCCTTTAACTCAAAACCCCCCATCTTTGTTCACTAAGCACAAAACTAGGCTAAACACTCTTCGTGGGATCGACTCGTACTCGCACTACTACATTTATTTTAACGAGTATTGGTTTTATTTTTGAGTGCCTACGACAGCACATCAAATTTTGGCACCGTTGCCGGGGAGTGATTCTAGTTGATTTTTGTGCTTATTGTGATCTTTATTTTCATAAAAAAAAGAGTTTACACAAATTTTCTTGATTTGTTTTTCTTGATTTACCGGAATCTTCTTGATTGTTTATGAGTACAGCTCATTCTTTTAATTAAAGTGATTTGCAGTACGATCCAGAGATAGAAAGAACTTTACACAGGTTAAGGAGGGAAGCTCGGAGAAACATTGAGGAGAACGATTTGGCTCTTGACCACTTATTTGTTGACGATTCTGAATTAGAGGAGGAAGTCATGGCCGGAAATCGGACTTTGAAAGAACTTGCAGCCCCAGATTTGAATCAACAACCCTTATGCATTACATTCCCTACTTTGGATGTTGCTACTACTTTTGAATTGAAATCTGGACTAATACATCTGTTACCCACTTTTCATGGACTTTCAGGTGAGGACCCTCATAAGCATTTAAAAGAGCTTCATGTTGTGTGCACGAGTATGAAACCCATGGGGGTGACTGAAGATCAAATCAAATTGAGAGCCTTCCCGTTTTCTTTGAAGGATTCGGCTAAGGATTGACTTTATTATTTACCATCTGGGAATATTACTACATGGAATGAGATGAAGAGGTTGGTTTTGGAGAAATCTTTTCCAGCCTCAAGAGCGGCCAACATTCGGAAAAAGATCTGTGGTGTAAGGCAACATAATGGAGAGTCTCTACACGAGTATTGGAAACGTTTCAAGAAATTATGTGCAAGCTGTCCCCATCATCAAATTAGTGAGCAATTACTTATTCAATATTTTTATGAGGGCTTACTAACCAATGACAGGAGTATGATTGATGCCGCTAGTGGAGGAGCTTTGGTGGATAAAACTCCTGAAGCCGCGAGGAACTTGATTGCAAATATGGCGGCTAATTCTCAACAATTTAATACTAGGCTTGATTCTTATTCAAAACATGTTAATGAGGTAAATGCTTCATCCCTTGAACAACAGATTACGAGTCTAACCTCTCTTGTTCGTCAATTGGTTGTAGGTAATATGCAAACAACGAAAGTTTGTGGGATTTGTTTGGTGACAGGACATCCAACCGATATGTGTCCAACTCTTCAAGAGGAACCCATTGAACAAGTAAATGCAGCGGGGAGTTTCCCTGGACTACCGCAAAGGAAGTATGATCCATATTCAAACACGTATAATTTGGGATGGAGGGATCATGTCGCGCCCCGGCCCGAAAGACCCACCTGGACCGAGACACGAGGGGGAAGTTCCTACATCTACTAACAGCAACTGGTGAAAACAGTTACAACAAGCAGTAAGAGGATAGAAGTAAATCTAACAACTCCTTTTATTACAAAACTATACATAAGATAAAGTTACAACAAGATTTACATAAACAGTTCTTAAGTACAACAGATGTATAAAACTCAAAAAGAAGTTACATCATCAGTAGTCCCCTGAAAAGCACAGCGGAAACCCTCCTCGCCCTCAAACATGCCCTGACGTCGACGTGCCACCGCAAGACGAGCAACTGGGGCCCACCGCAGGAGAGCTGGTACCTGCACATGCAAACGCCGCCCGGGTAGGAGTGAGCACTAAGCTTAGTAGGGTTCTACTCTACGCCACACACAAGGAAGGGAAAACTGCACTAAACTAACTCTGTGCCAAGTACTGAGGCCTGTCAAGGACCCCATAAATCCCGTCAATAACCCGAAGGGTACCTGTCCAAAGTACATCCCTCATACAGTCACTGCCTAGGGTGGACATTCTCCGACATTCCTGACACAGGGTGGACATGACGATACCAGTAGGACACCCTTCTCCAAGGTTGTTCCTCCACACTTGGCGGAACAACCGTGGTTATGACAACCAACCCTCAGCACTCCAGGCAACAGAGTTAACACTACCCCAGTCAAACCCTAGGCATCTAATGCACAACAACAATGCATGCAACAGTTTATATTAAACATTCCCGAGGTCCATGACTCCCTCGGTTAACCACAAGCCGAATAAGGATCAAGGGCATAACCCATGGCCCATTTATACTAAGCATTCCCAAGGGTTCATGACTCCCCCGGTTAACCATAAAGCGATAAAGGATCAAGGGCATAACCCATGGCCCATTTATACTAAGCTTTCCCAAGGGTTCATGACTCCCCCGGTTAACCATAAAGCGATAAAGGATCAAGGGTATAACCCATGGCCCATTTATACTAAGCATTTCTGAGGGTTCATGACTTCCCTGATTAACCATAAAGCGATAACAAATAACAGTTTATGCATACAGTCAACCAGATCGCTGCAGCGGTACTACCCACCGCTGCCAGCCAATCCGCAGCGGGTCCCGGCATTACGACGGTACCACGACCGTCAACCGCGGACTCCTGCAACCGGAAAGTAACCCCGAAACCGTTGATGAATGGTAAAAATATAATATTATAATCCGAACATATAATATTATATCTAAAACACCAAACATTCTCTAGATAGCAGCTAAGCCCCCTCGATCCGATGTCCAAACGACGTTGGATTCAAGGTCCAACTTATACTCTAGTAGATCTACATGCATGGATCAACATATCAAAAATCCAGAATCATCCAACGGCTAGATTAACGGAAAAACACTAATCAAAACCTCTAATCAAACTAACTTACCAAGTCCTTGCTGCAACGCTGCCCTGCAGCAATCAATTCATAAAAATTCGTAGAAAAATCGATAAAATATCAAATAAGCTGGAATGGAACGTTAACTAAGAGATCTACAACTCTTATTCTCATCACAACCCAAGAACATGCACGTACTGGCCGAAAAACGCGCCGCAAGCCGGTTGTTCTTCAAGAACAGCAAAAATCAGAAAATCCTTGATTAATCATGCACAAATCCTACTAAAATCTCAACCAAAGATCTTAAAACTCATACCAGAAATTATACTAGGCAAGATGAATCTAACAACACAAAGATCAACCAGATCTAACGGCTAGATTAAGATAAACCCATTAAACAACATCAGTAAGTAGAAACCTACCGGCAACGCTAATCCTCGGCTGATTCCCCGCTAAACAGCCGCTAACCAAGCTCCAAACCACACCAGGGATCTTCCTCACGCCGCCACGGTTCCAACGAGCCTTCAAGCTCCCAAAACGGTGGCCGGAGGAGGGAGAACGGTGGAGGAGAAGGGGCTGCCGGAAAACAGGGGAAGAGAAGGAAGGAAGAAGAAGAAGAGAAGAGAAGAGAAGGAAGAGAAGAGGCCGGGGAAAGCCGGGAAGGCCGGGGAAAAGTGATATCATAGGAGAGGAAGTCTCCTCTCCCCTAACAGCGGAGGACGACGGCCGTCCTCACAACTCCACCGACAGGACTTTCTGGCACAGAGGGATCGATCTCTTCCCAAGGAAGATCGATCCCCTTAGCAAGGAAGATCGATCTCCTTAGCAAAGAAGATCGATCATCTTTGCCCAGAAAGGCAAACTTAGGCTAAACACAAGCCCAAGCTCAGATCCTCCGATCCCGGGTCCACCTAGCCATCCTACTCAAACACAAACACCAAAAACAAGGCCGGTGTGTGCACAAGAGGGTGTGAAACTAACCAACAAGGTGCAATTTACCAAATTACCCTTGTGGTCAACAACGAGCTACAGGAATAGAGGGACAGGTCCTCACGGATCACCCCAATCTCAACTATGGGAATCCACAAGTAAATCAGCCCACAACTCAATTTCGCCCAACTGGCTAGCAGTATCAACAATATAGACCGCCATACCCCCCGAGACCACAATCAAACCCAACTCCCAATTCTGGTATGTCTTTAGAAGATATTGTTAAATCCCTTGCTACTAATACTTTGCAATTTCAACAGAAAATGAAGGCTAGTATTCAAGGTTTGGAACATCATGTGGGCCAGATGGCTACTGCAATTAGCAAGCTAGAGGCGCAAAATTCGGGAAAATTACCCTCTCAAACAGTAATAAATCCAAGAGAAAATGCTAGTGCAATTGTTTTGAGAAGTCGTAAAGAAGTTGAGGTTCCAGCAAAGGAAGTCATTGCATCATCACCGCAAGGAAAAGAGCAAGACATTGTCGCGGACAAAATCTTTCCCGATGACGATGACGTACCTAAACGTAAGTTTCCACCTCTTTCTGATTGTAAACCAGTGCCTCCTTTTCCTCAGGCTTTAACATAATCTAGAAGATACGAGAAGAATTCAGATTTATATGAGACTTTTCGCCGATGCGAGGTAAATATTCCACTTTTAGATGCTATTAAACAAGTACCTCGTTATGCTAAATTCTTAAAAGAATTGTGCACAATTAAGAGGAAGCAGAAACTTAAAGGATGTGAGAAGGTGAGAGTTGGTGAAAATGCTTCTGCAATTCTTCAAAGAAAAATTCCTGCAAAGTGTAAAGATCCAGGTATGTTTACTATCCCATGTACAATTGGTAACACCAAATTTGAGAAGGCCATATTAGATTTAAGAGCTTCTATCAATGTCATGCCATATTCTATATATGTTTCTTTAAAACTTGGACCTTTGAATGAAACTGGTGTTGTGATTCAATTGGCTGACAGATCTAACGCCTATCCTAAAGGTGTAGTTAAAGATATTCTTGTGCAAGTCAATGATTTAGTTTTCCCTACTGATTTTTATGTGCTTGATATGATCATACTACTACTATTTTGTTGGGAAGACCATTCTTAAAGACATCAAATACTAAGATAGATATGCGTAGTGGTACACTTACCATGGAATTTGATAGTGAAATTGTTAAGTTTGAAATATATGATGCCAAGAAGTATCCTACTAATGATTGTCATGTTTATTCTATTGATGTGAGAGAATTGAAAGCTACATTTAGAGATGCTTCGGGGAAGTGTCTAGAGAAGGCAGGTGAAAAACCTGTCCAGTCTTGGCCAGTTGATCGCGTGGAAGATTCGGTCGACTACCGAGAATATCAGGAGCATTTATTCGATGAACCTCCTCCGACTGCAGTTGAAAGCATTCGCATTACGTCGCAAGGTATATTTCCTGTGACTATTTCTTCTTCATTAGTGGTTAAAAAGGAGATGACCTTAGTAGATATTTTCATATCTCGACGGATTTATTTTCGATCATGTGATCTTGACATCGTTGACAATCCGAACGACGACATTCTTAATAGGTCAATGGATAATTCGATTATATTTGAGCATAATGTTGACTCCTTTCTTCCTGATCACCATGATGACATGTATTTTTGTTTGAGAGATCTAGCTATCTTGTTTACTGGTGTGAGTATGGAAAAGCTAACTCTCATTTTTGAAAAAAACCACTTGAATTTATATACTAAATTAACCTTGGTGGCACTATTGAGGTTAAATATTCAAAATGTGGCACCCAGTGATTTTGCATCCCATCGTGCTATAGAACGTCCACCGAGGGCACGATTTAAAATTCTCTATATTGTATAGAGTGGTTTAGTTTGCTTTATTTGCTTTATTGTGTGCTTGAGCGTGCTTGAGTTATTTTTAGGTTGTGTGCTTGCATGTTGCTTTTGTTTTTGCTTTGTTTTGTTTTTTTTTAGGTGATCGAGCATTCCCTATCATACTTGAAGAATTCACCCAGCCATGGTGGTTATGGAAATTCAAAGTTTGGCAACTCTCACAGTATTCAAAGAAGAAAGCATGAAGTCGAGCCAATGACAATAAACAAAGGCACTGCTTGGGAGGCAACCCAAGGGGAGTTCGTTCCTTTCTCTTTTTATTTTCGCCTTTCGATTTTAGTTATATTTTTCCTTTTCTTTGCATTCCACCTTACATTGGGGACAATGTCAGTTTCAAGTGTGGGGGAGGAGATCTAGGATGCATTTGCCATGAGCGAGAACTAGTTAAGCTTGACATATTCATAACATGATTGAATGAGTAATTTTGCGATTTGGAATTAATTAGTTGAGTTATTTTCCTTGAGATGGTAGTGACTGAATGAGTGGACAAAAACTGGTGAGATTTTGAGCCTTTAGACTGACACATTCATTTCAGTCTCACTATTTTCTTTCATGAGAGATATTCTTCCATGGATTTGTTTCTCTAGAACTTGCTTTGATTCTATTTGAGGTCACATTGACGCATGTATACATGAACATGATTAAGGCCATCTTTGTTATAAGCTACATAAGCCAAATAGCCTACCTTGTGATTAAATCCTTTTGCTAAACACCTTTGAGCTTTATTGACTTCATTGTTAACCCACATTACAAGCCTTAAACTTGAAAAATATTTCCGTTACCCAAGAAATAAAACTAGTGGAGCATTGATCATCATTATGACATGTATGGGTGTGCAAGTTTCAAGTGCGGGGGTGTTTGGATCGTGGTATGGCTATGATTGGTGAAGTGGAGTATATTTTTCATACTCAATTCGTGAGTACGTTGTTTCTGAAGAAAAAAAAAAAGAAAAGAAAAAGAAAGTGAAGGAGGAAACTGTCTCTCTTGTTACAATATGTGTTTATGAATCCTCCTAATACTCCAAGAAAAGGGTATGTTTATGTATGATTTCTACAAATGTGGAAATTTTTGCAAAAGATTGTTCCATATTTCAATTAAAAAGTATTCCTTTGAACAATCTCTTTGCCAAGGTCGTAATGTTATATGGTTTGAGTACTTTAAAGCCAAGTTGAAGAAGTTGCTGAACGGAGTGATTGGTTGTACATGTATTATTGATGCATTTTTGCTCCATTAGTTCCGTTGGTTTTTGAGCTACATTCCAAAATATTTCTCACCTTAACCCTAAACCCCGTTACAACCCTTGGAAGTCCTTATGATTTGTGTTATGCATGTGATTCTAGTGGTGGAGAATGAGAAGATATGCAAGCTTATGGTAGATAATTTTCATTGGAATGAATTTAAGTGAAATACATACCCTTCAAACACATGAGAGTTGAGTGTTAATTTCTGTGAGGGTCTACTGATTTAGTATACTCCATACTCAAGTGAAAATGCTTATTGATTGATTTTTAAGTTGTCTAAAAATATTTGTTCATGATATGTTATGAGTTGTAAAGAGTTTGATTGTTCTTTGTTGATGGAGTTGCAACCTTGATTTTGAGTGGAGTGAAAATTTTAGTTTTGCCCGAGGACGAGCAAAAGCTAAGTGTGGGGGAATTTGATGATGATGCATAATGTTATATTTTTATCCCTTAATACTTAGTCTCCTGTGCTTATTTGGTACATAAATACACTCATTATTCTTATATTTTGATTTAGGATGCAATCGAAGTCCTTAAGTCGAAAAGAAGCTGAAAAGAGTATATATATCAACTTTAAAGATTAAACTGTACCTTCTGATGAAGAACCAGATGATGTGTCACATATGGTTAGAAATCTCTTGAAGTCTAGTTTCTGAAGAATTTTACGGTTCGTGATTTGGAGCTTTCTAGAGAAAGTAACAGTGCTTTTACTACAACCAGCGCAAGACAGAACAGTAGAAGAAATATGAATCCGGAATAAAGGGATCGATCCTCTTTCCAAAAGGGATCGATCCAAGTCGGGGCGCAACCACAATCTGGGAAGAAAAGATCGATCTTCTTTTCAAAGAGATCGATCTTTCTTAACCGACTTTGCAGAATTAAGGGCTCAGATTTAATCCGAGGATGGGAAACATATGGGCTATAAATAAGGTTCTTTTTAGGGATTAAGGGGTCGAATTCTAGAGATTTTGGGTTGCTCCTTTCTACTTCTTTTATATTTCTAGGGTTCTTCATTCTTCTTCAAAGGATTGGATTGTTCTTGATGGCCTTGCGTGGCTAAACCTTGATCCTTGGTCGAGGAGACTGAAACCTCGGAATCAATGAAACTGTGAGATCTAATCTACTTTTATTGTTCAGTTTATACATGAGTATTGGATGTTATTCTGAGATTAAATATTCATGATTGTCTTGTATAATTGCTAGGAGGCCTACTAGTTTATTATTCATTGCGATCTACTGATAAGTTGGATATCAAATCCGTCATTGTTTGATCCCTCTAATCTGCGAAGAAACTAGGATCTACTGATTTACTGCGTTTCAATGATTAATAGATCTTAGGAAGAATATTCGACTAGATTAAATGCAATCGCTTGTGCTTGTGTTGTTTTGCTTCATCGATCTCCCTATTCTTAAGACTGTTACTAGATTAAATCTACAGCGCTTGTCTTAGGTTGTCTAGTAGTTAGGGTTGATTAGATCGCTTGTTTCTAATTAACTATGATCGGGGAGAGATTCGAATTTCATTCGAACGGTGAATATTCATGGTATGAATTGATTGATACTTGCATCAATGATTAGTTGTTGGATTCCGATGGTGGATGTTGACTCAGACCAAGGTTTGTTCTCTTGATTTAATTCAATTCGTTTCTTCGCTTTAGATTATTTCTTTACTGTTTTCCTTTAACTCAAAACCCCCCATCTTTGTTCACTAAGCACAAAACTAGGCTAAACACTCTTCGTGGGATCGACTCGTACTCGCACTACTACATTTATTTTAACGAGTATTGGTTTTATTTTTGAGTGCCTACGACAGCACATCAAGTATCATATGCTTAGGATCGATCTTCGTACATGGTATCACCAGTTGAGAATTCATGATTGCGACATCCCAAAAATAGCTTTTCATACGAGGTACGGGTTGTATGAGTTCACTGTGATGTCGTTCGGTCTGACGAACGCACCAGTTGCCTTTATGGATCTAATGCAGAGAGTCTTCCGACCTTATATGGATCAGTTCATCATGGTGTTCGTCGACGACATCCTGATCTAGTTACACAATAAGGAGGATCATGCGTAGCATCTGAGGACAGTGTTGCAGTTACTGAGGGAGCATAAGTTGTACGCCAAGGTTTCTAATTGTGAGTTCTGGCTCCCAAAAGTGAAGTTTCTGGGGCATGTGGTGTCAGTGAAAGGCATTTCAGTTGATCCAGCCAAGATCGAGGTGATACTATAGTGGCATTGGCCGAAGACGGTGTTTGAGGTCCAAAGTTTCCTCGACTTGGCGTCCTACTACCGGAGGTACTTGGGAGCAGCACGTGAAGCTAATTGAGTTTGCCTACAACAACAGCTTTCACGTCATTTTGGGTTTTGCACCCTTCGAGGCATTGTACGGCAGATCATGTCGATCACCGGTGTGTTGGTCAGAGGTTGGAGAGGCGTCGTGTACTGGTCCAGACATCATCTGGCAGTCGACAGAGCGGTGGACTCAGATCAAACAGAAACTCCTGATGGCGCAGAGCAGACTGAAGAGTTACGCAGACTAGAGGCGATGATCGTTAGAGTTCACAGTCGACGATCGAGTGCTGCTTAAGGTTTTTCTGCGCAGAGGATCAGCAGATTCAACAGCAAGGGCAAGCTAGCACCGAGGTTCATGGTCCCTTTGAAGATCGTCAGACGTGTTGGAGAGGTCACCTACCAATTGGCTCAAGCCCCGTACATAGCAGCAATTCACAGATGTTTTGCCAAAATGGACCCCTAGTGTCCAGATTTGGCACATTGAGACCCCCCTCGGTGATTCTTTGCAACAGAGGACCCCAAACCTTAGAATTTCCGATTTTACCCCTCCCCTCCCATGCCATTGATGGCCATGCCATACATGCATCCTGTATCCCATTTCTCCTCATTATTACCACATTTAATGCATCAGGACTTTGCATTAAAAAAAAACCCTCCCGTCGCATTTAATACGACGGGATGTGTCTTCTTCCCCAACCCTCTTCCTCCCTCCCGCCGGGCATGGCTCCTCCCGCCATCTTCTTTTCTCCCTCTCCACTACCTCCTCTTCTCTTCTCCTTCTCCACTCTTCTCCCTTATTCTTTCATCTCTCCTCCCTTTCCACTGCCTCCATTTCTCTACCTTAGCCAAAATAGTTCACCGGCAAGAGCTCTCCACACATGCAAGGCAATGAGAACCATGTCCAAGCGGAGACGAAGAATTAGCACAACTGGTGGAAGAATGGACTCCCACCAGAGGCCGAGGGGTAAGTTATAAAAGTGCGGGTATAATTATAAGTTGGGTGTGTATAATTCTACATACGTGTCTAACCTTGTTTTCACGAGTATAAATAGGCTACGCGTGTGTGCAAAATTTATGAACGTGTACGAGGTGTACATGCTTTTCGCGTGTATTACTAGCTCACACACGTGTCCTTGCACGCGTAGAAATCTGAACAGACACGCGTATAAATGACCATGCGTGTGTACAAAAGCATTATAACACACATTTGACGTGGCGCATTTCTACTGGATAGTGCAAAGACTAAAAGAAAAAAAAAATACCTACTCACACGTTCCAATTATATACTCATTAATTTTTCATTGTCATTGCTAGACTGGACTTTTGAATTTTCTTGTTGAAATACAAGGAAGGCATACGCGCCGGTCGTCCTTAGGAGGAATTCGAGTTCAAACAAACCGACATTGCGGGTATTCGTGGACAACTTGCGTATATCTTAGTAAGCGTCGGCAGGCAGAAGGCGGGCCTTTTGAATGATGATGATTACGGATGACATGGAAGCCCGTAACCTAGCAATTACAGTTGATGTGACGAGTCTTTTCATCTCCCCACTAAATCATTAGTTTAGTTATTATAATAATTAAACTAATGATTAAGTTAATTCAAATGTTTGTATGTAAAGTGTGTAAAATATATAATATTGCTACTCTCCAGCGGCTCTATTTTTGAGTCAGTGCACGTCGACGGTCGACCTTAACATCATCCATAGGATCGATCGTTGCACTCAAAATATAGCTTGGATCATCCGTTGCATCAGCCTTCAAGCTTGTTTTGATGATGCCCATGTGTATTAAATGATAAAATATATGTTTAATATTAATTTTCCCTTTTATTGGATGCTTTAATATTCATATTTTAGAATTTCTTGATGTGACGGACGATGCATGGATCGACCGCAGGGTCGCACGGTGGATGCACCCAAGTTCGTCAAATATTATGTTGGCTCGTGGTCGATCCAGACATCGATCCTGAGAAGTATTTATCTTCACGAAGCCTCACCGTCGATGTGGCGGTCGATACGGCGGTTGATGCACGGATCGACCATGGAGGTTCTTCACATAGCTCCACCCCTTTCACTCCAAGTCGACGCCGCCACGTCTCTAACTCACCGGGGGAGGGTGGAGGAGGGATTGGAGGATGAGGTCCAGGAGGCAGGCGAGGATGTAGACGTGGGCAACGGTGATGATGTCGGGGTCCTGGCCGCAAAGCAACAGGAGGGGGTGCATGGCGACCTAGAGGAACGCGATGGGAATAGAGGCGACCATCTACTCCGACGACCATCTCCTCCGTCGAGGCCCTATTCCCAGACCATCTCCCATCCTCCTCTCTCATCTTCTCCAACACCATCACCACCCACTCCACTACCGGCCACCCCCTCTTCCCTCGTCCTTCCACCACAACCTCGCAGTCACCACCCCAACGAATCCCACACCTCCAGCGGACCCATTAATTCCAGCCGACCCCCCCTCATGAAGCTTCCACCCTCCCCCAGTGAAGCGGCGGCCACTGATGTGTTGCAAACTCAATCAAATATTAAATTTATAATTCTTATTCAATCACTACACTACTAGGTAGAATAGCGGTAAAGTCCGAAGTCGAACCGCAGGGAATTTACCAGCAAATATTGAATTCAATTCTCAAACTCTAAATCTAAGCAAAAGAAGCAATGATAAGTTTGAATTAACTAAAACTATCTAATGAAAGCAAGTAAAAGTTGTTAAACTAATGAGAGAGATACTTAGGGTTTACTCAATCCACCTTGGTTTAACTTTCTGTATTCTTCAGTTATCCTCTTATGTCATTCTCTAAACATTATGGATCATATGGCTACAAACTCACATGAATCCCTAAAATAAGATTTATATTTCTAACGACATAACCTATCTTTCTTGGCATATATTGTCTTCGGTCATACAATTACTTTAAGTTATACTACTCCTAATGACCTTGGCACAACCTATCCTGACTTAGCATAGCCTATCTCACTAGCAAACCATAAATCACATGAAAACCATCCTATGAATCTCTACAATTAATCACAGAAATCATATAGGACTAAAAGTACGTCAAGGGAAATCTATTCAACTCTATTAACAATAAAAAGCAAATTCATAGGATCATGAATTGAGAAGAATACAAGATTCAAACCAAAGAATACAAAAAGTTACACTAGAGTTTCATGAGATCCCTAAGTTTATGAATTAGCTACTTATCTCTTGAGAAAGATCCATAGGTGTTGGGAAGGAAGCCATCGATCCCCGTAGAAAGATCTCCGTCTTCAAACCCTAGCCTTATCCTTTTTCTCTCTGATTTTTCTCCCCCAAAAGATGATACATTCGGATGGAATAAGCCTATTTATAGGAGAACTTCCAAAATTAGGGTTTTGGGTAAGTTGGACTTCTATTACAACTCGGATTTCCTGGATTAATTCCTGGCAGTCTATTCCGGTCGCAACTGGGTCCAATCAAGACAGAATTTGAAAATGGGTCCAACTCGAAAGATGTAGATTAGTAAGTCTTATGTCTGATCCCAAAGATTTCATAATATTCGAACTTATCTGGAATATTTTATGAATATGCTCCTGAACGTCGACGGACAAGTTTCTCAGCATCTGTTTATCTTCATAGTCTTCATAACTACTATTAATTTGTCAGGAATCTCGCAAAGTATCCAACATCATAGTTGTTCATCATGATGTCTTCTACAATTCCTCCAAATTGCAGGAATATAGGATGTATCTGGAGATTTTGACGAATTCTTTTCAAACTGACAGCGGAGCGGCGTAATTTCAACATATTAGCCTTTTTATGTATTTTCTAACTTGAATCTTCATTAAACCTGAAATCAACAAATAAACTATCAAATACAAACACTCTCGGGCTAACAAAGGTAATTTAAGGGGTTTAATTATGAATAATTAGTGACTCATCACAGCCTCCAACTTACACATTGCTAGTCCTTGAGCAAAAAAAAGATAAAAAAGCAATAAATCTAACTAGCCACTTTTGTAGGTCTCACGATTGTACTTAGCATGTTCAACAAGCCTTTAAACCCCTGGATTACCCCAGTGGAGGAGTTTATAGTCTTCTGAGGGTTTTCAGGGATGACACCCACAAACACCTATACATTCCCTTGAACATATCATTAAAAATCCACCACAATATTCATCAACTCCAATGCATAAAATAGAAATCATACCCATGAATTTATTCTTCTACTCATAGTCACATAAAAACATAGTAAATCAAAACATGTCGTAACATATTTCCAACACTTCAACACATTTAACCACAATTAAGAACAACTTTAACACTCTTGTGTTTGAATTGGATTCCACATGCATTAGAGCATCAATTATATCTAAGCACTTCAACTGTTCAAGAACACAATTCTATCCAAGCATATATCTTCCACTTATCACATAGCAATATCTGGGTTTTTTTTCATTTTTCTTTTCCCTTTTTTTTCTTTTTTGTTCAGGAATTTCAACTGTTTTATGCGAACAACACACCTTGTTAGCCACCTTGCCCAGTTACTAAGTATGAAGCCCTTATTTATTTTTTCCAGGAATTTCAAGTGTTTTACGCGAACAACACGCTGGTTAGGCACACTGCCCGGTTACTAAGTTGAAAATCCACTTTTTTCATATATTTTACATACTCAAATAATTGTATGTGTTCATGTATTTTTTGTGACATGACATAAAACTGTAAATCTATCATAGTATCATGCTTAGAATCTAATCTCAACTCATCAACATGTGAAAGTGAACATGTGCATTAGGATATGTCAAGTTATCCTTAAATCATAGTAAAAGTGTTAAAGTATAGAACTAGTGTCATTCATAGCAAAAATTTACTATCCCTTATATGACATACAAGTCTCAGAATAATTGATAAAATAAATTTCTAAAACATGCATCTTTGTCAAATCATATCATAATTTCATCCTTTTGACACATTTCAAGAGATGTATAACAATAAGTCTAAAATGAAAATAAACATTAAACTCCTAAAATCTACCCCCCAACTTAAATGTAATTGTCACCAATTACATTAAGTCATAAAAATAAAGTAAAAAAAATAAGGTAGAGATCACCATAAGAGCTTGCCATAATAGTCATCTCCCGCATTGTAATCACCACATCGCCCACACAATGGAAACATTGTCACCTACGAAATGCATGTCTCTAGAAAATACTAAAAGAATAAAGTCATAAAAATCACCATAAAACCTAAGAGACATATATAAAGAAAGTAAAATAACTCCATGATCAATAGATATATATTTGGCATGAATAGTCATCCATGAGTAATGTACAAAGGAAAACCCGCATAAAAGTAACTTTCCAAAAGATCAAATAGAATAGAATAGAAAATATATCAATAATAGCAAAAAGGCATAAGAATTATTAAAATTTTCGGCAGAGTCTCCGTTGTATTTATTGAATATGTAGCCTGTACAATCATTCATCCACATAATTTAAAATATAGACATAAAAACATTAAAATACATCAAAGCATCCAACCACAACACGCAAAATAGTCAACATCTATAATATCATCATGATTGAAGATTGAGACCGTCCGATCGAAAATCGAAATCGATCTTCAATCGGATCACTGTAGCACCTGGATCATGTCCATCAACAATCGGATAGCTGAGAACTCGCCGGCGATGATCGACGGTGAAACGGCGTCGTCGGAGGACGGGGAAGGTACAGGAAGAATCGTGGTGGCCTAAGGAATTCTCCGGTAAGCTCTGATCGAAGAATGGAGGTCGCCAGGTGGTAGAGCGGAGATGGCCGGATTGGAGTAAGATGTTGGCCGAAATTGGATTTCGATGATCGGAGCTCCAATCAAGGACGGGGATGATTGCGGAAGGATCGTGGAAGCTTGGAGAAGTGGTCTATGGGGTTTGATTGACGAATTGAGCTACCAGACGGCGGATTGAAGGTGGACAGTGATGGCCGGCGATGGGTAGGTCGATTCCGGTGATCCCGGCCCCATGTCCGGGTTTTGATGGGTGGAAACCGATCGTGGTGGCAAGAGGAAGCTTCTTGAGGTGTTCTGGGGCGCTAAACGGCCGTGGATGATGGTGAAGATGATGGTTGTGGGGCTCACCAGCGTTGGAGGAGAAGGTTTCGAGGGAAGAGGAGGACGGGAATGAAGAGGTGGAAGTTTGACGGAGGTTTTGGGACCGGTTTGGAGGGATGAGGGCGACTAGAGAGACGGCGATGGGCGGCGGGTGGTGACGGCTCGGGGACGAGCCGACGAGCCGGGACGACGAGCCGAGATCAAAGAACGAAGCAGGAGGAGAGAGGAAAAACAAGGAAATTCTAGAAAAATCTCAATTTTTTTTGGAAAAAGACATGGAAAAATTCTAAAAAGAAAAGGAAAAATCATAAAACTGGGTTGCCTCTCAGGAAGCGTGTAATTTTAGGTCTTTCGCTAGACGTCCCTAAAAGGATCAGTTATACCACGGATTCGTCAGATTGACGGACTCGATCACACCACTAAGAATAATTTTCTCCACATAATGATTTAAACCTTACCATTCCCCACAGTATGTCAAGTATATGATGATGCAGACCTATTAATTCTTTCCTCTCAACAAGTGTATTAGAAACCCCACCCTCTATAAAAGACAAACTATCTTCATATTTCTTCGTACAACCAAGTCTACAGTATATGTCCCCTATTGTAACGGAATTATCATTGGAATGAACCGTAAGTGAAGGGGTAGAAGGTTTTATTTTCAAAATAGATGTTGAAAGCATAGATAGTGGTGCAGATATAGGTAAAGGAGGAGGTGGTGGTTCAACTTCAGAAGCTATTGACATCTCTGTGCATAAATGTGTTTCAATATAATCAACATAAAATTGTCCAGTGTCTAAGTCAACGTCAAACAAAGATGGATCAGAAATATAGACATTAATAACATCAACAGCAAAGCAATCAATATTTTCAGGAAAACATGCATTCTTAAATATATTCAAACGTTTCTTCATGTTACCAAAAGAGACATCCATAACACCTGTATGACAGTTAATGCAAGCATTCGCAGTAGCTAGGAAAGGTCGACCTAAGATAATAGGCACGGTTTTCTTGCAAAGAACGCCGGGTTCCATGTCCAAGATAATGAAGTCAACCGGAAAGAAGAAACTATCAACCTTAACCAACACATCCTCCAAGATACCTCGCGGTGTCTTTATGGATCTATCAGCCAACTGAAGGGTTACTGTCGTAGGTTTCAAATCATTCATGTCAAATTTCTGATATAAAGAGTATGGCAGTAAATTAACACTAGCACCAAGATCAAGAAAGGACCATCAATACGATAGCCTCCTATGCAACAAGAAATAGTTGGGGTGCCTGGATCCTTATGTTTTGGTGGAGTGTCATATTTCAGGATCGAACTTACATGTTCAGTCAGAAATATTTTCTTAGAGACCTGAGATTTGGATTTGTGCTTTTGGGTACAGAGGTCTTTCAGAAATTTTGCATAGGAAGGGAATTGTCGGATGGCCTCTAAAAGTGGTATGTTATATTTTGCATAGGAAGGGAAATTTCAGAAATTTTACTCACTTGAATATCTCCGTGATTTCCTCTACATAAGATTTCCTATTGGGTCTGGAGGAAGGATCCATAAGTGCATAAGGAAAAGGTACTTTGGGCACATATCTAGCAGGATCAGGCTCCCTAGAATCAGATGGATCATAATCAAGTGGTATATTGGAGTAATCACGGGGTGGACGATCCATCGTCTGTGAGGCCGATCGATCGTCGGAAGACCGATTGATCGTCGGATCGTCCGATTGATCGGTCGGACTGGCTGATTCCTCTACTTTATTATCTATGGTTCTGCCACTTCTAAGGGTCACTACAGCTTTAGCACTTTCTAGGTTCTGGTTGTCTACATAATACTGACCCCTAGGATTAGTCATAGGTTGACTAAGCAAATGACCTTCCTCTCTTTTAGCCATTGTGTTAGCCAGTTGTCCTAGTTGTGTCTCTAATTTGGACATATATTGAGCATGCGAATTAACATCATTTCTTAGCAATAATTGCTCATTCCTCATCAAAGTCATTCTACTCTTAAGCTCAGACATGTTAGCATTCATGTTATTCATGCTAGCACTCATGTTTGCAAGAGTAGTCATGATTGTGTTCAAAGTCGGATCAGAGGGTGCTTGTGGAGGTGCAGGTTGTTGATATGGTGCCGAGTACCCTGGGTTTGGGTTTGCAGAGGGTATAGATGGGTACCGATTTGAGGGAGCATTAGGGGAATTAGTCTGCCCTAGAATGGTTCTTGACTGTGGTGGTGTCCAACTCAAGTTAGGATGATTTCTCCAACAAGGATCATTGGCATTGGAATGAGGATTGTATTGAGGTTTAGAGAAGCTATATGTTGCATTAACGTGTTCCTAAACAAAGTCAGGGAAGTTGGGGGCCAAGTGACAGTTGGTGATATGATGTTGAGGACTAGAGCAGAGGGCACATGTCTTAAGTGGAGTTTGAAATGGTGTAGGAGAAAAAGATTGACCAAAAGATTGATATGTTTTCAACCGATTTGAATCTTTAGTTAGGAAGGCTACTTGTGCGGATAGACTTTGAATATAAGAAACTTCATGAGTTCCCCTAGAATTACGAAAAGTGGTAGGCCGATTCCTATAAATTGAGGCATTATGTTGTGAGTTCTCAGCAAGATTATTATATATCTCCCAAAGCTCAGTCTAAGACTTACTAACACCCCCGCAGCAAGCATCGACCATAGTTCTATCTTGATCATTGAGACCGTTATAGAATGAATGGGCTAGCTACCATTCGGGTACCTCATGATGAGGACATCCTCTCAAGAGGTCATTGAATCTTTCCCAAGTCTCATGAAAAAGCTTATCCTCATTTTGCTTAAAAGAGATAATCATGAAACGATAATTTTGGGTTTTGATGATGGGAAAGTATTTCTTAAGAAAGGCATCCTGAAGTTGATCCCAAGTCGAAATCGAATTTAGTGCTAGGGTTTAAAGCCAATGTTTAGCTTTATCTTTCAATGAGAAGGGAAAAACCTTTAATCTAAAGGCATCATCGTTAAAGTGCTCAAGTTTAAACATGGAGAGAATTTCAAGGAAGTTGGCTACATGTCCATAAGAATCCTCATTCTCACAGCCATAAAAAGATGGTAACGTTGTAATCCAGTTGGGTTTAATCTCATAATGTGTGGCAGTAATGACAGGTGAGTTAATACAAGAGGTATAAGTGTAAGGTTAAGACAGAAAGTCATTCCTAATAGGCACTTCTCTATTGTTATTGGGGTTCCCGTTTCCCCCACCGTTTCCACTATTATTCATGCAGCTAAGGCCATTGTGTAGAAAGAATCATGAGGTAAATCAGGGATTTCAAGTTTAGGGTCAAAAGGTGTCAAAGGAAAATTCAAGGCCCTTCTACCTTGCATACAGGTTCATGCACACCCCAGAAATAAAAAGAAAAATAAAACAGAAGTTTTGAAGGAGGGGGGAAAACTCGGAATACTACAGCAAAAAAAATGAAAAGTTGCACGTTAGAAGACGTACCTGAATGCCACGTCAACGATTGATCGGAGGTATTGCTGATCGATCGGTTTCCAGACGATTGATCGGTGGTCTGGGTGATCGATCATTCATCACAGCAACACAAGCAAACTGCATAGTTCCGATCAGTCGGATTCAATTCCGACTGATCGCTCCAGGCGGCGAGCAGGCTTCTCCCTCCCTGAAAAATTTTATTTTAATGCTGCAAAAATTCCAAAAAATGTCAGATAAATCCTAAAAAGTGTAAAATAAAGAAAGGAAAAAATAAGAAAGATAAAAACCTAATTAAGCAAAGAAAAAGAGTCAAAAGAAAATCAATCAATCAACCGTCGAATTCCCCCGCAACGGCGCCAAAAATTGATGTGTTGCGAACGTGTCGTTAAAATATTGCAAACTCAATCAAATATTAAATTTATAATCCCTATTCAATCACTATACTACTAGGTAGAATAGCAGTGAAGTCCATAGTCGAACCACATGGAATTTACCAGGAAATATTGAATTCAATTCTCAAACTCTAAATCTAAGCAAAAGAAGCAATGATAAGTTTGAATTAACTAAAACTATGTAATGAAAGCAAGTAAAAGTTGTTAAACTAATGAGAGAGAGACTTAGGGTTTACTCAATCCACCTTAGTTTCACTTTATGTATTCTTCAGTTATCCTCTTATCTCATTCTCTAAACATTATGGATCATACGGCTACAAGCTCACATGAATCCCTAAAATAAGATTTATGTTCCTTACGGCATAACCTATCTTTCTTGGCATATATTGTCTTCGGTCCTACAATTACTTTAAGTTATACTACTCCTAATGACCTTAGCACAACCTATCCTAACTTAGCATAGCCTATCTCACTAGCAAACTATAAATCACATGAAAACCATCCTATGAATCTCTACAATCAATCATAGAAATCATATAGGGTTGAAAGTACGCTAAGGAAACTCTATTCATTCAACTCTATTAACAATAAAAAGCAAATTCATAGGATCATGTCTTGAGAAGAATACAAGATTCAAACCAAAGAATACAAAAAGTTGCACTAGAGTTTCATAAGATCCCTAAGTTTAGAAATTAGCTACTCATCTCTTGAGAAAGATCCATAGGTATTGGGAAGGAAGCCATCGATCCCCGCGGAAAGATCTCCGTCTTCAAACCCTAGCATTCTCTTTTTTCTCTCTGATTTTTCTCCCCCAAAAGATGATAAATTCGGATGGAATAACCCTATTTATAGGAGAACTCCCGAAATTAGGGTTTTGGGTAAGTTGGACTTCTATTACAACTCGGATTTCCTGGATTAATTCCTGGCAGTCTATTCCGGTCGCAATTGGGTCCAACACTAAAGATGTAGATTAGTAAGTCTTATATCTGATCCCGAAGATTTCATAATATTCGGACTTATGTGGAATATTTGGCGAATATTCTCCTGAACGTCGACGGACCAGTTTCTCAACATCTGTTTATCTTCATAGTCTTCAAAACTGCTGTTAATCTGTCAGGAATCTCGCAAAGTATCCAACATGAAAGTTGTGTGTCGTGATGTCTTCTAGAATAGGTCCAAATTTTAGGAATTTAGGATCCATCTGAAGATTTTGGCGAATTCTTTTCAAACTGATAGCGAAGCGGGGTAATTTCAACATATTAGCCTTTTTATGTATTTTCTAACTTAAATCCTCGTTAAACCTGAAATCAACTAACAAACTATCAAATACAAACACTCTCGGGCTAACAAAGGTAATTTAAGGGGTTTAATTATGAATAATTAGTGACTCATCAGCCACCCAGGGCAATTCCTCCTCTCCAGCCCGATTCCACCTTGGCCTCGAGGTCCCCGCCACACCTAGCTCGTCCATTGCCTGAGCTCCCTACGTCTCCTCTGGAGCTTCCACCCAACAGCCCAATCGCTTCCGACAACGCCCGACAGCACCACGACACCGCCCGAGCTCGCCACCTTGCAGTGTTCCTCCCGAGCTCCGTCCCCTCCACCGGATCCAGCGCCGCATCCCTCGGAGTCCACCGCCCATGGCCTCCGAGCACCGTCCACCCTCAGATCCGGGGTCCCTTCGCTGCTGCGATTCTCCTCCGACCCCTTCCCGGTGTGGTCCGACGACCCAGCAGCACTGTTGCTTTGCTTTGCTAGACCCCTCCTTCGCGAGAAGGGATACCACTCCTTAACCTCAAAATCAAGGTTAAACCCGCTTATCCCCGAAGTTCTATCCCCACGATGTTTGGGGATAAGAACGGGGTTAAGGGATAAAAGGGGATAACCCCCTTAACCTCATCCTTAACCCTGAACCAAACGGGGCCTAAGGGAACAGTATAATACACTAGTCTTGATCGAATTCTTCTTTATTTTCGGCGTCTTCCTACTTCAATTTTTTTATACCGATTTCACGGTAAGTCTGATTTTATTTTTATTATTATAAAGGATTACTTGCTACTCTAGTAAAAGCTAGAATTCTAGTCTTATTTTCTCCGACACTGATTTGGCGTAACAAGCAACCACATAGTGTAAAACAACTGGGTATGTGTAAAAATTAATACTCAAAATCAAAACCTTATTTTGAAAATTCCTTTACAAAACATCCTCCAAGATAAGTGATAGGAAAAGACAAAAGTAAAGACTAGTCATTAGAGAATAAATTCCATTTTGAAGATAATTGCCTATTATAATCGATAAGGCAGTTCTTCGATTTGTCTCGCTAAAAGACTAGATAATATTCTGCATGCACAAACATACGATAAGATATCCCAGCTTATCTCTGATGCCATTAATACATCCATCAATCTTTAATATATAGATTGCCCAAGCCATCCCCTTCTATCCCCTAGCTTACCTCATCATCATGCAATAGATTCACTATAACCCACATAGTCCAAACCTAACTTAACTACTTCAATGCCAAAAATAGCAAGAACTAGGTTATAAAAGGAGGCCAAACTCTTTGAAGTTTTCATCCTCCACACAGTCAAAGCCGTCTAGTCATCTCTTCAAAACTCACGGCGCCACCATACATACAGTTGCTAGTCTCTGTAAGATTTTGAATTATCTATTCTTCTTCTTTGCTTATATCTTCTTTTATGATCAGCAACTCTCACTGATGCATGCGTGATGGTAGGTTTTCAATTCAGGTATACACATAGATATATATTATTTTCTCTAAAGTTGTTGCTCCATCCACCAAAGCACATTAACAAGTGATTCATTAGTTAACATCACCTAAAGTTGATATAGTTGCAAGTCCCACTCGCGTTATAGCTCTAGCTAGCTAGCTAGATGATATATATGTATCCTCTCAAACTTTTTATCGTGCCATTTGTTTAATTTTAATGCTAAAGATCAACCCGCCGCATAATTTTTCTTCTTTCTTTCAACTGTTTAATCTTAGTTTATTCGTTGTATTAATCAAAATTGTCTCTGTTTTATGCCTATATAAAGAGGGTGCTCATATGCTAGCTTCATCTTGCATGCATGTTTAGGATCGATATATAACTTGGATTCATAGTATCTAAGATTTTCGTATATATATCTCGATCGATGATGTTTATTTTACTTCGAAATCAGGTCTGTTTTCCCAGAACCCCGTTGATCCGGTGCCGGCAAGCTCCGCCGCTGCCGGAATTCACGGATTCCGGCGTGCTATTTCCCATGGATGAGCCATTTCAGAAGAGAGGTAAGGCGGTGGTGGTCATGGGCGCCACGGGCACCGGCAAGTCACGCCTGGCGATCGACTTGGCGCTCCGGTTCGGCGGCGAGGTCATCAACTCCGACAAAATGCAAGTGTACGACGGCCTCGCTGTGGTCACCAACAAGGTCACTGAGGCCGAGTGCGCCGGCGTCCCCCACCACCTCCTCGGCGTCGTTCCGCCGGACGCTGACTTCACTGCCTCGGACTTCCGGCGAGCAGCCATGCGGGCGGTCGATGAGATTGCGGCTCGTGGCCGGCTTCCCATCATTGCCGGTGGGTCGAATTCTTATATCGAGGAGCTGATCGACGGCGCCGGCGGGGAGTTCAGGTCGCGGTACGACTGCTGCTTCCTGTGGGTAGGCGTCGACTTGCAGGTGCTGCATGCGTTCGTCGCGGAGCGCGTCGACCGCATGGTGGCGACGGGCCTCGTCGACGAGGTGCGCGGCCTGTTCGACCCCAACGTGGAGATTGACTACGGCCGGGGGCTGAGGAGGGCGATCGGGGTGCCGGAGATGGACGCGTACCTAAGCGCAGAGGCCAGGGGGGCCGACGAGGATGTCCTGTCGACGCTGTTGGCGGCGGCGGTCGACGAGATCAAGGCCAACACTTGCAAGCTAACCTGCTGCCAGCTCGAGAAGATCCACCGGCTCTCCGGCCTCGCCGGGTGGGACGTGCGCCGCGTCGACGCCACCGCCGTGTTCCGCAAGATAGGCGTGGAAGCAGATGAGGCCTGGGAGGCGCTGGTGGCTACGCCGTGCGAAGACATGGTCCGGCAGTTCCTGGCCGAGACTAATGGAACAGTTCAGCTGGCATCAATAGTCGAAGACGGCGGCGGCATCTTAGCCACCGGGAAGCTGGCAGCGGCGGTGGGGGCCGCCATGTGAGAGGGGCGGGGCCCTAGGCAGAGGCCGGAGTGGAGGGGTTGCTGTCATGGCCGTTATCTGGTGCTATAGATTAATGTATACAACCATAAATATGCCAATGTGGATAGAAAGATAGGAAGGTACACAGACTCGACTGAGAGAGAGCATACTCTATTGTTAGGCGTGCTTGTTTGGGCCCAGGCTTTAGTAGCTGCAGCAGGAGTAGTAGTAGTAGTATAGCAGTATAGCAGCAGAGGGGGTGGGTTGTAGCTGTTTGGAGTTATGGGAGTGTTGCGTGTTGTGATAGGAGAGTGTCAGATGATGGTATGGAGCACCGTGGAAATTCATGTTCATGGATGTTAATAAAAGATGCATGCACTCCCATATATGCATCAGTTGTGGTTTTCAACAATGAAAACTTGATGAGATCATATATATATACTGTGGGGTCAATGTATATGTACTTTGCTTTTTCATCATTAAAGAACAGCTAGGGTTAATTACCAATAAAAACTGATACATGTTTTGTAAGTGTATGATACTCCAATTGTTTCTGTTTAAAGTCTCCTATTGGCTACTCTAAATAACTACTAACTAGTACTCCGCATCAATAGAAGACGTTGTCATTTAGACAGTGACCTCACTATATAAACTTAATTCCGAAGACTCTCTAAAGTAAAAGTGCAAGGCCTGCTGGTTGTTTTGACTGTTTTCTTCTCTCATTTTCAAGAAAAAAAGAACTAACGGCAGGGAAAAAACACTTGACTCGTCTTTTTTGAAAATGATCTGTAGAGGAGGCATCTTTACTGGAAAACATTAATTAAAATATCATACGGCGTTCGAAAACCCAATGCATTTTTTGCAAACCGCCAAGCAGACACTAAAAAACAGAAAATAGAGAATGAAAATCGAGAATGAAAACATGAGAAAGCTTTTCAACCCTAATGCCCCATTAGACCCCCATGATGCATCACAGCCGTGATTGAACAACTCAAGTGGTTAGTACCCGGTAGTGGAAATGGTTAGTCCTCGAGCCCCAAATTTGATCCCAAGTTTAGGGTAAAACCCATAACTAATTAAAAAAAAAAAGACTCATGATGCACTCAGCTATAATTTTAATCTAAACAACTACATTTTTTTTTTATTAGTTAAGTCGTAAGGCTAATTACAGACATCGGCTCTCAGGCAGGGCCACAAAAAAAGTGAGCCCATGCCGAGAACGCAAGACTATCAGCCACGGAGTTGAACTCACGTGGGATATGAACAAAAATGATACTCTCAAACTGAGAGGCAATACGCGAAACTGAGACAAGCAAGGCCCCGAGGGCCTGAGGTCATTTGAGTCTGCCACCAACATAACCAATAGCCAGGAGGGAGTCAGACTCCACTACTGCACGGTGAACTCCCCTCTGCCTAGCTTCTCGCAATGCCTCTTTTCAGCTTGGTTGGTTGAAAAGTAGGGATAATGAGATAATGATTACTTGGAATAAAGAAATATTATTTGGATGAAAAAGGAAGAATATGAATAGGGATTGGTGAGGTGGAAAGTAAATTAATTATATTGGTACTTGAATTAATAATATGATAATGTATAATATATTCACCTTGATTTTAATAAATTACTTAATAATATGATAGTACATATTATATTAATTTAAGTATAATATTACCACCCCACCCGTCCTGTTTGACGCCTCCACAGCCGAATCCCTCTCATATCAATGCCTGGTTATTTCCCATCTCCAGTGGACACTCACTCCTCCGCCATCGTCGACATTGATGCCCGCCCGACATCCACCGAGTCGTATGGTTCGGCGGTGTTGAGGGCATTCATCGCCGGCAACGTACACGTGGACTCCACCTACGGCAGACACAAAGAAGGATCACATCGCCATATGACATTGCATGATGAGATGGCATGGTCATACATATCAATGCATCCCCATGCGGACCCATTTATATGAATATAATCATATTATGTTAAGATATAATATTATAATAATATAAAATAATTAAATTACACTTTTTAAATTTTTATGGGCCATATTGGTAGTTTAATTAATTATATCCTAATGCATATAATATTCAATTTAGCTTTAATCATTTACTTAATAATATGATAATACTTATAATATGATAATGCGTATAATTTAAGTAGTAATATTTTTTCGTTCCAGTAATATTATAATGCATATATTCACAGGTACTTCTGAATAAAATATTTGACATACTCATCCTGATTAAAGTATGAAAGATTATAATCAGATACACGAACAAAACTGCAGCGAGACCGGCGGTGCCGAAGCCGTCCCAGCATCACGGGAGGAAGCACACGGAAGGAGGGGAGGGATCGGGCTATGACTAGGACAACAACGTCGGCAATGATGATGCGCCTGAGAACGCTGGACGTGCCGAAGCTGTCGCAGCAACATGGGAAAAAGCTCACGGAAGGAGGGCAGGGATCAGGCAATGACTAGGAGATCAGCGTCGGTGATGGTGATCTGCTTGAGGACGCCGGAGGTGACAAGGGTCACCGGAGATGGAGTGCGCTCTGTGAAGGGCAGCTGTAACGACTAGAGGTAGAGACGCTCTTACTGGCTGGAGGTAGAGAGGAACCGCCGGCTTGATGGATCGGGGTTCGTGGGTTTGTAAAGGAAGGTTGGAGGAGCAGGTGATGACTGCGAGATCAGCGTCGACGATGGGCAGCTGCTGGTGCCAAAACTGGATATGGCTGGGTGGAGGTTGCGAGGTAGGATCTGGTTGGTGACGATGGAGAGGGTGGATCGGGGATGGGTTGGTGGGGTGTTGGATGTGAGAGAGGGAGATAGAGTGGTGGTGTTGAAGGTAGCCGGAGAGGACGCCGGAGGTGACGGGGGTCGGTAGAGGTGGATTGGAGCCGGCGAAGGGCGGTTGCAGCGGCTGGATCTCCATCGGATCTAGCTGGCTGGAGGTTGGGAGGGTGGATCGGGTTGGTGACGATGGAGAAGGTGGATTGGGGATGGTTGGTGGGGTGTTGGATGTGAGAGATGGTGGGAGAGAGGGAGAGAGAGTGGTGGTCTTGGTAATGGCCGGAGAGGACGCTGGAGGTGACGGAGGTTGGCAGAGATGGACGGGGGCCGGCGAAGGGCGGCTGCAGCGGCTGGATCTCCTTCGGATCTGGCTGGCTGGAGGTTGGGATGGTGGATCGGGGATGGTTGGTGGGGTGTTGGATGTGAGAGATGGTGGAAGAGAGGGAGAGAGAGTGGTGGTGCTGGTGGTTGCCAGAGAGGACGCCGGAGGTGACGGGGGTTGTCGCAGATGGACGACGGCGAGCGAAGGGCGACTAGATCTCCTTCTGGCTGGCTGGAGGTTGGGAGGTGGGGTTGGTGACGATGGAGAAGGGGCGACGTTGGGCCTTGGGTATATGCGCTGGAAAAGGGAAATTTATCCCGGGATAGGATGCTGGATTTCAGGATAGGTGCTATCCCGGGATCGGAATCCCATGTTATCCTGGGATTCCTATCCCGGGATCGGAATCCCATGTTATCCTGGGATTCTTATCCCAGGATAAAAGGGGTGTTTGGGTCTTATCCCGGGATTGGTTACCCTTATCCCAGTACCAAACGGGTCCTAAGGGTGTATGGTATGAGAGCAAAGGGGTGAAAAATTACACGGTTAAATTTTAACCCCCTTTTACTTCTGTTTGGTTAGAATTGTAACATTTATTTTAGGGTAAAATTTACTTCGTTTGAGAGTAAAATGGGTGTAAAATATACCCCCGATAGGAGGTGGGTAATTGGTGTAAAACACATACTTATCATTACATGTTTGTTTATTTTCTTGTTTTTTTACTTTCTTTGAAAAAACCATCATTTAATTTCTTTTAATAATTTAACTAATTTTCTCTCTCCTAATATCTCTGCTTCCTCTCTCTACTTTCTCATATTTTCTTCCCTACTTTCTCTCTCTAGTTCATCTCTCCACTTTTCTCTCTTTACTTTCTCTCTCTACTTCCTCAATACTATGTTCTCACTCTACTTCCTCGATCTCTCTTATTTTCTCTCCCTATTTTCTCTCTTTATTTTTCTCTCTCTACATCCTCTCTTATTTTCTCACTCTACTTCCTCTCTCCTAGTTTCTTACTCTACTTCCTCTCTGCTATTTTCTCTCTACTTTATCTCCTACCTCCTCCCTCCTATTTTCCCTCTCTACTTCCTCCCTCCTATTTTCTCTCTCTACTTCATCTCTCTATTTTCTCTCTCTACTTTATTTCTCTTATTTTCTATCTCTACCTTCTCTCTCTACTTCCTCATTCTATATGTTCTCTCTCTCAACTTTCTCACTCCTATTTTCTCTCTCCTATGTTTTCTCTACTTTCTCTCTCTCTTCTCTTTCCTATTTTGAAAGTATAAAGAAAACAAATTAAAGAGAGATAAAATAGAAGAGAGAATAAAAAGAGATATAAAGTAGAGAGAAAACATAGGAGGGAGAAAACAAGGGAGAGATAAAGTAGAAGAGAGAATAAAGAGAGAGATAAAGTAGGAGAGAGAACATAGAAGTGAGAGAGTAAGTAAAACGAGAAAGTAGAGAGAGAAATTTGTGGGAGAAAAAAATATAGTATATATTGAGTTTATTATATTACAAGTTAAAATTTAACATTACTATCTAAACATAAATAACATGTAAATATTACCCCTTAATTATTACTCCCGTAAAATTTACTTTCATAACTTTACCGTCGAGGGCCCTTATCAAACGCACTTTAAGAGGTAATTTGATTGCAGAAGCTTTACCAATTTATGGGAAAAAGCTGCTTGGTAATTAAGAAAAATAAAATCAGTACTACCATACAAAACAACCCAATGCTAGGGCATCTTTTAACAAAAGTCTATCTAAACCCTACCTTAGAAAAATCCATTGACACAAGCTTGAAAACCTTGGGCAAGAAAGATGCCAAGATAGCCTTTTGCCCCTTGTTTACAAAACCAAGATGAAGGTTTTTTTTTTTTTCTTCACTAACCACCCTACAACTTAGAAATATCATGGCATTAGTGCCTCTCTTTACCCTTCTCTCTCCCATTTAGGGCCACACAAGAGAATGCATGATAACCACCATTACACCATTATCTCTTCTCTTTGATGCTATATATATATATATATCTTTGTCCTACGTATGTGTTTTAGTATACAAAACTAGATAGGCCCCAGAGAGGGTGGTGAGGCCAAAGAAGGCATCTTCCAAGAAAGCAGTCTAGGTGTCCTTGTATAACGTCAACCAAGAGTCACTCTGCTGAGGAATCATAATGTATGACAGTGGAAGAGTCAGCTCATAAGTACCTTTCAATCCATTTTAGTTTTTGTTTTAAACCATATATGTTGGGCTGCTAACTACTACGTTTCTTTTATTTGTCCCCAACTCCCCATTAGTACTGAAGAGCTTGAGGTACAATGCTTAGCAAGCTCCTCTCATGGTAGTCACTCATTTGCCTTAAAATATCATGGATTTCGTAGGCATTGACCTTAAGTTTTTTATTTCTTTTTAGGGTTGTTAGAATATATGGTTGTGCCTTTGGATGTGGTTTTTTATTTGTTAGTGATGATCTAATGCGTGAGGCATGACGAGATGCCTGTATATTGATTGATCCAAGACAAAGTTAAGTGAAAGTACATGTATCAATACGTTTACTTGTTCAAAGACCAAAACATAAGGAGGCTAAGGAATTATTGCTCTAGAACATTATTAGGTCTTATATGCATGTCTTTTAATTTGTTCTTATGATTAATTTGGCTCTTGCATTTCTGTATCACGCGAGTTCATCAAAGATTCAATATTCCATCCATACTAATCAAACAGTGGTACCAATACCAGCCATCTTAATTTGTTAAAAGGAAAAAAAAATCCAACTAAACCATTTGTCACTTCTTGATTCACTGAATAATATAACCATTGAGAACTGCAAAGTAATACTTGTCCTTGAGTGAAGACATCTGCAGATACATGTCATGCATATGCAATATATGTGTAAGAGTGATTAGAGCTTAATCGTCATGCACGCAATATCTATATGTAACATTTGAACTCAAACTTTATTCTCAGCAAACTAACCACACTGTAGTGCATGTAGGCATGCAACAAGGAAAGAAGAAAGATCTACGAGTGAGAAAAGAAACGAAAGACAAACAAAAAATAAAAAGATAGTACGTAGCAGGAGAGGAGAGGAGAGGAGAGGAGAGGAGGTTAATTAACTTAGGGACATGTAGGCTGACAGTTTTTTCGTGGCTAGAGTCCTCCACACTTGAAGGAAACCTTGCAGGTGGTTCCGACAGCAATGCTGTAGTCGTGCGTAGGCTTGGTGAGGGACAATGGCAGCCGGAGTAATGCGCCACACACGCACTCGTCGTCTAACTCTTTCAGCCTCCGGCAACAGTCTCTGTTCACCCGCGGGTGGTGGTGGTCGTGGTGGTCGTGGTGGTCGTGGTGGTGGTCGTGGTGGTGGTGGTCGTGGTCGTGGTCGTCGTCGTCGTCACGGCTGCGGCCACGTCTACGGTCATGTCCACGATCCTGACGTTCCACCTCCACAAGACCATGCTCTTTGAACTCGTGAGAGCTCGGACCAAGGGCTGCTGCATCTGGAGACGGTGGTGGTGGTCCGGAGGCTGGTAGCGGGGGTCCAGAGGCTGGGGGTGGTGGTCCGGAGGCTGGCGGCTGGGGTCTGGAGGCTCGTGGTGGTGGTGGCGGTTCGGAGGCTGGTGGTGATGGTGGCGGTTCGGAGGGTTCCTCTGCGGTAGCAAAGGCACAGGCCTTGTTGGCCAGAGCAAATTGAGCCGCGCAGAGCATTCGTGGCTGAGCAGATGCCATCCTCGGCACAAGGAGCAGAAGGAGGCTCAACACCTTCAGCATCATATTCTTCTTCATAGCTCTCATCTTTGTGTCTTTGTTTTGCTGCCCAGGAAGCTCTGTTTTTGTGTATTTATTTATAGGTGCAGATCATAGGGCTAGGACTTTGGAAAGAAGGGATTGATTCACACCATGCACGTTCTTTGTTCCTGCATGCATTTAGGAGATGGAAGAGGTCATACTTCATGCATTACAAGAACATGAGCACCACCATCTTTGTTATGCCTCTACCGAAATACAGCTAAGAACTCCTGCATCAATCTTGAATGATCACATCAATAGTCCATTCAAATGCTGCCAGCTGCCCAACGAATGATAAGAGCAAGCCACCTGGAAGAGTTTCAAGAACATTATGATTATACATCTTAAAATTTGGACCGACACCAAAGACATTTGAGAAGAACCAGGTCCAATTTCTGGATTGGTTCTGACGCATAGCTGGGATTAGACGCTCAACAGTAGAAAAGAAAGATCATTCATATGTACAAACGAACTACAAAACTGAATTCACAAAAATGCAACCAATATATCCAACTAGTTTAATCAATACACGATAAAGCTAAGTTCTGAGCCAAGTACAAGATTGGGAATTCAATGCGTAAATTGGGTAGGAATACAAACAAATTTTACATTGTAACAGAATGAATTGGACCGCTATGGATAAGAGAATTAGTCAACTTAAAAAAAGAAGAAAATTAAGAAAATTGGAGATGAAGTTCAATGCCATGGATCGTCCCAGCCTTTGGGTCCCTCTCTTTTCACAAAATCAACAATGGCTTGGACTGCTTCCTGGACTCTGTTGGAGAGAGAATGGTTTCCCCACTCGATTTCTACCTTCTCTGCACCTCCCATAACCCTGCATAGCCTGCAGCAGAAAACAACTCTTGAGTTAAGAATAGTACTGACACCCTTAAGAAAGATTTTAATCTGCTTGTAGGGAAGCTGAAACTATTGAGTCCTTAATATTTTCACCTTTCTACTAGTGCTTTCTTGTCCACATACTCCGGCACATACTCATCAGCCATGGAGAAAATAACCTGCAAAAAAAAGCACGAGCAGGCGAGCTTCAAACCAGTATTTAGGAAGTAAAAGAATTCGGATAAGGGAACTGTTGCAAAAGCAAGAGAGCAGCACAACGCAGAGGAAGGAACAAAGGAAACCAATAGCTCACCAATTTTTTAACTTTAACAGAGTTTTATGAGGTCTCATCATCTTTCAGATTATTATCCTATAAGGGCTCTATTACGTACAAAGGTAAGATAATTTGAGGAGAATAAGCAAGAGGGAAAGCATTAAACATTTATTAAGAGTCATGAGAAATAGATAACCCCAATCAAGTTCATCACATATAAAACATACCAGATCTGCATTACGACTACAAAGTACAGAAAAAGGGTTTATACATCATATGCCTACTTGTCTCATCTGTCAATTGGATAACAAGGACATGATTACAACCAAGAGTGCAATGTATAGTATACCTGACATGGTGTATTTGACATGTGACCAAGTCTCAATCTCAATTGGTCCTCGCTAAGATCTGAGCTAAACATGTCATCATCACCCATATATGCACAGAGGGAGTGAAACCTTCCAAGTTATTCAGAATGTCAGCGAGGAAAAAAAGCAAAATGAAAAGAAACGCATAAGTGATGCAGGACGACCTCCAAGAATCACCACCGGAAAGTCGTCCTCCAACCCTAGGAATCACCAACTAGGGGAGCCTTGGGCATCACCACCCAAAGGAGAAAAAACTATTCTTCAATTTTCATTCATCATAACTTGGCCCTAATGGGCATACAAATCCCTTATTTATAGCCTTTTCAAGAGGCTAACTATAATAGGAAATCTATACAAATATCAACCCAAATCCTAACAAATCAACCAAAATAAGAAACTAATCCTAAGAAATCAAATCAAATTTGAATTCAAATCATAACAAATCAACCCAAATCCTAACAAATCAAATCAAATCAAAATTCCTTCTAGTCATGGAACTTGCTCCCACATCAATAAGTAGATTGTGATCTTTCTGCTACCAAGAGCAATAATTCAAACAAACATGTGTTGAACTACTATAGAAACATGTCAATATGAACAAAAACTAGTTGCCAATATGATCCACTGGTCACAAATTGACTATAGTAGGCCATATACTATGTTGGACAAGAGTTGAGAACATAATCTTATGCACATTGTCTACAAGAATTCTCAAGCTGTAATGATCATGTCAAGGAGTTGAAGCATCAAAGAGAAAACATTTAGTATAAAGAAAGGCCATATTCTTCGACTAAAAGAACTTCACATCCTGGATTTCCGTAATGGAAAAGTCCCCATTATTCCTGTAGCTTCTTCATAGGGATATTATTTAGGTAACACAATCAAGACCCAGTTAAACAAAGAAGCCAAAATTCTTCAGTCAACTTTAAACCTGCTACTCTTCAATTTGACAGCCAGGTAAACTTTGGAAGGGCTGCTTGTTTTAGTGATGGCTCAGAAGGAAAAAGCAAGCTATTGTGAATCTTGTGATACATAGCAAGCAAGTTCTCATAAGCAGACAAAAGACGAATGATGACCACTTAATCATACACAGATTTCATGCCACTACGTAAAATATCTGCCCACCATTCAAAGGGAAGGAGGTGCCCTGTGGCATCTCTTCATCCCAGCAATTAATCTAAAAATAAAACAATAAAGAAAGCTATTCTAACAACTCGCAACTTGGTTTTACAACATTTGAAATAGGTTCGACTGGGGGCCACATAAATATGCTCATACTACACAACTCACTCACTTCCTCCAGTCTACTAAAAGATCAAACCCATCTGCACACAAATATGAATAGCTTATGGTGTATCCAGTGTTGGCAAATTTTCAACCTTTTGTACCATTCATGTATGCACACTCCTCCCAGCCTTCTACCTGTCCCAAGCTGCTATTCTTCTCATCTAGTAATAAAACTGAGTTGGAGTTTTACAGTCAGTTTCAGCTAGAGATGGGTTCCAATGGGGTATAACATGCTACTAAAATCTTGTACTTGTGGTGTTGTAGGGACAGACTTGTGGCGGTCATTGTCAAAATTTGGCCACTTGAGCTTCGGAATTGTCAACACTCATCCTCTCGTATCAATCATTCCTATTTCGAACAAAGGTGTGATTTTATTAACAATTCCAACATATAATTACCATCCTACCTCTCCACTTTCAGCAAATTAATTCCCATTGTAATAGTAGCAGTAGCACTTACTACTGTTTTTCATTCTAAAACAAGACTTCTTTAGGAATTGAGACGACTATGAGAAGAAAGGAATTCTTCAGTCTACACACGGCCAACAAATTATCCATGGACATTTAGTGATTAGCAAACATAAGATAGAAATAAATAAGCAAATAAGCAATAGATTCATCAGAAATTTAGCAAGTCAAGCCACAATAGACTTCAACTAATTGAATGAAGCAACAGAGAAGAAAAGGTCAGACCATTTGAACTTCGAGAACTTTATCATACAAGGTAAGCTAAAAACTGAATATTAAGCTCAAAAACCAAAATAAGGGCCTCGAATATGTGGTTTTGATGTCAATCTAGAATCCCCAAACCCATGACTGAATGGTAAAACTGCAGGGTAATGGCATAGTGCAAAAGGTTAATCTGTTCTAAACAATGTGTTCAATTAGAGAGAGCAACAGAGCTTATGATTAGTACATCACCAAGCAAAAAGTGACCAAAGACAAAGAGAACCAGATAAAAGTTAGAAAGTCAAGTTCTGCGATTCACCTGTAGGCAGTAATAGGGGCATCTGGATTTGCTTGTCTGGGCATCAAATCCATTGCCTTTCCTTCGCTAATCATGTTTGTCGCCAAATCTATCATTGCAGCAGTTTCAGGAAGTGTCGCTCGATATTCCCTGTCACTCACTGGAGCCTGATTGGTACCTCTAATGTCAGAAAAGAGTGGTGAAAAATTTCAGGGCATTAGAGAGCTTATATGCTACATTATTGGCCATTTTAAACATCTATTGAAGCATCATCAAATATCTGTCTAGAAGCACCAAATAAATTAGATCAACAGAATTCTTTATATGCAGCAAGCTTTTTATGTTAAAACCGCATTATAATAGCAGAATTACCTGCAAAATCACTCCTCTAACTGCTCTGGAGCAAGCAAAATTCGTGCGCATGTAATGCACTATGTCCTGCAAAAACAATGGAAGAGTTAAGAAGTTTGATTAATTAATCATGTCACATCTAAAGCATGCAGCCACAATCTAAAGTTCACGAAGTAAAAAACACCGTATGTGTTTTACCTGGCAACCAGTACTATGACCAAGCAGCACTACACCCTCAGAGTTTTCCTTATTTATCAAATAGCCTATAAGCTGATCAAGCTCCAAGGAATCCTTCAACATACACAATCAAGGAAGGAAGGGAGTCAAAGGTTAGAGTGAGGACGCATACAATGCTACATACAAGAGAAGAAAAGAGAAGATGCAAAGTTGTCAAAAGGGCAACTTATTCATGCAATGGCAACCCATTGGAACTTGTAACCACAGCTTCCTGATGCCAATTTCATGTCATGTCAAATGCAAACATTCAAAAACTGAATTATCCCAAAGGTCTTGTATAAAATGTATACCGACTGCAAAGACAAACTCGCTTATGTTTCCAAAGTATATGATCTAACGTTTGAAAGGTTTAGCACACATAAAAAAGAAGAGAACTTTATGGCAAGCAAAGGACAAAAATTTGAAAGATTTCGAATGGCTGGTTATGACAGCAGCTTAGCTAGTAGGTAAATGCATCATGAAACCGACTTACTAGAGGGACTAATAAATAGAAAGCACTCCTGGGGCTATCTTAATGTGTCTGCCTATGCAGAGTAAGCAAAAGTTCAAAAGATACTATGAAGGTCAGGTCCGATGTCCAAGATGTGCCAAATAAGCAAAATTCAAAAGTTCAAGTAGTGTCGCAAGAATACAAAGTCAAGGTTGAATCTGCAGCTTTGTGAAAAGCACATAAAGCATGAACAGCATAACTCAGGATATTGTGGCATATAACTAATAGTCCTCCCACATGCTAAGATTTGAAGGTAAAATAAAGCACTGATTCTAAGTTGCATTGGAAGTGTCACGAAGTAAAAGAACTGGCATAATGAAACACGATTTGTCAGCTTCTTTTGTATCCTAAAATTGATTAGTAAAGTGCACAGGTGATGTTCTAAAGTTGCAAAAGCTTAAAATTTAGAGTCTATCTATTGTCTGTGCAAAGCAATTTGGCATCTAACGCTTAGAAATAATGGGCAATGTTAGTTCAAATTTCAGAGACGATACTTGCTCTAAGCTGGAAGTTCCATATCCAACATAAGATGAAGATAAAAGGGGTTGCACCAAAGCACACTTCTCATTCTCCAAGGCAATAGATAGAGGTTCCAAATACCTGCATTATAAGGTCAAGGAACAACTTGAAAAAATGAACAAAGCCACATTGATATTATCTAATGCATGGAAATAAGAAGGCGAAAGAATCCATAATAAATTAATCAAAGAAAATCTCCAAGTTTTATAAATACACCTAGATCCTATCAAGTTATCCTAGTTCTTTTTCCACTTCCTTCAATTAAAGAAATCTATCAAGTTATCCTAGTTTCCTAGCCTTCAGGCTCAACTAATAAAAAATTAAAAATTAAAAAGATTAAAAAAAGACTTATCCTAGTTCTTGTTTCACTTCCCTCTATTGAAGAGAGGTTTCGAAAAAAAAAGCTAATAACAGATTCATTATCGCATGATGTCCTTAAAAACACCAAAACTTAGCACATCTAAAGAGGAAAAAAGTTATACACATAAAATACCATCATGAAAGGTGTAAGTGAGAAGATGACCACATCAGATTCAATTGGGAGAAACTATAGGTAGGTAGAAAGAAACATGGAGAGACCTTAATCTCTACAAATAGCCTTCATTCCAATAACAAAATTCACTCTTATGTCTCACTTTGTGAAATCAAGCTATCTAATGAATTAGCTTTAAGTGGGATTAACATATATTTCTAAAATGCTTCATACTATACTCCACAATGATCATTCCAAAAGGTAAAATAAAGAACAGGTGGAAAAAAGGAATATTCAGCATACTCGGTCGCCAGAAGTCCATCCGTCAGTCCACCAACAAAAATGACTTGTTGGCTGAAATCACCTGATTTAAAAGCAACCTGCAGAGTGGTACGATGATCAGCTGAACCCAATATAATGGCAAACAAACACTAGTATTAACAAAAATGCAATAAATAAGAGATGCAATCTAGTAGGGTACAATAAATCATGTATACAGGGTCACAGGCACTACAATGCATCTTAAGAAGAGAAAAACTTACCCTTCCTTATCTTTGGGGCATACTTTCTTACAATTTAAGGCAAAAAAAATTTTAACCTGATTATCCTAAGAAGCAATCCCACAGATTATTTTAATTGAGACAATAAAAGGCACCATGCAACTGATTTTTGCTAATATTTGATATGATCCAAAGATTCACCATTGGATACTCCACCAACAGTCTTGAAGTTAGTAATATGTCCTGAACCAAGGCGATGGAATTAATAAAGTGGAAGTTGACTACAGTCTAGCTACATGAAGTCATTAGTCAAATAAACAAAAGAGCTCTAGTACACCAGCATACCATATACATCAAAAGAAGGGTCTCAAGATATAAAATCAGCCGACCATACAGAGAAAGCAAAGATTTGAAATTGCAACACAACAAATATCAAAGATTGATTTTCAAGGAACCAAGAACAGAATGGACCACAGATGTCACTCTACTCAAGAAACTAATCATATGGTCGCATCTGAAGCACATTGGTTTCCCTTAGACGAAGAAGTCAAGGTCAAAGACGCAACTTAACATGATAACAAAGCCTTGCAGAAGTCCCAGTCTATCAAACCAGCCATACTGCTTCCAAACACAAATTCCAAGCAATATAGCCAGCTAATTAAGCTCTACTCGACCTGAATTCGTATTATAGAAGGTACTTCATATACAATGAAGTACAAGCCTGTGCAAGTCTTCTTCAAACAATGCTGAAGTTTTAGCCAACTCACGAAGTGAACCTAACAACCAATATAAAGAGGGTAATGATTTGCAAACATGGCCACGTACATGCTCGTAAATCGGCTGATTAGATGATTGACACATTCAATCGGTAGACATCTACCGATTGATTGATCTAATCCAACGGTAGATGTATTAGGCTCCTCACATGTGCAGCGTACATGGCCTTATCATGTACCCCAAACGGGGTCCGTATAAAGATCAGATCATCAGATGATATTATTAAGGTACCCAAGAACCATCAAACCGACTATATTCGAATCGACAACAAATGAAGCATCAAAGATGCCATTTCCAAAGTGCCCAAGTTAAAATATGAACCATATAAACTTTGTAATACTAATTTAGACCAAAACCCGTAATCAACACACGAGTTGGAACTACCAGCACATATAATGATCAAAGATCATCTTTTTGAAGTCGCCCAAGAACCACAAAACGGATTAAACAATAATTGGCAACAAATAAGCATCAAAAGAAAAGAAAAAAAGCTTCAATCAAGACGCCCAAGAAACAAGAGATCATTTCCTCTTTCCAGCACCTGCACAGCCTTGGGTCCATATTTAAAAAGGGTCCCGCGGACCTGGTTCTTCCGGCTAATCGAGGGGAGCGCATCCCCAGCAGCGGTGCTGGCGGGGGAGGGGGCCTTGATGGAGCGGCCGCGCACGATGCCGGAGAACCAAGAAGAGGAGGTGGTGGGGGAGGAGGCGGCAGAGGAGGGAGCGGAGGAGGCCGCAGGGGCGGTGGAGGGATTCATAGCGCGCGATCTCCACCTGCGCCCCTCCTTCCCTGGCCCATGTGACGGCTGTCGAGGCCGGCTGTCCGGGTACTTGGCATCGATAAGAATACCTTGTGTAGCGCTGTCTTTGCTGACTGTGGCGGGGATAATTTGCAGTTGAATCCCCGTAATTACGGTGTATTCATCTTCAAGTCCTTTGACTTGTTTGTTGTTGTTTAGGCCAAAATACATTGTAGGGGATTTGTCCATAACCCCATTATTAACACCCTCCTCGTTCAAAATCCAATCAAGTTTGGAAAAAACCCCACACAACATTTTATTGGGATAATAACCCGAAATTTTTAAAAAAAGACCATACTGCCCTCACCTCCTCCGTTGAGCTCGCCCACGCAATTTTTCCTCTCCGACCAATGTCTCTATCGAGCTCGCTTCCGTCGTCTCCCTCCTTCTCCGGCATAGCCGCAGCCACCCGCGGCCACCCGCGGCACCTTCCCTCTCCTCGAGCTTGACGATGATGGTCGCCTCCAGCCTCCCACGTCCTCGACCACTCCGTCAAGCTCCAGAACTCCCGCCCCCTTGACCTCGCACTGCTCTCCCGTGGATCCAAGAGCGATAAGGACCTCCGGGCCGGAGTGGCGTTGTGTGCGCGCGCGGCATTCCTCGGCCACGTTAACGCGCTGCGGGATCTCGGCCACTATCTTCAGGAAGGATGCGGTGTCCGCGCTGACGCTGCCGAGGGCCGGCGGTTTCTTCTTCAACCGGTGGCGAACCATCAAAACCCACACCCACACCCACTCCCACTGCAGCCAAGAAATTAATTCTGATTAGACTGTGGCTCATCAAAACCCACACCACCAATCCAAAGCCTTCCCAGCAATTAATGCTGATTAGACTGAGGCCCATCAAAACCCACACCCACTGTAGCCCCCTGCCCCTGACCCCTCCACTCTCCCATCTTCTGCATGTGCCAACTTAACATGCCCTATGACTCTTGATACGGTTGGAAGTCCAGCTCCACCTGGGCTAGACCAACCCACGCCCAATTATGGGGCAGGGCCCACACATGGGCTAGATCCAGTTGGGACCCACGCAGGTCAGGCCCCACCCCTTGGTAGGACCCGACCTTGGACCAGGTCTCAAGCCAAAGCCGGCCTTAGGGATCCTAATCCTTAGCTGGTTACTACCTTAGTTAGTTCTTAATTGCTTTCCTAGTTGATTTCCTAGTTTGAGTCCAGTTTATGCTTTGTTTTATTAGTTCCTATTTTGAGTCCAGTTTGTTAGGGAGTTTGAGTTATGATTGAGTCTTAGTAGGAAAGTATGGTTACTTGCTGATTAAAGCAAGATAGTTCTCTAGTTGAAATAGGACTCTCTTGAGGCCTCTATAAAAGGACCTCCATAGCTTGTATTAGGTTTTATGCATTGAAGAATAAAGTTAGTAGTTAAAGTAGGATATCTTAGGAGTAGTTCTAATTTAATATTCCACCACCACCAGCCCCTCCCACGTTTCTCTCTCTCTTGCTGGCCTTCTCCACCCGCCGGCTACCACCATCACCACCGCCGTTCGCCGCTACCAGCCACCGCTCCCATCCCGGCGTCCTCCTTGGCTGCCGCCCCCCCTTCTTCCACCTCTCTTGGCGTGGATCTCCAAGAGTAACCAGCCAATCACAAGAGGATCTGCAAGGTAACCTCTTCTCTACCGTCTCCTACCTCCAGTCTTCATCTTCCTCGTCGAATACCTAGGGTCCTTCTCCTAAACCCTAAAAGTATCTCTCGACCTAGCCATAAATTTGGCTAAGGAAGAACTGAGACCAGGGAAGAGACCAGGTACCCGTGCCTACGAGAAGGCACGGCGTAATAACTTGGTATCAGAGCTCCGATCCGTCGGCTGTGCCGCCCAAAGCCTTCCAAAAGCTGCGTTGATGGCCGGAGATACCGCCGCGAGTGCTTCCAAGGAGCGGGACCTTTCCGTAACCAGAGAAGAGATCGACGATATCAAGGGATCACTGCTGTCCCTTCATACTGTGCAGCATGAGACGCACGCCTTGATCCTCGGGCTCTCGGAGAGGATGGCGTTCATGGCCTTGCAGATGCAGGGACAGAGTCCAGGAACTGCGGGAGAGCAAGGTAACCCTAACCCTAATCCTAACCAGCCTCCTACCACAACTCCTAGTCCCCCTAGGACTCCTCATGAACCAGTCCACATCCAGGAAGGATTCGGCCCTAGTCCCAACTACATCTTGGTTGGACCAGGTCCTACCCCTCCCACCCAACAGGCTCAACCAGCCCACACCACACCCCTGGCCGGCCCCACCACCTTACCACCACCACCTGGCTCCACTGTCCTTCCACCCCTACCATACCAGCCTCTATATCCAACCTATCACCTCCCTCCATACCAGCAGCCTGCGCCCCCTCCAGATGTCCCCTACAACCCAACTCCTGCACCACCCTGTTACTACCCTCCTCACACCCCACCGGCCTATGAGCAGCCCCATGACCCAATCCGTGAGCAACCCCTTGCTGCCCGGATTCCCCGCATGGACTTCCCCCGCTATGATGGAGCTGCAGATCCTACTCACTGGATCCTGAAGGCAGAGCAGTTCTTCTCTTATCATCCTATCCATGAGCGAGAGAAGGTCCGCTATGCCGCCTATCACTTCGATGGAGATGCCCAGACATGGTACCAGCTGTCGAAGGATACGGACGAGTGCGCAACATGGCATACCTTCCAGCATGCCTTGCACTTGCGCTATGGACCGACGACCTACGAGGACCCCATCGGCGAACTCACTCGAATTCAGCAAGATGGTTCAGTCCGAGACTACCAGATCCGGTTCGATCGTGGTCTAGGTCGTGTTCCACACTTGGCTCGGGACGTGGTACTGAGTCTCTTCATCAGCGGACTGAAACCGGCCATCAAGTACGATGTTCAGCTCGCTAGACCAGCCACCATAGCCGAGGCTATCAGCTATGCCAAGACTCATGAGGCGAAGCAGTACGCGATCCGGCATGCTACGGCAAGGACGACGCCTGCACCTACCCGTCCAGCCCCCGCTGCCCGTGCCGCGCCCGCAAATTGGAGTTCGAGTTAGACTAGGACTCCTAGTCCTACTCAAACTAGGACTCCTAGTCAGACTCAAACTACAGTCCAACCCCAACGGAGACAGCTATCCCTAGCTGAACTGCAACAACGAAGATCACAAGGACTTTGCTTCCAATGTGACGAGCCCTTTACACCGGGGCACCGCTGTAAGCAGCTGTTGAGCATTGAGATCGTCAACGAGGAACCAGCCGTGGAAGATCTGGGTGAAGCTGACTTGGAAGAGGAGACCCCGGTCCTAGATGAGCATGGAGAACCCTCACTTGGCATGATGATTGGCCAAGTGTTTGTGGATCTTCCAGCCACCAAGTTCCTGGTAGAGGATCCGCTACCGTCGCCAACTTCTGATCCTGTCCCTCCTAATCCAGACAACCTCTCCCACGGCCAACTTGAGTTCATCCCCGCCGTCATGACAGCATCGCCACACTCGATAGCTGCCATCTCTAGTCCGGTTCCTCAGTGGCTAGAACCAATTCAGGAGGATGTCAAAACTAATGCGGAGATGCAAAAGCTCTCCAAGGACATCCAAGACGGAATCACCAAGGGCCCATGGACAGTTCGCAATGGAGTCATCTTCCACAAGGACCGCATCTTCTTGAGGAAGAACGCCCCAGTCATTCCGGAGATCTTGGCCACCCTACATTCCAGCACACATGAGGGGTTCGTCAAGATGTGGCACCGGCTGCGAACCACCTTCTATTGGAAGGGAGCTCAGGCGCGGATCAAGGACTTCATCCGCCAATGTGACACCTGCCAGCGACACAAGGCCGAGACTCTAAAGCCAGCCGGCCTACTTCAGCCCCTACCAATTCCCCAAGAGGTATGGACTGATGTTTCTATGGACTTCATCGATGGCCTTCCTTCTTCTAGAGGATACACGGCAATTCTAGTAGTCGTCGACAGATTGTCCAAGTATGCACACTTCGCTCCCCTACGGCATCCCTACACGGCCTATTCTGTAGCACGAGTCTTCTTCGACACCGTGTTCAAGCACCATGGCATGCCAACCAGTATTGTTTGTGATCGAGATCCCACCTTCACCAGCAACTTTTGGCAGGAGATCTTCAAACTCCAGGGAGTCAAGTTCAGATTTTCCTCAGCCTACCACCCACAGACAGATGGCCAAACGGAGGTAGTTAATCGGTCCCTTGAGATGTACTTACACTGTTTTTCAGGTGATCGACCTTCACAGTGGACCCAATGGCTGACCTGGGCGGAATACACCTATAACACCAGTTGGCACTCCAGCATCCAGCGGACGCCTTATGAGGTTGTGTATGGCCGACCCCCACCTACCCTCTTGTCCTATGTATCTGGAACGGCTAGATCAGCAGCTGTAGATCACTTCTTAGTTGAAAGGGATCAAGTGATAGCAGATGTCAAGTCAAGGTTAGCAGCTGCCCAGAACAGGATGAAGCAGACCTATGATCGTGGACATCGAGACGTCGAGTTTCAGATTGGTGAGATGGTCTACATCAAGCTACAGCCCTATCGACAGAAGTCCGTGGCCAAGCGCAAGTCACAGAAGCTCGCTGCGAAGTTCTATGGGCCATACGAGGTACTGGAGCGTATAGGAGTTGTCGCCTATCGCCTCCGACTCCCATCAGATTCCAAGGTGCACCCTGTTTTTCCTGTATCACTTCTGAAAAAGCACAATGGAATTGAAGTACCCGTCATCACCGAGATTCCGGACCCCTCAGAAGAGCAGCCTAAGCTGTATCCCCAAGCTATCATCGACCATTGGCACTTTCCCCGGCAATCAGAAGAAGTTCTAGTGCATTGGAAGGGCCATAGTCCAGCTGAGGCCACATGGGAGGTATTCACTGATTTCTTGGATCGTTATCCTGACTTCGACCTTGAGGACAAGGCTCTTTTCGAAGGGGGAGGGGATGATACGGTTGGAAGTCCAGCTCCACCTGGGCTAGACCAACCCACGCCCAATTATGGGGCAGAGCCCACACATGGGCTAGATCCAGTTGGGACCCACGCAGGTCAGGCCCCACCCCCTTGGTAGGACCCGACCTTGGACCAGGTCTCAAGCCAAAGCCGGCCTTAGGGATCCTAATCCTTAGCTGGTTACTACCTTAGTTAGTTCCTAATTGCTTTCCTAGTTGATTTCCTAGTTTGAGTCCAGTTTATGCTTTGTTTTATTAGTTCCTATTTTGAGTCCAGTTTGTTAGGGAGTTTGAGTTATGATTGAGTCTTAGTAGGAAAGTATGGTTACTTGCTGATTAAAGCAAGATAGTTCTCTAGTTGAAGTAGGACTCTCTTGAGGCCTCTATAAAAGGACCTCCATAGCTTGTATTAGGTTTTATGCATTGAAGAATAAAGTTAGTAGTTAAAGTAGGATATCTTAGGAGTAGTTCTAATTTAATATTCCACCACCACCAGCCCCTCCCACGTTTCTCTCTCTCTTGCTGGCCTTCTCCACCCACCGGCTACCACCATCACCACTGTCGTTCGCCGCTACCAGCCACCGCTCCCATCCCGGCGTCCTCCTTGGCTGCCGCCCCCCCTTCTTCCACCTCTCTTGGCGTGGATCTCCAAGAGTAACCAGCCAATCACAAGAGGATCTGCAAGGTAACATCTTCTCTACCGTCTCCTACCTCCAGTCTTCATCTTCCTTGTCGAATACCTAGGGTCCTTCTCCTAAAACCCTAAAGGTATCTCTCGACCTAGCCATAGATTTGGCTAAGGAAGAACTGAGACCAGGGAAGAGACCAGGTACCCGTGCCTACGAGAAGGCACGGCGTAACAACTCTACTATGGCCTATTATCAGTTTAGAAAAGAAAAATAATTTGAAAATTTAAAAATTACATATTTATCTCCGAAAACTTTCATATACCATATGGATCTTTCAAATATTTAGTTTCTTGCAAAAATATCATTCTATTAACTTAAGTCACTAATCTAGTGTTATTTGGATCCATTTTCATCGTTCTGATTCCATTTTATCTTTCTGAATCCATTTTCATCTTTGAAAACCGATTTTCATCTTTCTGACTCCATTTTCATCTTCGTAAATCTATTTTCATCGTTTTGGGTGCATTTTCATCTTTGTAAATCCATTTTCATCTTTTTTGATCCATTTTCATCTTTCTATGTGCATTTTCATCTTTCTCGGCTGTTTTCATATTACATATTTATCTCCGAAAACATTCATATACCACATGGATCTTTCAAAAATTTAGTTTCTTGCAAAAATATTATTCTATTTACTTAAGTCACTAATCTAGTGTATCTGGATCCATTTTCATCTTTCTGACTCCATTTTCATCTTTCTGAATCCATTTCCATCTCTCTGGTCCACTTTCATCTCTCTGGTCTATTTCCATCTCTACTTTCATCTCTCTGGTCCACTTCAATCTCTCTGGTCCACTTTTATCTCTCTGGTCTATTTCCATCTCTACTTTCATCTCTCTGATTCACTTTCATCTCTCTGGTCTATTTTCATCTCTCTGGTCCACTTTCATCTCTCTGGTCTATTTCCATCTCTACTTTCATCTCTCTGGTCTATTTTCATCTCTCTAGTCTATTTTCATCTCTACTTTCATCTCTCTGATCTATTTTCATCTCTCTGGTCTACTTTCATCTCTCTTGTCTATTTCCATATCTACTTTCATCTCTCTGGTCTATTTCCATCTCTTTTTCATCTCTCTGGTCTAGTCTTATCTTTCATATCATTTTCATCGTTCTAATATATTTTCATCTTTCTCATTCATTTTCATCTCTCTGGTCTACTTTCATCTCTCTGGTCTATTTCCATCTCTACTTTCATCTCTCTGGTCTATTTCCATCTCTACTTTCATCTCTCTGGTCTATTTTCATCTCTCTGGTCTAGCTTCATCTCTCTGGTCTACTTTCATCTCTCTGGTCTATTTCCATCTCTACTTTCATCTCTCTGGCCTATTTTCATCTCTCTGGTCTAGTTTCATCTCTCTGGTCTATTTTCATCTCTCTTGTCTATTTTCATCTCTCTGATCTATGTTCATCTTTCTAGACCTTTATATGGTCTATTTTCCCACTCCCCCACCTCCACGAGAGAAGCCCAACACACCCACCTCCTCGTCCTTTAGATCCAGACCTCCACAAGAGATCAATCATGGTCCTTGTCAACTCCTCATTTAAAGCTTCCACTTTTCCCACTCCCCCACATCCACGAGAGAAGCCCAGCACACCCACCTCCTCGTCCTTTAGATCCAAGCCTCCACAAGAGATCAATCATGGTCCTTGTCAACTCCTCATTTAAAGCTTCCACTTTTCCCACTCCCCCACCTCTACGAGAGGAATGCCAGGACTCCCATGTTCCTGTGAGTTTTTCTGCTGCTCAGATCCTTTCTCCCTTTTCTTTTGTTAAAGACTATGGGGTATAAACATATAATTGGAGTTCTGGGTTTTTTTTGTTTTTTTTGTGGGTGTAGATCCTTGCTCCCTTGCCTATTGGGTTTGCAGTGTTCCTTGTTCACCTTGCCACCATCCCCATCACTGGCACTGGCATCAACCCTGCCAGGAGCCTTGGAGCTTCCATCATCGTCAACAAGCACCATGGCTGGAAGGACCAGGTACTATTACTAAATCTCCACAATTTTTTTTTGTTTTTTTAAAGCTCCAATCCTTTTCTCTTCCTTGAATTGAGTTAATTAAATTCTAAGATTTGGGTATGCTTCTACAGTGGATTTTCTGGGTTGGATCCTTCATTGGAGCTGCTCTTGCTGTCATGTATCACCAGATAGTCATCAGGGCAATCCCATTCAAGAGCAGGAGCTGAGCACAAGCACCAACCACGACCCCCCACCCCCACAGCAAAAGTTCCTTCAGATTGCTATGGCTCTTTCCTGCCACTGATGCCAAGAGGAATGCCAGGGACTCCCATGTTCCTGTGAGTTTTTTCTGCTGCTCAGATCCACGAGAGAAGCCCAACACACCCACCTCCTCGTCCTTTAGATCTAGGCCTCCACAAGAGATCACGGTCCTTGTCACCGGCTCCACCGACTACATTGGCAAGTTCATCGTCCGGGAGCTTTGCAAGCGACGATTCACTGTCATAGCCATCGCCAGCGAGCACAACGGCATTCGTGGCCACAATAGCAGAGAAGAGACCCTCCGAGACCTTGCTGGTGCCACCGTTGTCTTCTCCGATGTCACCTACCTTGATACCCTCGTCTCATCCCTCGACTCGCATGGACTGCGATGGGCAGTCACGGCATCTCTCTCGCCGTGAGAAAACGGCCACCGAGCCAAGCGATCGAGTGGGCTGGATCGCCTTAGGCACTCGGCGTCGGTGCTTGCTCGGCGACGACGGTGACCGGGAGCCCCGGCAGCGTCTCCAGTATGCCTCATGCGGCGCTAGAATGGATGAGGTTGGAGGAGGATGGGAGATGGCTGGTGTTGTGGAGGTTGTAAGCCCTTGCTGGGAATGGAGGTAATGGTCGGAGAAGAGGACTTCGCCGGAGGAGTGGTGATAGCTGGAGTGATTGGTGGTTGAGAGCGAAGGGGGCATTACGGTCTTTTTTTAATTACACCAGCTAAATAAACATATCAAATGGGGTTTCCACCTTAAAAATCAAGTTAATGGGGTTTTTTTATGATAATTTTTGTTAAACTGGTGTTATCACCAATTATCCGTACATTTTAATATCCAGTAGTTTCAGCATTATCATTCTACTACCCTCATCTTTTAAAATCATATAAAACTACCCTATAGTTTCAAAACTTGGCAATTTAGTCCAGCTATGCAGACGTTGTTTGGCTGGATCACGGAAAACCGACCACTGTGCTTATTTTGACTGGTTTTCTCTAATTTGGACTGGTTTTGGTCGCTAACGTGGGAAAGAGAGAGATATGGGAGGGGGAGAGAGAGCACCCGCCGAGAGTTCAACTGTTCAGCCATTTCTGATGGCGGGGGGTCGGTGAACCTTGGGGACTCACTGAGGGCTCACCGGAGCCGGAGTCGATGCAGAGACCGGAAGTTCTCGAAGAGGAAGCGGTAGACGTCCTTGAGGGTTGCTGTTGCGCCCTGGTGGTCGTCAGCGTTGTCGTGGTCGAGGTCGAAGGATGGTGGAGGCGGCAGCAAGCCAGCAGTGGCCCCTCCCGTGATCCCCATCACCACCGCCCAGGCCGCGGTCGGAGACGGACTCCTCGTCGGGGGTGGTGAGGTTGACGGTGAACGTCTCCAAGGCGAGGTCGCCGGGGGTGTTTGACCGATCCCCGAACCAAATAGAAGTAGCTGATGCAGCCTCGTCCGCTGCCTGCGCCACTGCCGTCGTCTCTTCCAACATCGAGCGCTTCCTCCTCTCTGACTCTGATGAGATCCCCCAGGCTCTCAAGCAGATCTTCAAGATCGCCGCCTCAGACGAGATGTGCTCCTACCTCGGCACCAATCTCTACGACTGCTGGGCTAGCCACCATCCCCATCACCACTGCCCCGCGTCTTCCGCAGCTCCCTCCTCCCCGCAGCCAAACCCTCCACCTCCAAGCCCAAGAAGTTCTCTGTCACACCCTGACCCAGAAAACCCATCCAGGGCGGGGATGAGTCAGGTAGCCGGGTAAGCAATCTCACAACGCCTGGGTATGGTCCGGGGTTCGATATAAGTATATAGTAAGCCCTTAATAGACACAACGTGTTTTAAAGCAGTGATGGCAGTGATCCGTCAGAAAACTCCAACGTTAAGCATGCTCGGCGTTGGAGCGATGGGTGACCTCCCGGCAGTGATCCGTCAGAAAACTCCAACCTTAAGCGTGCTCGGCGTTGGAGCGATGGGTGACCTCCCAGGAAGTTGGGAGGTGTAACCTGGTTTTCGACGGTGAGCCAAAAGCGGACAATATTGTGTCGGGCGCGGCGCTGCTGGACAGATCCTGGTCGAACCAGGAGCCCGTGGGCGAGGCCCAGTGGAGGGCCGAGGCGATACATTCTCCATCCCCATCGCCTCCGGCCACAGCCTCCTCCAGAGCACCACCTATGTCGTCCTCGCCCAGCTCGGCAGCCCTTCCCAGCCCCTTATCGCCGCCCTTGACACTAGCTCGACGCGGAGGCTATGCACTTGATCGACTTCGATCTCGGCTTCGGCGGCCGGTGGTCCTCCTTCGCCGAGGAGATCACCTCATGTTCCCGCGCCACCCGGTCCCGCCAGCCGCCGATTCACCTCACCGCCGTCCTCTTCAATGAGGCCGCGGCCCCCGAGACCGCCCTCGCCACCGACAACCTCCGCCACTCTCGGCCTCCACCTCGCCGTCGATGTTGTCCACCTCGACCATCTCAGGGTGCTGGTCCTCTCAGGAGTCCGAATCACCCCTGGCGAGGCCGTTGGCGTTGTCCTCGCCCCCACTGTGCTCCGCCTACTCGGTGGCGGTGCCGATGACCCCGGTGGGTTCTCTCTCTCCCTCGCGTCTCTCTCTCCCCACGTCCACGTCAGCAAAACCAGTCAAAATAGACTAAACGAGTCAAAATTAGGTGAAAACCGGTCACGTGCATGTCACGTGGTCGGTTTTCCGTGATCCAGCCGAACGGCGTCTGCATAGCTGGACTAAATTACCATGTTTTGAAACTATAGGGTAGTTTTATGTGATTTTGAAAGATAAGGGTAGTAGAATGATATGACATGAAACTACTAGGTATAAAAATGTATTTTGGCCTTGTTTCTTAGATAGGGTGTAACCGGGTCCGGGTCAGAAGAGGACGATATTGTATGGATCCCAATCAAGATCCGATAAGGTTTGCCAATGGATTAAAAGGAGGATATATCAATGTAAATTTTTATGGAAAGGATGCTTCAAGGGATTTGACGATATTACTCGTAATTAACATGTTTAATTAAGACAAATTGAAAAAAAAACAATTAACGTTCCTGTAGCCAATTAGACATACGACAATAGGAGCTATATATCCCTTGGAACATATCTAATTATGTAAATATTTTCACACAATTATCACATGCATCTATATTCTATTATTCTCCATCATTATCTTTATTTAGATATACCATTTGACCAGGGGTGACACTCACTAGTTTTACAAACTTATTTGAGTATACAATGATCAAAAAATCCTTTCCGGTCCTTTGCATGTGTATATGCAAAATCTGATATTTGAGCGGTAATAATTTTGTCATTGTTAGTGTGAAAATCTTACCGTCGACCGGCAAAAGTCAAAATAGTCAACATATTCAAAATCAGGTTCGTGCAAGGCTCAACTCCTTCGAACTCAGTTCGAATAGAAGTGTCAAATTAATTGAAAATACATTCAAGATATATTAAAATGGATAATTATAAAGTTCTTTACAGATAAAACTAAATTATTGGTGATAAACATAAATTAACCTAATTTAATCCTAATTTAATCTACTTAAAATGATAAATTTATCTAAAGCAAACAATTAAACCTAGAAAATGATAAAAATCATCCTAAAAGCAACTAAATTAAGAAAAAAAACGAACATAAATCTACTGTAAAGAACTAATTCACTTGAAATGCGATAGGAATTAAATAAGAAACAAATAACTTAAACTAATCTAAAAAAACAACGGAAGAACGTCAAATAACATAAAGATTTCCATTAACTTAATGAAACTTACAAGAATGCAGTAAGAGAACGACGGGAAAAGAAAGCTCCAAGCATGTAGGCTGGTTACAAGTTTTCAGAGAGAGAGTTTACAATGATGAGAAAGTCTATTTATACCCTATTAGTACTGTTAACCGCTCTGTAATTGATCGCTCGCGAACGTGTCGTTAAAACATTGCAAACTCAATCAAACATTAAATTTATAATCCTTATTCAAACACTACACTACTAGATAGAATAGCGGTAAAGTCGGGAGTCGAACTACAGGGAATTTATCATGAAAGATTGAAATCAATTCTCAAAATCATAAAACTAAACAAAAAGAATTAAAGATAGAGTAGAGTTATCTAAACTAATAAAGAAAAGAAATAAAAGGTTGATCAATTCAAATCAATGGATAAGTGACTTTGGAATTACTCAATCCGCCTTAGTTTCGCCTTCAATCTTTTCTAATTATCCTCTTGTTTCCTTCTCTCAACATTATGGATCATATGGTTACAAGCTCACATGAATCCCTAAAAAAAAGTTAATGTTCCCACCGGCATAACCTATTTTTGCTTGGCATAGATTGTCTTTGGTCTTATGATTACCTTAAATTATACTACTCTTAATGACCTTGACACAACCTATCTTCGCGTAGCATACCTTATCTCAAAGGCAAACCAATAATATCATGAAAACCATCTCATAAATTTTTACAATCTATCACAGAAATCATGTAAGATTAAGAGTACGTCAAGAGAACTCTGTTCCTTCAACTCTATTAACAATGAAACCGTATTTATGACACAAGAATCAAATTAAAAAAAGTCCAAAACTATACTAGGGTTTCATGAGATTCCTAAATACAAGAAGTTAGCCAGTCATCTTATGGATGAAAGCCATCGGGTTGGGGAAGAAGGTCGTCACCATCCACACCCTTGTCGTCTCCTCTTTCCTTCTTCAAAGATTGTCAAAAAGATGAGAAACTCGGCATGAAATAAACCTATTTATAGTCGAAACCCCGGAATAGGGTTTAGGAGTAGAAACTGGACTTAAACTCTAATTTTCCTAATTTTTCGTACTGATGACGCCATCCGAACAATCCATCGGACTCAAAACTGATCCATCGCTCCAGTCAGCTCGGCTGGGTCGGTTTATGGCCACGTCAACAATTAATTTATTTAGCTTTTGAATTTCAGCTTCCATATTTCTGACTTTGGTTCAAAACTGCCGCCAATATATAGAGAATCTTACAAAGTCTTCAGCATGAAAGTTGTAGCTCTTGAAGTCTTCTTTCATATACCAGACTTTCAGTATTTATGAACATTTCTAGAATTTGTGAAAAATATTCTCCTGACAGTCGATGGCTAATTCCAGATTTCTAGATTGTGCAGAATTTGGTCTTTTAAACCGAATTTCTTGTATTTCTTCTCCAATCCTACTTAGACTTAAAATCAAACAATATGATATGAAATACACCTGCTCTTAGGCTAACAAAGGTAATTTAAGGGGTTTAATTATACATAATCTGTGACTTTATCAGTAACCGCATGAATTGGTCGTGGCGTAGTTAAAGGAGATCTTGCTATAACTGCTTTCCCCATGTCATGATTTGACCTATAAGAACATCACGATCATACTTGGGCGATGATCCTTCCTTGCACTTATCACGATCACATTTGGCCGATAGTTGTTCTCTACAAGCATCACAATTGCACTTGGTTGATGGTTGTTCCCTATATATTTGATCCGCCAACTGATTTAGGTGATTAAAGTGTAGCTCAATAAGTCATTGGTCATATGTTCATGTGTCAATCATTGATTGGTATTATAAATTAGCTATTATTTTGGCTAATATTTTGCCCCCCATGCGGTGATCGAGGAATTTTTCCTTAATGACAAGATGACCGCATCTGACGTGATTTGATCATTTTTCATATTGTTTTAAAGCCTAATCATTATAATTCTCTGGGAAGTCGTATCATCACATCATTTATTCTCTCTATCCATATTTTTCGGATCCCGCATTTAGTGCGGTGATAAAAGTTCTCTATTTTAACCATATTTTTGGCCCAGAGAGAACTTTACTCTCCTGCCTTCTTATTCCGGCCATTAGGATTTTATTTCCCTCACCTACCATTGCGAGGGCGTTTGGGTTTTCTTTTTCCTCACTCCGGAAAATATTTTTCTATTAATCATCATGGTTTGTGAGATTAAGGTCGATGACTCCGTCCGGAAGGAAGTGAATGCAACTTATGCAAAGTTTAATGAGGTAATGAAATCAGATGAAGTATAGAGCGGATATTTGGTTCGGGATGGTTCTTCTTATTTCAAGTCATTCATTCTTGGTCATTGTTTCATTTCTGAGAGCATTCCTTCTCTTGCACCTGAGGCTATGGCCATTTTAAATTCATTCCCCTTTTTTAGCGATTTGCCTCTTTCTCAAGAACTCAATCTTTATGCTCTTTCGTTAAAAAGTCCTATTACTTCATGGCCCTTGATCGATGATAAATTCATCGAGTGGCATAGAAGGATGATCAATCATCCTGAGTCAAAGAATTTTTTTCTGATACTCGTATATTTGATTTCGTACATTTGAGCAGTAGAATCTCTAACAAAGAACCTAACTTGCTCATTTCATCGTTCCTCCTTTGGTCGACAGAATATAACAATTTTGTTTTTCCTTTTGGTACACTCACCATTATATTATTGGGCATCTCGCTTTTGACCGGTCTTTCTCCACTTGGCTAGCTTATATCAGCCAATATGGAGTTACCCTAGCAGCATGACATGGTTTTTCACACCGATACGAATTACGGTGTTTTCATCAATGCTTACGCAAAGCTAAAGGAGACTGATGATCCTCCAAACTCCCGAGAACATTTAGTTTTTATTTATTATTGGTTATGTAAATTCGTTCTTTGCCTTCCTTCTAAAAAACCTGTTAAGGGCTACATTAAGCTTGCCCAAGAAATCACTGCTGGAAAGCAAGTTCTCTCTCTTTCTTTCTTCATTTTGTCGGCCATCTATAGAGGAATTTGTCTTACTCTTTTACGTTACTCTCGATCAATTGAGAGAAGTTGGTGGGCTAACTAACCGGTTTTGGTCCTCTCTGGATCATCCAATTATGGCTTAGAGCCTATTTCCCTGAAATTCACTTGCCGCAATCATCATCATCGGTTAGGACTCAAGGCCACTTGTATCTTTTTTCATTGTTCATCCCTAAATATTTCCGACAAGTTTTTGATCATTTTTATACTTTGTCCAATTTTTCTTCCTATCAGCCTTTTCATCCCAATTCTCATCCGGTATCCATTCGTCCATTGCTCGATCTTTCTTCAAACTTAGACTCCGAAGATATGAGATTGGCATGGACTCATTTTCTTGTTGGCCATGATTTCCAGTTTGACATGGTATGGGGTAGGGCCAACAACAAATGTGGAGTAGAAGTATATGCTCCAAACTTCGTTGCTTGCCAATTCAGCCTCAAGCAAGCTTGGCCAATGCCTCCATTCTTCAGCTTCAATATACTTGCTAAGGGTCGATGCCACTTTTTTTACATCAATCAGGTGGTTTATGTGGAGAAGAGAGAAATCGTTCTTTTCAAGAGGTTCAAACTCGCAGCATTTGAACTGACGGCCGATGTTGACCCTATTGTCATCGAGTGATGGGAATCGGTCGTAAAAGAAAGTATTTTTTTCTCTGGACAAGGATTCTATGTTTGGGAATTTTGTTCCTCCAAAGGAAAAGAAACATGGGCGAAAGAAAGAAGGGTCTGACCAATCTGACATGGGAGATATGCCAGGAAAAAAGAAACGGTAACTTTTTAAACCCTTTCCCTAAAAATATTTTATCTTTCCACGCCGTGATCAATAAGATGATCGATAGGTTCTAATGATGAGGGTGACGCATCGCCCAAGAAGAAACGTGGGAGAAAATCTAGCGAAGAGACTTCGTCCAAGGGGAGTAAGTCATTGGTTAAAGAGGCCGAGAAGCGATCTCGCCTATCTTCAGTGATGGAAGAAGAGGCTGGATCTCGCAATAGTCGGCCAAGTAGCCAATCTGCTCCAACGTCTAAGTATTTTAATTTATTTTCCTTGTCCTTTTCATATTCTTTTCTTCACACTTGGTATTTTTGTGTTTTCAGGGCAACGATAGAGGTATCGTCGAGCTCGTCAAATTCTTTATACTTATCATCCTCTCCAAGTCTTGCTACATGTGATCTCTCAAACTTGGCCAACGTAACTACTTCCAAGATAGTTGACGAAAATCCTCCCGTCATAACGAGCCAAGTTGAGAAGAGTCGTCCAGAACAAAGACCGACAGCAGACCCTCTCCAAATTGTAGAACAAGTATGTTTCAAGGATAGAATCAAATGCCTCACCCAAAGGAAGACGAAAGTATAATTAATTATGTTTTTCTTTAGGATCAATTTGTCGACCTTTTCTAAGCTCTATATTTGCATGGCTCAAAGAAAGATAAGCCTGTCGATCAAGCATCTGGGCGAGATGAAGGGGACAAAAAAGAGATTGGGGATGACGAGGATCTTTTTGATTTTTTAAATTCATTCCCATCCAAACCAGGTTTGTCATTTACTGGTGAGATGCTTGTTCATGGTCCGTATAACCTTTTACGAGATCTTGGTGATATTGGATTATTATTATCTATAACAGCTTCTACCGATGTATCAGCCTCTCGTATTATGGCCGAGAAATCACTTGTTCCAGCACCACCTGTGAGACCCGGGGTACCTGGGTGTTGGTGTTCACCTGGAGGGCATGTGGCCGAACCAGGTAACCGGGTAAGCAACCCCACGTAGATTATAAGTATATTAGTAACCCTTATAAGACACAACTCGTTTTAAAGCCGTGATGGCAGTGATCTGTAAGAAAACTCTAAGGTTAAGCGTGCTTGCCATGGAGTGGTCCCGGGATAGGTGACCCACTGGGATGTTTTTCCAGATTTCTATGGTAAGCCAAAAGCGGTCGGATGGGGCCCTCGGGTGGCTCCTAGACGGAGCCCGCAGGCCCTGGGTGGCCCCCGCCCTGCGGACCCCAGACGGCGGGGGCCGTTACACCACCGCCCAGTTTTGCTGAGCCAAGGGCTTCTCCACCCCAAGTGTCTTGATCAGAAGTATCAATTATCGCACCAACACCAATTCCTGGTGTGTCAGAGATGGTGATGGCTGAGAGCACTCTAGTAGTCTCATCCGCTACTATGACGTTGGCGTCATTGCTTGTTACTCCACCCGTACATCCATCTCACTCTACTTCGAATATGGTATAAATCAATTTGGACTACTAAATGTGATTATTTTATTGATAATGAATTCTAATTATTCATTATTTTAGATCGATATGGCTCAATTAGTCAATGTAGTCCAAGGGCTTTCAGAGTCTTGGCGGGTCATTAAGTCTAGAAAAAAGCATGTTGTTGATCCTGAAATTACTCAAAAGGGTCAACATCAAGACATTAGACGACCCTTGGCCAATTGCTTGGTCATCTTGGACAAACCGCCAGAGGAGGATCTCACTAAGTCGGATTATGAAAAACTTGAGAAGGCAGCAGCTCTCTTCCTTACTATCAACACTGACTCTTTGGGTCTTACGTCCAATAAGATTGACGATATGCGTAGTATAAAGATGAAAATTGAGAGCCTTGATGCCGAAAGAAAGACACTGACAAAAAGAGATCCTTCTAGTCGGGGAACGCTGAGAATGACGAACTCATATAAGAGAGATGGTTGATAAGAATATTGAAAAAACTCTCTACGACCATCGACGAAAAGAAGTCAGATATCTCCAAACTCCATGGCCAAATCAAAGAATTGGAGGCTCAAATCGCCCAGATCACGACCCAAAGAAATTACTTGGTCTTCGAGGGCACCCAACTGACTGAAGAGAGCAATAAAATGGTTTAAGAATATGATGACCTGGAAGTTAATTCCTCAAAGGATCATCAAGCTGAGCTGAAGAGCGAGCTCATGAAGAGCAAGCAACGCCGTCGAGAACTTAGAGAAAAATTGCTTGTATAACTCAAAATATCTCCTTGAGGAGATGACTTTGTAATTTTATGATGATGGGCGATTTATGATGATGGGCGATGAAACTCTGGCTCTTAACTTATATTATAATATCAATTGTAACTATCCATTATCTAGATGTTTTTTTTACCTTTCATGTTGCCTTATTTTTTACATTGATGGGAAGTATTTCTTAATATACTTACCATTTATGATTGCTCAGTGTAAACCATCCTCAATAGTCCTTAGCTAATATGATTCATTTGGCAACACTTGGTCGACCAAAAATGGTCCCTCCCAATTGGTCGACCATTTTCCATATTTAGGGTCATTCCTATCTACAGGTAAAATCGTTTTCCAAATAAGTCACTTTCTTTAAAAAAAATTCTTATGACTTTCCTGATGTATATATAAGCCATTTTCAATTTTTGTGTTTATATATTTTCTAAAGCAATAGCTCGTTGTTCCTTGAGCTCTAGAAGATTGTACATTAAAGCTTCTTGATATTCTTCATTAGTTAGATCATTTTGTTCTAAAACTCTCGGCGATAGGATATTTATTTTAGCAGATAGAACTGCCTCTTTGCCATATAATAATTGGAAATGCGTGACTTTAGTACTGGACCTAGGTGTAGTCCTATGTGCCCACAATGCTCTCAATAATCCTTCATGCCATTGCCATCCTTCATGCCATTGCCATGGTTTATCGTCTATCATCTTTCTTATGATTGATTTAATCATCGTATTGGACTCTTCGGCATGTCCATTTGATTGGGCATAATATGCTGTAGAGTTTGCCATTTTAATTTTATACCCGGCCAAAAAGTTCTTTACTCTGGTGCTAACAAACATCGTCCTTTGATCAGATACTATTGCTTGTAAGATGCCAAATCTACATATAATATGTTCCCATATAAAATTTATAACTTGATCATTGGACACTGTTTTTAATAGAATGGCTTCTACCCATTTTGCAAAACAATTTGTTGCTACAATAACAAATTTGTGTAACATGGAAGATGGGGGTGTATCTTTCCAATAATATCAATCACCCAACATCTAAATGGCCAAGGTTTAACTATGATCGGTAATTTATTGGCTGGTTCCTGTTGCAATGGACCATGTTTTTTGCAACCCTCAGATCCTTTTGCATATCTAGCACATCCTCCCCCATGCGTGGTCAATAATAACCACTGCGTATTATTAGCCAACACATTTTTATTCCAGATTGGTGTGCACCACAAACACCATCATGGATTTTGCTCATTATGATTTTGGCTTCTTTTGGGTTTAGGCATCTCAATAAGATTCTGTCTGATCGACATTTGTATATGATGCCATTTTGCAATAAATATTGGATCGCTTTGACGCGAATCTTTTTATCAGCTTTGAGCAATGGATTTTGTAAAAATTTAACTATAGGCCAATCATGTTGGTCATTCACTTGACTAATTTCTAGTGAATTATACGATCGCTCTGTAGCAGAATGAATTTTACCACGTATAAAATCGGTCATGCCCCACATGTTTTTTAGTATTTTATAACCAGATGCTATTTGGGCCAAAGTATTGGCCTCATCATTTTGTAAGCAAGGTACAAAATATATTTCAAAATTGTTGAACCAATTTAATAATTGTAGAGCGATATGATGAAATGGGATCAATATATCGCTCTGACATTTATATAAACCAAGTATGTGGTTTATGACTAATTGTGAATCTTCTTTTATTTTTACATCTGTGATTGATGAGTCACTAAATATTCATAATTAAACCCCTTAAATTACCTTTATTAGGGGTATTTAATAGCTTTTTAATTGATTTCAGGTTTAATCATGATTTGAGAAGAAATACAAGAAATTCGGCTAAGAAGATGAATTTATGTGATAAAGACTGCTTCGTCGCATGTCAAAAGAATACTCGCACGAAATTCTGTATAATTAAAAATATTCTGAAAATTTAGTACATGATAGAAGACATCAAGATCTACAGTTTTCATGTTGGGCACTATGCGAGACTACTGATGGATTCATACCAATTTTGAAGAAGATAAAGATATATAGCTGCTGGAAAACTGGTCCGTCGATGTTTAGAATAATATTCTTCAAATATTTCTGATAAGTCTAAATATTATGAAATCTTCCGGATATGACAGAGGACTTCCTAATATACAACTTTTGTGTTGGAAACGGTTTTATATTACGAACGGATTGGGCCTAGTTGCGCTCGGAGTAAGACTGCCATAATTAATTCAGTAAATTTGAGTTGTAATTGAAGCCCAACTCAACTCAAACTCTAATTTCGGGAGTTCTCCTATAAATAGGGTTAGTCAATCCAAATTTCTCATCTTTTTGACAATCTTTGGAGAAGGTAAGAGAAGACGGCAAGGATACGAATGGTGACAGCTTCCAAGCCGATGGCGTTCATCCAAAAGATGAGTTGCTAACTTCTTGTATTTAGAAATATCATGAAACCTTAGTGTAGTTTTGGTTTTTTTTTAGTTTGATTCTTGTTAACTTCTCGATGTAAGATCTCATAAATACGGTCTTATTGTTAATAGAGTTGAAGGAACAAAGTTCCTTTTGACGTACTTTCAGTACTGTATGATTTCTGTGATTGATGGTAGAGATTTATGAGATGGTTTTCATGAAGTTATTGGTTTACCTTTGAGATAAGCTATGCTACGTGAAGAAATATAGGTTGTGCTAAGGTTAGTAGTAGTAGTATAATTTAAGGTAATCGTAGGACCAAAGACAATCTATGTCAAGCAAAGATAGGTTATGTCGTTGGGAACATTAACTTTCTTTCAGGAATTATGTGACCTTATAGCCATATGATCCATAGTGTTGAGAGAATGAAACAAGTTGATAATTAGAAAAGACTAATAATGAAACTATGGCGGATTGAGTAATTCTTAAGTAACTACTTCATTGATTCAAATTGATCAACCCTTTTATTTCTTTTCTTTATTAGTTTAGACAATTTTATTCTATCTTTGATTCTTTTGCTTAGTTTTAGGGTTTTTGAGAATTGATTTTGATTTCCAACGTTTTTCCTATGGATCGACTCTGGACTTCACCGCTATTCTATATAGTAGTGTAGTGATTGAATAAGGATTATAAATTTAATATTTGATTGAGTTTGCAACATTTTAACGACACGTTCACAACACATCAGTGACTCCCAAATTGAATAATATCCCTAGGCCGATGATTAATGCCTCATACTCGGCCTGATTGTTTGTGTGTAACCAATCTAATGTATAAGTAAACTTATACCGGCGACCAAATGGTAATATAATTGATATTCCATGTCCTGCACCATTGACTATTTTAGAGCCATCAAAATACATTGTCCAGGGAGTGGCCGCGATGATATTTATCTCTTGTTCTAATTCTTTGGGTACATCTACACGAGGATGATATGCTAGAAAATCTGTCAATGCTTGACCATTTACAGCCTTTTGAGAGACAAATTGTATGTCAAATTCAGCTAAAGTCAAAACCCAATATCCAATACGTTGATGTAAAATTGACCAAGAGAACAAGAATTTCATTATATTGAATTTGGATACAAGGTAGACAGTCACATGCTTTAAATAAGCTCTTAGTTTATTACACATAACATATAAGGCCAAACATAATTTCTCTATGGTCGAATACTTTGTTCATAAGATAACAACTATCTACTCAGATAGCAAATTGCTCTCTCCACGCCATCTTTGACATCTTGCGCCAAGAGACCTCCTATCAATCAGTCTTCTGCAGCGATGTACAACTTCATTGGATCGCCCATTCTTGGTGACACCATAATTTGTGGCGTTGATAGATAATTCCTCAAGCATTTAAATGCTCTTTGATGATGTTCTTCCCAGACGAAATCGTCCTCACTCTTCAAACTTAATAACGATGACAATACTTGGTTTTTTCCTGCTCAATTGGAAATAAACCTTCTTAAAAACTTTTCCTGGTCGAGGAACCTTTGCAGTTCTTTCTTAGTGGTTGGAGGTTTCACATCGATAATTGATTTTGCTTTGTTTTTGTGTAGTTCAATACCACGTTGGTGGATAAGGAAACCAAGGAAGTTTACTGCTTTTACTCCAAATGCACATTTTAATGGGTTTAGTTTCAATTTATATTCTCCCATTCTTTCAAAAGTCTTAATTAGTTAGCTGAAATGATCGGTCACGATAGGTGACTTAATCAAAATGTCATCTACATAAACTTCTACAAACTAACCGATCATATCGTGAAAGATCATATTCATCGCTCTTCGGTAGGTAGCACTCGTATTTTTTAGGCCAAATGGCCTGACTACCATTCATAACTATCGAGCGCTCCTGGACATCTAAAGGCTGTTTTATGGACGTCATTCTCGGTGACATAAATTTGATTACAACCCAAGTAACCATCCATGAAAGAATAGATTTCATGTCCAACGGTTGAATCGACCAAATTATCGACTGATGGTATAGGGTATTCATCCCTTGGTGTTGCCAAATTCAAATTCCTAAAGTCAACACATACCCTAAGTTTACCATTCTTCTTCAGTACTGATACAATGTTTGAGAGCCATTCTAAATATCTCTCGTTGTTCTAATAAACTTGGCATTCAATAATCGTTCAATTTCCTTTTTTTATTTTTGGGATTACATTTAGAGCAAACCGTCTTGTCGCTGGCTTATATGGCTTAAAATTTGGCCGAGTAGGAAGTTCATGTTTTTCGACATTTCTATCTAGGTCAGACATTTCTTTGTAATCACAAGCAAATCAATACTTGTATGAACGTAGTATAGAGATGAGCTCATAACTTACATTTTGGTCGAGGAGCTTACTGAAGAAAGTTGGCCGATTTTCTCCTTCATCACCAATGTTAATTTCATCCTAAGGGTCTTGAGCTTTCATATCTCCATGTTTTCCATGGGGAACTTCTTCTTCTTCTTGTGGGATTTCCTTCAAACAATTGATCTCGTTGATATCTTATTTTATGAACGTTTCTAAATGATAAGCCACTAACTTGGCTTTTAAGGCCGTAACCGCGGCCTGATTTGTTCCTTCTCTAGTACTCATTGATGAGGTTTTTTGGCCATAGATCAACCAAATTTTGAAGCAAAGACTACGGAGGTTGGTGTTGCTGGATCAAGAATCTCAGCTACACAACTCTTAATTACTTCACAATTCTCTGACACTACCTTCAAAGAATCATTCCCATGAATAGTAGAGGTTCATAATTACAATCATAGAATGACGCTTCCATCGCATGTGTTTCTGCATTGTAAGACATATTATCGGGACACTCCCAACCTTAATATCTAGTAGAAGGATTCGTTTTGAAGGTGCCAGTATACCACTGAACCATGTTAAAGTAATATCTATAAAAATCAAATCAGCCTCTGTCTTGCCAAATGTCTTCATCATCTTTACCGGACTAACATTTACCGCAACCCCTGTATCGATCAATATTTTATTGACTGGTACACCATTGGTCTCGGCATTAATATGAAGAGGTCGAAGGTGGTGTGTCATTGATGAGTGCATGAAATTACATTCTGAACATGACTAAGAGCAGCTTATTTGCTGAGTTTTCATAATTCATATAGATTATTTTGTCCGTATATGTTGCTTCACAAAGTTATTTGTATTATGTAGGAAATTGAAGCAAAGATGGGTCTTTAATGCCAAAACTGTACCTTCTTGGAACGAACCAGATAATATGGCATATATGGTTTGAAAGCTCTAAAAGTCTAGTTTCTGAGAGTTTTTACGGTTCGAGATTTGGAGTTTCGTAGATGAAGATATGCTATTTTTAGTACAAGAGGTGCAGGAGCAAGCAGCTACGGAAGAAGATCGATCTGATCTCAAAGATGATCGATCTATTTTTGTGCTCAGATGATGATAGAGAGTTGACAGAGGACCAATTATAAACAGATCAATCTGAACCTGGGCGATCTTGAAATGACCCAGTCTACGGAGAAAGAAGATCGATCTTAGTCGAGGCGACCCAGATTACGGAAAATGAGGACAAATACAGTTTCGTCGACTGGTAGGAAACTATTCGGAAACTATTCGGAAACTATTCTCTGGAAGTCAAAATATTCTCATATTTGAATACGTGATAGAAGGTTCAGAGATCTACAACTTTTCCGTTGGATAGTTTGTGAGATTCTAGATGGTGTGATAGCAAATTTGAAGAATAGATAAAGTTACACAAGCTGGAAAACTGTTATGTCGACGCTGAGAAGAATATTCGTCAAATATTTCAGATAACTCTGAATATTATGAAAGTTTCGGAATCCGACGGAAGACTTCCTAGTCTACAACTTTCGTGCTGAGTAAGTTTCCAAATTTTAGCTGGATTGGACCTAGTAGTGACCGGAATAGGCTGCCATGATTAATTCAGGAAATCCGAGCTGCACCAGAAGTCCAACTCAACTAAAACCCTAATTTCGGGAGTTCCCCTATATATTTGGTTATTTTAATCCGGAATTTGGCTGGTCCCAAGCGGGTTTTCTATAGAGGTTTGGAGGGGAGAAAAACAAGAAAGAAGATGAAAAAATCTCCATCCATGGCCGAGTAAGCCGCGGGCATGACGGACGGATGATCTAGCGATGATTAGGGTTTCTTCTTCATCATGGTTCATAGCTTTAATCTTTATTGTTAAACACTTTTCTATGTATTGAATCTTCAAGCATTACATCTATTGTTTACCTACTTTATCTCGTGAAATCTTTACTATGCATTGCCGATTGTGAGAGTTGGTATTGTGTATTCTTAGAGATATGGTAAAATAGAGTTAGGGCTTTGTTCCGATGAACTTTTGTTATACGTTGTGTCGCGCCCCGACCCGCAGAACCCTGACCGGGCCGGGACACGAGGGGGAAAAACCTACATCTACTAGCCTCAGCTGGCGGAAACAGCTGAGACTGACGCACAGCTGGCGGAAACAGCTGACTGCAAGCACAAGCGGAAGCAAGCTATTACAACATCTATTAACAACTATTACACAACAGTAATAACAGAATTAAACAGAGTTTAGTACAACAAGCTACAAGGGATCAACAGTCCCCAAAAAGAAGCTACAACACCCACCGGGGCCTCGGCAAAAGCACAAACAAAACCATCCTGACCCTCAGACATGGTCAGGAGCCAGCGCGCCACCTCGAGACAGCCGACGGGGAAGCACCGGAGAGGAGCTGGGACCCGCACCTGCAAACACATAGTCCAGGTAGGAATGAGCAACGGCTCAGCAGGGTCCTACTCTACCACTCTCGCTATGAAGGCAAAACCAACGAACCAACCCTGAAGCCAAGTACTGAGGCCTGCCAAGGATCCCATAAATCCCGTCAATAACCCGAAGGACTCCTGTCCCAAGTACGCCCCTCCGACAACCACTGCTCAGGGGTGGACAACTCCGACAATCCCTGACACAGGGTGGACATGACGCTACTAGTAGGATACCCTTCTCCAAGCGGGATCTCCACACCTGGCGGAACGACCGAGGTTAAGACTACCATCTCTCAGTACTCCAAGCCACAGAGCCAACAGGACCCCTAACTCCTGACCAAGGACTAAGCCTAGCCAGGGAGTACATCGATCCCATCGATGTCCTTCCCCCCCCCCCCCCAGGGTTCCTGTCCAACCTACGTCCCTCCGATAGCCACTGCTCAAGGACTGGGCTACCTCCGACGGTCCTTGATACAGGGTGGGCCGAACGATGCCTATAGGACACCCTTACCGGGGTAACGGCATCCCACGCTTAGCCTTAGATCACCGAAGTTCACGGGTCAACCTCACCCAGTCTAACCTAGCATGTCTAATGCACCGGAAACAAGGCAGGATATGAATAGGGAAAGCGGTAACAAACAGCATAACAAGGGCACACCTTCGGCCCATTTATACTAACCACTCCCGAGGATCATGACTTCCTCGGTTCACCACAAAGCGGTAAACATTCAAGCAGGATAAGTTTCATATTAAGCCTCGAGGGCAAAACCTTCAAAACCACTTGCAGGCGAAGCCCCGCGGGCAAAACAGCACTTAAAGCAAGTAAAAACCCTCTCTGCACCGAACGAGATCGATCTCCTATAGCAGCGAGATCGATCTTCCTCGAGGCTAGAAGCACCCGTCCTAGTCACCCCACGATATCGATCTCCACCCATATGAAGATCGATCTTGTAAGTGACCCATGACGTACCGACGCCAGCCGCCAAGAGATCGATCTCCCTCCCAGGGAGATCGCTCTCGCTCGGGCGGACTGGGCCACCCCGACCAAGATCGATCTCATCCCCTGAGATCGATCTGGTTTTGGGTTCACCGGCGGCCGGACGGCGAGGGACACCGCCGGAAACCTCCACCATACCTCACCAAACTAGGTGAGCTGGTAGATCTCAGTGCCACGAAGCTTCTCAAGGCTTCAAAACTGGAAAACACCAACTCCACAAGGAGATCTATCGAGAAACAAAACCGGATTTCAAACCCTCAAAACAGCCGGAGCTTTGAGTGAGAACCCTACCTTTTCAACGCAGCTTCGATCCCCAAGGCCTAACCCAGGACCTTCCTCGCCTCGCCACGAACCCAACGAGCCTTCAAGCTCCAGGAAAGGTGGCCGGAGGAGGAAGAACGGCGAGCGGGAGCTCTCAGCCGGAACAGGGGAAGAAACAGAGCCCGGGAGAAGGAGGAAGAAGAGGAAGAAAGGAAGGAGGAGGGGAAGGTTTAAGGCCGGGAAAAGCCGGCGAAGGCGGGGGAAAGGCGAAGGAGGGGAGCAAAAGTCTCCCCTCCCCTGACAGGGGAAGCGACGGCCATCGCCGTGGCCGTCCTTCGACGCCACCGCCAACGACTTCCAGACACAGAGAGATCGATCTTCATGGCCATGGAGATCGATCTCCCTTGCCCAGAACGGCGACCTCGGGCTGAGACACAAGCCCAAGCCCAGGACTACCGAACCTGGTTTCACCTAACCTTTCTAACAAACACAAACACCAAACAAGGTCTGTGTATGCACACCCAGTGTGAAACGACCGCCAAGGCGCAATTTCCCAAATTGCCCTTGGGGTAAACAACCAGCCACGGGGATGGAGGGGCAAGTCCTCACACGTTGTCTGTAGTGACAATCGGTATCATATATTATTAGGTTTGGGTAGGATGAAGTTAGAACCATGATAAGGAAGAATCAATCGTAAGAAGAGACATTTATATATTTCGTTAGATTCATACTTCCATATCTTCCGGTTAAGGTGATTGGGATGTGAATCCCTTAACTCAGTATTGAATGAACCGTTGCTCGAAGAAGAACCTAAGTCCGAGTGAAGGGATTCCTGATGCCTAGCCATCTTAACACATTGATATCTGTAATTAATCTTGAATTATCATTAACGCCTTTGATCTAATTTAGTTAATTCTTAAGTTCTCATTTGTCTTCAATTCATTGTTATTTGCGTTTTGAATGTTTTCTGTTTGTCTCTCTGTGGGTTCGACCTCTCTTATGTTATGCTGCACCACGACCGCTATGTGAGACACCTTTGAGCGATATCAGTCATCGCTTCCGGTGGCTTGTCGAACATCACTTTGCTTTATGGTTCTTGAATCGTCTTCTGCTACCTTACCGACTGTCCAGTCTCCCCTTGGACCAACTTTCCTTTTGCCTTCGCATCTATCTTGCTAACTTCATACTTCTCTCGCTCAAACCATCCCGGTAAGATTGGCTCATCAGTCTTTTGTTGTGTCTGTTGGGTATTCACCTCTTCATCGCCCCAACCAGTTGGGATGATCGGTCGGTCTTTTGTCCGATGAAGATATCTTGTCGACTCGCGTTTGGCAACCCACATTTTAATTAATTGGTCTCCGTAGGATACTAAATAATCATATTTTCCACTAGGTTCGTCTAGAGTTAATACAGCCGGATCTCCTGCTTGGTACAACTGCATCATAAGCTTATTTGGCGATATCTTTCTTCTTGCCATTTTCTCGTTAACTTTGCATGGGACCTCTATCTCGATCTATTCCTCTTCTGCGGATATGGCTGATTTTGTTCTGGATGTCCCGGACAAAGATGGTATTATCTGAGCGACGGGTTGATTTTTCTTCACCAATCGTTTGACCTTAACATCTCCATAGGTTGTTAGATAGTCAAATCGACCACTCGGATGGCTGATTGGTCCAATTGTTGGATTACCTTCTTCATAAAGTCGTTTGAGTAATTGGCCAGTTGACCTACCTCTCCTTTGAGCTTCTTCTTGTATGTCAATTTTCTCTTCAATTTCCTCAAATTCTTCCTCTTCTTCAGTCACTAAGACAGCTGATGGTTGGCCCATATTTTCTTTGGCTAATGAGGCTGACGCTTCTGTATCGTCGGCCATGTCAGAAATCTCTGAATCACTCTCTACTGGACATTGTTGTCCAAGTCCACTGGGGAGGATGTAGTGATTGGCAATAACTGAGGGCAGGATTCCAAACTGGATCACTTGATTTCCATCTTCATCGAGGACCTGCCCCTCTACCCATGTGGCTCGTTGTAGACCTCAAGGGTAATTTGGTAAATTATGTCTTATTGGTTTGTTTCACACCCCCGTATGCACACACTTACCTTGTTTGTGTTAGTGTTTGATTAGAAAGGTTAGGTGGACCCGGGATCGAAAGATCCGTGCTTTGGTTTGAATTTAAGCCCAAGTCTAGCTTTCTGCACCTAAGGGATCGTTCTTTCCTTGCTAGAAGATCGATCTTTTGATGCCAGAAAGTCAAGGTGTGATCGTCATGAAGGATCGATCCTTCCTCTTTGAAAGATCGATCTTTCATAGGTCAGTTCATTTGTCTATAAAACAGACATAACCTTCTTCCTTGAATCCCTTTCGAAAACCGGATTTCGAAGAGGTTTTGGACAATCCAAGGCTTAGTGGCTGGGATTGAAGCAGCTATTGCCTTGGTAGGGATCCTACCTATGTTTCTTTTCCGGTTTTGTGAGTTGAGTTTGATTGAAACTTGCTTTGCTTAGATCTTGGTAAATACTTGTTAGTTTGTAGTATTTCCGTCCGTTTTGGACTCGTGGTCCTTCATACTACCAGATCCCAAGGTTTTGTGGGATTTTGTGGAGTTTTCCGACCGTATTCCTCGCCGGAGGTTTGCCGGAGAACCCAACAAGATCGATCTTTCTGGGAGAAAGATCGATCCTTCACTGTTGGTCATGCTGAACCCGAGCATGATTGATCGTCTGGTGAGGATGATTGATCTTTGTGCCTTGGGTAGCATGGGATCCCCCTTGTCGCGAGGAGGATCAATCTTCGTGGGAGGAAGGATCGATCTTCCTTGGCGCAGCACGAGGGTGCCCTCTGTCACGAGGAAGATAGATCTTCCTGGGACGAAGTATCGATCTTCTTTGGCTCGACAGGAAGGGAAGGCTCTCCGTTAATTGGGAGAAAGATTGATCCTTTGACGACAGAGAGGGATTTTTTTTAGTTTTGCCCGCGAGGCTTTGTATGTACAGTTTTCTTTATAGCTTTATATCTGGTACATACTCTTAAGCATACTAGCCCTATATTAGGAGCAGTGGTGAACCAGGAGAGTGATAACTCCTGGGATGTTTAGAATAAGCAGGCGAGTGGCCATATCGCTTTCCATAGACTTGCATGCTGGTGTGCGCCGAGGGATTTTACCAGCGTGGCTTGTCTCTGTTGTTTGCAGGGCTGCTTCCCGATGCAGGTTGTTGGTGGACTGACTGGTAGTTGGTGGTGTAGCACTGCAGCAGTCCCAGACGTTAAATATCTGTTCATCACCCCGGGCCGACAGTATGTCGAGCCCAGACTGTGTTATGCTATCACCACATACGGTTGCATGCTTTAACAGCTTATATGCGTATGTTCATCGCATGCATCTCTGTTGTGCATTAGTTGCATGGTTAGGGCGTGGGCAATCACTGGGTCGCCGTCCCGAGGCTTGGAAGCTCGGATTTAGCCCTAGTACCGGGGTTGGGTAGTTTGGACCCGGTTTGAATTATGGTGTCCAGTAAAATTCGATGATAGGCCGAGATGACTGGTACATCTGTTGCTTGGTGATTGTAGAGGTCGTGTCGGCCTCGAGTCGGATGCTGAGGTGTAGCCGGTGTCCCACTGTGTTGACTCTTGAGTAGAGGAGTTGCCTACTTAGCGATGCCATTTCCCGCCTGCAGTGTTATTCCCTGCTTGTGAGCCAGCAGTGTTGTTTCCTACTTACTGAGTGCGACCCATCATGTGACCAGTTCGTCTGGAAGACCATGATCGTGGGCCTCAGGGACACGCGGTGGGGTTATGGGGCCTCTGTATACACCCATGTCTTACTTGAGGGCGACACTATTGCATTTCTCTCTTCCTTTTTTGTGTCGTAGTGTAGTTTCCCTGCTGAGCTTAGTTGCTCACTCCTACCCGGGCTGCGTTTTGCAGGTGCAGGCGTTAGCTCTTGTTCGATGGCCCCTACTGGGCAGTTGGTCGGTGATGCGGCGGTGCCAGGTGGAGTTTGAGAGGTGGCGATCTTTTACAGCTTGAAACCTATGTTAGTTAGCCTCCTACGGGAGTAAATGTTGTATTTGAATCTTCCCCTTTCTGAGGATATGTATATTAACTTCTTTTGAGTTCTGTAATATGAGGTTCGAGGTTTGTAATTTATTGTTGTTTTTAATTGAGGGTGTTTGTTTCGTGAATTGCTAGGGAGGCCAATAGGTTAGAGGGAACCCTCGCCAATTTTTTCGTGTTTCGTTAGGTTCCGGTTCGCGTCGCCCGGCCCAGTTGGACTTTCGCGGGTCGGGGCGCGACAATCATCGTCCTTTTTAGGATGATAGAGCTTGCTTTTACATTTTGACTACTCTCTTGGACTTGTTTGGCCCCCATCATCTGACCATACTTCTTCTGATATCGTCGATATTGGGTTCTGGTCATCTCCTCCACTCCATGTGGACCGATTGGTGATTATGAAAGTTATAATTATGCTATGTATTTGGAATATATGGTTGAGGCAGAAAACTTCGAGGGTAAAAAAGTGGTGGTGCTCTGTTCCATTAATGTGGCCAATAACACTGCTATTCAGCCTTAGAAGTTATTGGACGATTAACGTCCCTTTGGCATCTTGGACATAAATGTTGTCCCACCTCCATAGGCTCTTTGTTCTTGTTTTTGCCAAACCTAGTGAACACAGCTGGACGATTGTCATCTCGATTCTCATCGATCACAATTTTGAACTTTGGGAGCTTGAGGTTGACTTCATCAACACCATTGTGACTTGTACATTCTTAGGAAAGGGATCTTTATCGACACCCATGTCCCTGACAGGAAAATTGATTCTGCCCGAGTCAATAGCGTCTTGCAAAATATTACAAAAACCAAACAATTATTAGTGTGATGTGACCAAGTATTACGCCACTTACAATATCTTTGATGCTTAATCTGATTAGGGTTTGGCATAATTTGTCCATCATTTAGTTTGATTTTTTTACCTTGCAATAGTTGATCAAAGATTTGATCCGCCTTTGAGATATCAAATGAAAATTTTCTTATTTGACGTTTACCATCTTTTGCTACTTCTACACTCTTAAGCTCTCGCTCAATTCTTGCAAGCGCTTTACAAGTATATGGATGACACTTGACTAATTCAGCCAAACAAATATCGATCATATATTGATATTGTTCGTCAATTTTAGTGACCTAATCAATATCATAATTTAAATCTTTATAATATGTTCCCCGAGAAGATGCTTTCATTTAATCTTCTTTTATTAATTGCTCATAGTGTATAGAGCTAGTTTGCAATTGGAAGAGGTCGACAAAATCTCTATCTTGGAATTTTTTCTTAAGTACAAATGATAAACCATTTGAGCTATTCTAACAAATTCTCTCTCGGGCAATGGTATGAAACACTTGCTCCGTGCTCTCTTAAACCTTTGTATGAAAGTTTTTGCATCTTCATTTAGCCATTGTCTTAATTGAGCTAAATCGGCCATGGTAATTTCTTATTCTGTTTTGTAGAATTGTGAATGGAAGCCATGTTCCATTTGCTGCCAATTTTGTATAGGATTGGCCGGTAGATTAATGAACCATGAATAGGCGACTCCAGCTAAAGAACTTTGGGATAGCATGAGTTTTATATAATTATTCACTTCTTCACATTGTATGGAAAATTTTCCAATATGCTTAATGGTAGACGAGACCGTCCACACCATAGAACATAGTAAATTCTGGAATCTTATAATTCCTAGAAA